>OU696699.1:15154626-15754626 GCA_916050605.2 Platycheirus albimanus
TCTAACTGTGATTTCTCAGACAGAGACAAAGAAATCAAGTCTCAAATAATATGTACAACAACATCACACAGACTTAGAGATTTCGCTTTCCAAACAAAACCTTTTCTTCAAAGGTTGTTAGAAGAGGCGAAAACAATCGAAATGTCTGAGGAGCACGCCATAAAAATTGAAGCGCAACAACAACAAACATCAAAACAATGCAACCACTTTGCGAGAGCGCGACAACATCAACATCGTAGACGCGCAAACGCAAACAACAAATGGATTCACATGCATACACAAAATTTGCAGAACAAAAACAAGAAAGCTACGTGTATGAACTGCGGAAATGACTGGCATTCTAACGGAATGCAACAATGCCCAGCCAAAAACATCTTTTGCAACTATTGCAAAAAGAAGGGACACTTTGCGAAGGTGTGCTTGAAAACAAAAAACACGTCAAGTAGTACTCAGAAAACATACAATTTAACATCAACACATAATGAAGAACAAGATATTGTATTCAACCTGAACGGAACAAACAACACTTTGCCCACAGTTACAGTATTTATCAATAAAACACCAACAAAGTTCACAATAAACACCGGATCGACCGCAACAATAATCAGCAACAGTGTATTCAACAAACTTACAAATAGACCAACACTAACAAAACACACTGGAAAAATTATGCCGTACGACTCTGACACATCATTGCCCATAATCGGAAAATTCACTGCTAATTTAACATTCAAACAACATGCAATAGCCGAAGCAGTATACCTAATGGACAGTCAAGCAACATCAATGCATCTAAACAACTCAACATAATCCACATAGTCCAACATTTAACAAATAATATCAATCTAAGTATCAAACAGAAGCATCCAGAGGTTTTCAGAGGAATAGGAAAGCATAACAAACACAAAGTTCATCTTTTCATCCACAAAGATGTACCACCAGTGGCACAGCGTTTCCATCGGATTTCTTTCCATATACGACCAGCAGTTGAAGATGAAATAAATCGCTTACTCAAAGCAGACATCATCGAAAAGCAACGGGTCCAACGCCTTGGGTATCACCAGTGGTTATCGTACCAAAACCCCACAACCCTACACTACAGGACATAATTGCATCACTCAATGGCACAACTGTCTATAGTAAGATCGACCTCAACGAAGGATACCATCAAATAGAGTTGGAAGAGGAATCAAGGTTCATAACAACATTCAGCACTCACTGTGGAGTCTACAGATACAAAAGATTAAACTTCGGTGTCAACACAGCAGCAGAAGAGTTCCAGGACATAATTCGACAAACACTCAACAACATCGAAAACGTTCTAAATGTGAGTGACGACATTTTCATCTTTGGAAAAACACAAACCGAACATGATGTAGCATTGGAAGAGGTATTCCAAAGACTTCGAGCAAGCAATCTTACCGTCAACGAAAAAAATGTGTATTTTTAGTCAGCCCCAACTGAAGTTTTTCGGTTTTGTTTTTTCCAAAGATGGCATTCAACCGGATCCGGAAAAAGTAGCAGTTTTCGAAAAACTTGAAACACCCAACAACGTTTCAGAAGTTCGCAGCATCCTCGGTATGTTAAATTTTGCTTTACCTTTTCTTCCTGAACTAGCAACACATACCCAACGGCTAAGAGAGCTCATTCAGAAAAACACCGAGTTCGTTTGGAAGAAAAAGCACGAGGAAGCACTAACTTTTCTGAAGAAGCTAATGGGAGATGCATCAAAACTTGCGTACTATGACGTCAACAAGCCAACACATTTCAACATTCAACATCAAAAATGCATTTCAAATCCCGCACACTATTTCTCTCGACATCCAAACAACAACAATAGCAACAGCAACAACGAAATAGAACAATACGTTAATTTTATAATCCAAAATTCTTTACCTAAAGCAATTTCGCTTAAAACAATTCAACAATAAACAAAAGAAGATTCAACTCTGCAACTGCTTATCAAAGTGATTTCAACCAACAACAATAATATCTATAACAGCAAGGAATTTTCACGATATTTATAAAGGAGTACGTCGAGAACTTTGCTTAGCAGAAGGATGTGTACTCAAAGGTTCACAGATCCCTCCCACGAGGTTCACCTTGACGTGGTGGGGGGGGCTTACGTTCTGACACTTCATCAATCCAGTGACAGAACAACCAAGCAACCTCAAAAAAACAAACAAAAACAAGACAGAGATGTCGAAATATAATAAACTATGGAAAAAGTCAACAAAGAAGAAGAAAATCGAGTGGGGGGAACACATTTCTGCTTTTAGCAGTGGTGCCCCTCTGATTGATGATAGCCTCCACCTCGGTGAGGCACTCATGGATCTCACTGACTCTGAGATCGGGACCGTGGGAGCTGACGAAAGTGAGATGTCGTCTGGTGAGGAAAATCGAATCCTCGCAGACGACGAGTATCAATCTTTCGCCAGCTCCGACGGCTCTGAAGCGGATGTCACAGTGGCCGAAAACCCTGCAGCTGCTAACAAAGGCGACATACTGGCCAAAAACCCGGTTGACCAGGGAGCCAAATCAACCTCAACTCCCTGCAAAGGGTCAAAATCTAACAAACCTTCCAAAGTCTGTGTGGATGCTGCCAATTCCGGAAACCGATGCTCGCATGGGCCAAAACCGACTACGGGAAAAACGGTGAATCCGAAAGAACAGAATAAGGAAGGGGACCTTAACTTTGACAAGAAGTTGCAAAACGCCCTGAGAACCATCAGAAGATATGGTCAGGGTGACACAAAAAGGCTTAGTCTCCGAGACTGGAAACGCTTGAGCTGGGCTCGCAAATTTGTCGCGAAAATGGAGGCCAACAACAAGCCAAACACAGAACCAGAGAAAGTCGAAAAAAAGCAAACCACGAAGAATCAAACAGACCTAGGTGCCTCCTCTTCCAAGGCTGCTCAAGTCAGTAATCCAAAAGTGAAACCACCATTGGATGGTCTAAAACACTTAAGGGTCGTAAAAACTGACGACAGCAGTCATAGAAAGAGGACGAGACACAATGATTCGACAACCCAAACAAAAAGCCGAAGACGACAAACAAAACAGGTACACTGGCGGAATTGATAAAAGAAAGGCTTCAGGTAGCCGCTATCAATGAGGGGAGCTCCGAAAAACGGCTGAGCGAAGAGAACTGGGCCAAGGTTGAGGAACGACGAGCTGCTTACCTCAACTGGCACTCTGCCGAAATTCGAGCCCTTGCCGACAGTAAAGGGTTTTAAAATTCTCACTTGCCGTGATGAATTTACCCTTACCTGGCTCAAAGACAAAACAACCGACATGAGCACATTAATTGAAGGAAGTTGCTTTTAAGAATGACCTCCCTACCAGACCTAATACCCAAAGTCCGAATAAACATTCCAGGGGGTTGGGGTCGAAATACTGTATGGTCAAAATTCTGTATACAAAATACTGTATCTCAAAATACTGTAAATCAAAATTCTGGTTACACAAAATTCTGTATTTCAAAATTCTGTATTTTAAAATTCTGTATTTCAAAATTCTGTATTTCAAAATTCTGTTTTCAAAGTTCTGTATTTAAGCAAAGTTTGTTTTGATAATGTACAAAAGTGCGCACTTTTGTACATTATCAAAACAAACTTTGTTTAAATACAGAACTTTGAAAACAGAACATCAAAATGAATTATATGAACAACATTAAAAACATTATCAACAAAAGCAACACTAACAACACTAACAACAACAACAACAACAACAACAACAACAACAACAACAACAACAACAACAACAACAACAACAACAACAACAACAACAACAACAACAACAACAACAACAACAACAACAACAACAACAACAACAACAACAACAACAACAACAACAACAACAACAACAACAACAACAACAACAACAACAACAACAACAACAACAACAACAACAACAACAACAACAACAACAACAAAAACAACAGCTATACATTTTCACAAAATTTGTACTGCACGTAAAAAAAGACCTGACTTGAGTCACATTGCTTATTTAAAACGAATAGCAAAAAATTTGATTTTGTTTTAAACAATTCATAAAAAGTGGACTTCATTTTTTTGAGTTTAATTTGTTATATTATTGATTTCTTTCACAGTTCTATCGAAAGATATGTTAAGTTTGATGTTAATTATTCTGTATTATTTTTCTCTTTTTTCTTTAATAAATACAGAATTTTGAAATACAGAATTCTGAAATACAGAATTCTGAAATACAGAATTCTGAAATACAGAATTCTGAAATACAGAATTTTAGTCATACAGTATTTTCAAAAAAAAAAAAAAACAGAATTTTGGTCATACAGAATTTTGACAACCGGTATTATGACCCGGTCCCCATTCCAGGCCCTCGCATGACGAAAGAAAGGCTAGAGCTCTTCCTAAGAAGACTCAACCCCGACTTTCCGAGTTCCGATTGGCAAGTCATGGAGATGGAAGAGCCTACGAAAACAGGCCCAGAAGCTATTATCATGCTTAACCATGAAACAATGGCTTTGCTTCCATCGAAAGGGTTCAAGCTCTGTATCGGCATTAATGAGGTTAAGGTGAGGCCGCTAACGGCTGCCAACTTAAACAAAAATGACAAAACCAAAAATGATGATGAAAGTGCTGCAACTAAATCTGCAGCACAGTAAGTTGGCCTCTGCCACCTTAACCTCTTTTTTGTCGAAGAATAAGACAGATATAGCCCTTATAAAAGAGCCATAGATTAACAGCGGCCACATCCGCGGACTCAAATCCAAAGATTGCATCCTTTTTTTTTAATAAAGGGCCTACAGAAGGTAACTAGCGCACATGACGAAAAAGAATATAAATCTATTTCTCCTATCCTCCCATTGTAGCACAGACATGACAACAGTGAAGTGTGAAAGAGACGGGTCCCCGCCCCTGATTCTAACCTCCATCTATTTGCCAGGCGACGAAACACCAACCCCGCCATCAGCAGCTGTTGAAGAACTTGTCGCGGTAACAGGTAGGAACGGATGGGACCTACTGATAGGTGCTGCCGCTAACGCTCACCACCTCCAGTGGGGAAGTACCGACACAAATGCAAGAGGTGAGTCACTTTTTGAATTCATTATTAAGAACAGTATATTGATTTTGAATAGAGGGAGTGAACCGACATTCATAACTAAAACTAGGAGGGAAGTGTTTGATGTTACACTTTCAACAAACTCCAATACTCTTAATTATCAGTAATTGGAAGCTATCAAGTAACGTAACATTCTCTGACCACAGAATGATTACGTTCCAAATAAAGCACAAATTAGAAGACCCAAAGCCCTATAGAAATCTCAGGAAAACAAACTGGGAAGCCTACAACAATAAACTGGCCTTATCTCTGGGCCGCTATAGTAAGCAACCTATACTCAACTGCTCAGACATCGAAAAACATGTCAATGAACTAACGCTAGCTATTCGTCTTTCGTACGAAATCTCGTGCCCCATTATCAAAGGAAAAGGCAAGCTCAACCCCGTATGGTGGTCAAAAGAGCTGTCTATCCTTAGAAAGAACTCAAGGAGGCTGTTCAACAGAGCAAAACATAGTAACAACACTGATGACTGGAATCTTTACAAAACCAGCAAAAATGAGTACAAAAACAGAACTACCTATGCGAAAAGAGGAGCCTGGCGAAAATTTTGTACAGGCATCGAGTCCACAAATGATGCTGCCAGGCTCAGGAAAGTCATGTCAAAGGTCCACACTCCTCCAGGTTTCTTAAAAAGACCGGATGATACCTGGACTGACTCCTGCTCTGAAACTCTAGAAGCACTTATGAACACTCATTTCCCAGGTTGTGTTAACATAACATCTCTTATGGAAAGAGACCCCAACATAAATCCTGCCTCCAATATTGGCAATCAAATCGTAGACAGTAGAAAGGTGGCATGGGCCATCGACTCCTTTTCAGCATACAAATCTGCAGGGCCTGATGGGATAATTCCAATTATGCTCCAATGCTCAAAAGACATAATCGTTCCAATTCTGGTGGATATATGTCATCTTCATTCCGAAAGCTGGCAAGCCCACTCACACTGAACCAAAAGACTTTAGGCCTATAAGCCTTTCTTCCTTTCTCCTTAAAACCTTAGAAAGACTCATAGAAACACACATCCGCCTAAAACTTAATGATAATATAATCTCACAGGCCCAACACGCTTATGTTAAGGGCAAATCTGTTGAGACGGCACTTCACGAAGTTGTTGGCACGATTGAGAACTCAATCCAATTCAAAGAATTCACCCTAGCAGCATTTCTTGATATAGAAGAGGCCTTCAATAATGTAGATAATCACGCGATACGACAAGCCCTAGACTCTGTCAATGTTGATCTTGAATTGTCGAATTGGATTGACTCTATGCTTCAAACAAGACTTGTAAATGCAGAGTTAGGTGCCAGCAAGCTAAAAGTCAAGACCTGTAGATTTACACCACAGGGAGGGGTTCTTTCTAGGTTGCTTTGGCTTCTGGTTGTCAACCAGATCTTAGGTAAACTAAGTCTTAGTGGCGTTAAGGTCGTGGCATATGCCGACGACATAATAATGACCTCAGGGAAATATATTCCTACACTGTGTGATCTCCTTTAAATAGCCCTAAGCAAACTCAGCAATTGTGCCAGTAGCTGCAGACTTAAAGTCAATCCAACAAAGACAGAACTAGTTTTGTTTACAAGGAAAAACAACATTCCAATGGTAGACCCGATCAATATAAACGGGCACCACTTCAAGTTTCAAATGTGGCAAAATATCGTGGTGTTGGACCGTAAACTAAACTGGAATGAAAACATAAAAGAAAGACGGAAAAAAGCATCAATAGCATTCTACACTTGCAATAGAATCTTTGGCGGGAAATGGGGACGCAGAACCAAAACTATTCACTGGATGTACATGGCCATAGTGAGGCCTATCCTAACATATGCATGTCTGGTCTGGTGGCCAGCCCTTGAAAAGGCGACAAATCTCAAAATCATGACAAAAATCCAAAGACTTGCGTGCATTGGCACAACCAGTGCAATGAGAACTACACCAACCGCAGCCCTAGAAACGTTCCTTCTACTAGCCCCACTCGATCTATTTACGAAAGAAATGGCGGCCAAAAGTGCATTGCGTCTCAATCAATGCTCTAGTTGGAAAAGGGGCCTTTCAGGTCACAGGATAATAATGAATTTCACAGACATTATAATTCAAACAGACTATATTACTCCGCACTTAGATTTTAACCCAGCAGCCCAAACAGACTTCCCTACAAGAGAATGCTGGATGGAAAACGGTCATAAATGAAAATCACGTTTCTGTCTTCACATACGGTTCCAAAACGGAAGATGGGGTAGGGTCAGGCATCTTTTCACTTAGGCTTCCAAGTGGAAGTGCTTGCAGTCCATGAAGCTGCAAACCACCTATTAACATGCAAATTTGAAAACAAGAATATACAAAATCAAAACTGGTCAATCGTTGTCGTAATGAGATGAGACTACTCAACGCAACGAATCCAGTAACCCTTCGATGGGTCCCGGGACATCGCGACATACACGGAAATGAAATGGCTGACCAACTGGCCGAAACCGGTTCATCTCTCGAACCAAGCCAAATGGTAACCTCAATTAACATGCCACTTGAAAGAGAAAAAACGAGAATTAACCATAGTTTCCTTCAAACCGCTAATGACAGATGTTCATCACTCGACACTTGTCGGGTATCGAGAAATCTATGGCCAGAAATTTCAAAGAAGAAAACTGAATCCCTACTCATGCTAAGCAGGCCTCAATTATCACTTCTGGTTGGTATCCTGACGGCTCACAACACGATGGGAACCCACATGAGCAGATTGGGCATCAGCACATCTGACTTATGTAGGGGATGCCAGGACGAAGAGGCAGAAGAGGACTCCAGAACTCAGGAGGCCTCCACCACTTAACCCACCCACTGCCTGTCAATCTTTAACCCCTATTCCTTATCACCACACCCAACCGGGGAGCACAATGGATCCAATCGAGATCCGAGTGAGAAGGTTCGGCTTGCCGTACCATCACCCCACTTAACCTAACCTAACCTAAGGTTCACAGATACTTTTACCCCAGAAGCTAGTCAAAAGTGCAATCGCCCTAGCTCACAAGTCACATATGGGGATAGTTAGTTAGTTAGTTAAGAACACTTTATTAAAATTCATATACAATTGTTCTATTTGTTTAATCAACTTATAAGGTTAATATGGTATGGCCGAAGGCCGTCTACCAAATGGGGATAGTTAAAACGAAACAACTGCTTCGAACAAAAATTTGGTTTCCTGATCTCGACAAAGAAGTAGAAGAAATAATATCAGTGTCACATTTGCCAAGTCGTTACCAATCAAAACAACCGTGAACCACTTGTGATTATCGAACCTGCATCAACACCATTTGAAAGAGTATCGATGGACTTCGCTGGACCTCTTCCGAATGGGAAGTATTTGTTAATTTTGGTCGATGAATACTCAAAATACCCATTTGTTGAACAAATCAACTCTACGAAATTCATCGGTGTGAAGAGAGTTTTGATAAAGATTTTCGCAGCGTTCGGTACACCACTGAATTTAAAATCAGATAATGGCCCTCCTTTCAGCAGCCATGATTTCAAAGAATTCATGGAGCAACATAACATTTGTCACCACAAAACAACACCATATTGGCCAGAGGCAAACGGAGCAGCCGAAATAATGGTAAAAACAATTAATAAATCGTTGATATCATCTGAGTTGGAACACTAATTGTTTACATCAACTGGACATGTTTCTCATAGATTACCGGTCAACACCACAAGCAACAACAGAGGTATCTCCATTTGAAATGATGTTCAACAGAAAGATGTATAATTTTCTGCCATCACTGAACACAAAAACAAAAACAAATAACACCAATGAACAAAAACACAAACTTAAAACAAGCAATACGCGGATTCTCGAAGACGGACAAAACCTTCGAACTTCAACATCGGAGATGAGGTCCTTTGCAAGCAGAGGAAATTGAACAAACTGACCACCGTACAATCCCGAACCGATGAAACATGAAAGTCATCAAAGTCATCGGATCACAAATCTGGGCCAAAAGAGAAGGAGAAGACAAAATTGTTGTCAGGAATTCTTCGTTCTTCAGACAATTCTCCAGGAACAACCAGGAACACACACCCAACTATCCAAAGCAGTGATGCCAGATGAAATATATGAAATCCCACCACATTTGTACTGGAGGAAAAAAACCACCATATTGTGTTTTCTAGGTAGTTTAACGTGTAAAGGCTATTTAATGGGTTAAAAAAAAAACCTTGAGTCAGGTAATTTGGAATCCTAGATTCAAACTGTCGTCATTTGATTGCATTGCAGTCGAATCGTCAATTTTGTGCATTTAGGGATGTAGAGTCATTTGATTACATTGCAGTCGAATCGTCAATTTTGTGCATTTAGGGATGTAGATTGTTATTGCGTCTGATCCGTTGACGTTGAAAACGTTTGTACACTAAACACATTTCACCACCAGAGCTTTCAGTCGAGGGATCTTTCCTTAGATACAAATCACAATTTTTTCTAAATGTTTGTTTCTCAGTAAAACAGTTTAATGCTGTATTAAGAAAATGCAGTAATTTCATAAATTTTGTTCAAATCAAGTGATACGAAAAAGAAGAAGAAAGTTTATTCCACTAAAATTTTTATTAAAAAATAAGCCTAAGAAATTCAAAATCAATTTAACAACCAATACATTAGAAAAAAGTTATTTTTAAGTAAACTAAATATATTTGTTTTACTTTCAATTTACTGGTATTTTTTCCAAGATGTTTATACAAATATCCAGATAACACTTAACACAGCTGTGACACCTCAAAGCATATTTGTCAACGAATCTGCCGGATTCAAAAGTTAAAAGTTGGGCTACTTTTTCCGTTTCATCCGGCGCATCCATTAATTATGGGACGATATTTTGGTGAGCAAACGAGAAGAGATAAATAATGTGTTGTTCGGCAAGTAAAATATTGTTGTAAGATATTTTAAATTAACTATCTATGTGTAATAGTTCACTTATTGTAAAAATAATATCACCCATAAAAAAGTGCTCGGAAAATTTTCCAACCATAAATACCACCAAGAATTTCTTCCCACCATTTTACCCACCAAACGGTTTTTTCCAACCATTTTGGTGGGAAAAACCACTAATCTGGGAACACTGATCCAAAGCCAAAGAGAAGATCTAAAAATAAAGGAACTTTATTATTTATTCCTCACCAAAACAAAGAGGATATATATATAGAACACAGACCAATACAGACCGCCAACTCGTACTCCTCTTGCAAAAAACACCCTCGAAATATTTTTTCCTGTCTGTGAATACGTGTACATCTCTGGCTGTGCATTTTGTAAATTTTGTAAAGGCAACCATACCTGCGTATGCCATTTATTTTTTTGGTGTGTTTGTTAAATGGGTTTAAAAAGCAGGGGAGAGCGTCACACTCTCAAAATAAATGGCATAACAGCTGATTTTAAGCTTTTAGGCAAAAAGAGAAACCATACAGTGAGTTGGCGGTCTGTATCTTATTGGTCCGTGATTAGAGTCCAATCTTTCCTACGTTCCATCCTTCTTCTGCTTAAATTTTCGTGGTCTCTTTTGTATTGTATTCATTGTAATTCATTTTCTCTTTCGAGTGGTTCCGAGTCGGATTTCTCCATCCACATCTTCTGAAAATGAAGGGGAAACAAAAATAAAAATTCAGAAATCTTGTTTGAAGAGGCTTTTTAATGGAGACGACACAGGGCTGCACTAGGGGGAATTAATATTAAGATTAAAATTAAGGATGAATTTTTAAAATTGAATGAATAAAACTTTTATTCTCGAAATTTAATAATGGCGGGCTTTTATGAATAGACCACACGCCGTTGCACTTACAGTTTGAAGTTGCAGCTGCAGCGCAGAAAATAGCTGAAGTACAAGTGGACCCGATTTCAACTTCATGAACGTGCTGCGCTGCAAAACAACAACAAACGAAATGGCATAAACCATTTTTGTTTGAGTTCAGTGCTACATTCTTATATACTACTAAAGGTAGTTCCACACTATCCCACAGTGTAGTTAGTACCACATGTCAAAAAAAAAGTGAAGAAATGTGTGATGGTTTTACATTCAATCCTAAAAAAATATTTCAGATCTAAGCACATGTCAAATCGTATGAGATCTGCGCTGTCATATTCTGTTTCCACACTATTATACACCTGTTTCATCACACATTTTTGGCATGTCGTATTACACTGAGGGATAGTGTGGAACTACCTTTAAAGAGTTAGTTTACGCTTACTAGTAAACCGGAAACAGGTTATAGTTTATAAGTAGTAAGGCAGTTTTATTTTCATTTTGTGGTGGGAGTCTCCAAGTTGCGTGGTTAATGTGAGAAAAAAAAGACGTTATGTTAATTAAAACTTAAATCAATTTATTTTGTATTTATTATTAAACTTATATCACAACTTATATTATATTTCACGGGCTAAGCGTTTCGGAAATTAAGTTTCCCACTTCTGGAACTACTAATTACCTAAAATAAATCAAGAATCTATCGATAAGAAAAAACATACAACATAATAGCGCGAAAGTTTAATAGATTCTTGATTAATTTTGGTTAATTAGTTCCAGAAGATGGGAATTTAATTTCCGAAACGCTTTGCACATAAAATATAATATAAATTGTGATATAAGTTTTGAAATAAATAAATCTTAAATTGATTTAAGTTTTAATTTACATAATCTCTTTTATTTCTCACAGTCATATTTTTGTTTGTCTACAGTCCGTTGTTAGGTTTTTCTGATGAATGTTCAGTAGTCTCAAAAACAATTATTTGATTTCTCTTGTGAATATAGTGTGTGACCAAAAATATAATACGTGATTAAAAAAAACAAAAAACTATTATCTCGAAATAATGTAAAGCGGCATATACACGCATCAAAATCTCATCAAGCATGTAAGAGTGTGTTTGTGAAATTGAAACACGTATAGAATGTGTGTATGCTTGACGCGAAATCAAAATGTTTTGATTTTTCTTCAATCAGGGGTCTATGCTTGACAAGTGCTTGAAAAGTGTGTATTCGTGATTGATTGCTTGATCAAGCATCATTTTTGTTTTTGCGTTGCTAGTGTCAAGACAGCATTCGGAAGGATTTTTTTTTAATGTGCATGTGATTATAGGTACTATAAGGCAAGTCATGCATTCGTCGAAAAAAAAAGTTTTGAGATAACAATCAAACATGACATTACGATGATAGCGAAGACGAAAAAAGATGGTCTAAAAATTCTGTCCGTCTGTATGTCTGTCTGTCTGTATGTCTGTATGTATAGAGACCTACAGCCCAAACGGCTGGTTTGGTAGGAGGTGTGATTCAGTTTTTGTTTATGTATGCGTTTTTTACGCACACATGTTTAACAAAAAGAATCATTTGACAGCTGTAGCTTGTAGGCAAAATCAAAACAAGGCACAAGATGGGACTCTTTATATATATCCTCTTTGAATAAACCAAAATCAAGAAGAAGAAATTCAAATCGAGGAAAGTCAAACTCAAAATAAAGATTTGCCAACATCAACAACAGCTGATGTTGACACTGACGACAACACAGACAACAGGGTTGAAGTTAAGGACATTGAACTTTTCGCCACACCACCACACACTTTGACAACTTGCCAACAAAATGGCAAGACGGTTTTGTTGTCAGCGCTGCTGGTTGAAGTGACAGTTGCTGCGAGTTTGAAGCCTTATTAGCGTACAATCAATATTATATGTAACATACAGAAATCGTACAGTTTCAAAAATACATACTTCAGAAACTAGGCCATTGTATATAGAAATTATAGTACTTTCACTTGCGGACGGCAAAACTAGACATTAACTTAAAATTCCCAAGTGATATTACTGGAGGTTCTATATACAAAGACTAGGCTTGCTAAAAGTCAGTAGTCTGTAGAGATTGTGTTTATTGTTATAACGGATAATCCAATTTTTTTTTAGTGTGCAACAAGCAACAAATAAAAATGAATTTCATACAGAAGCCTTAAACAAAATTAATTCCCTTCTTTCGACTTTTCATGGCTATATTTTGTGTTATCTGGATCTTTAAAAAAACCCTCGAATTTAGAAGAAAAAAGAAACATCTTGAAAAAAATCCCTGGAAACTAAAATAATTAAAAATTTATTGAGTTATTTTAAACAGCTAAAAGCTATAGAATTTTTAATGTTATAATGTAAAATGAATTTTTAACTTTTTAGTAGTCTTTCTGAACTAACATTTCAGTGAAATTAGGTTTTCTGATTTTTTTCAAATTACTTGAATAAAAGCATTTAATTGTTTTCCTTTAATACAAGCAAATTAAACATTTTTAAAATTTGAGAAAAATGGAAGAAACCGAAATCACTGCTGTTGAAATGTGTTTTGTGTGATTAATGTGATTTTTTTTGGGTCGCTAGATCAAAACTTTTTCGTGTGAAATGTGATCAAACATCAAAGTGTTTTTCGTTTGGGCATAGATCATATCTTTTTGTGGTGTTAGATCAAATCTTACCTCCCAAATGAAATCTAATTTTAAACTGAGATTTAACACACATTTGCACACACACTTCAATAATTTGACATTTCTCAAGCGTCAAATTTTGTTTGGTTTTTTTTAGCATTGTGTGAATTTTATGTGGAAAAACGGAAAAAGAATTATATATTTACAAATATCTTAGTGCTTTCTATCTGGACGAAGATAACGATGTTTTCAAACGTGACTTTGTTCAAGCCACCCTAGAGGATCATTTCGATTAAACCATCCTGCCGAAGGTTATGCAAGTTAAGAACTATGGAAAATATGTTATAACAAAGTACACTTTTTTGGTTAATCAAGACACAACCAAATTGGTATTGGATTCACTCTGGTATGCTGAGTCGTCGAGCAATATCAAAACCACAAGGATAATTCAGGAGTGTTTAGCCTCAACTATCGAATAATAATAATCTACGTCTTGATTCTGTATGTTTTTTTTTTTTGAACTAGAGAAAGTAGAGTTCTTGAGATAGCTTCTCCTTTATCGCAATTACAAAATTAACACCCATAACAGCGGGAGCAGGAATAACTGATCTCATATTGTATCAAAAAAAAGTAACTTTTTATTAAATAAATAAAATAAAAAATAAATTGTAAGTACTGTGTAACTTGAGCTTATTTGCTATTCGCTGCCGCCGCCGGCTCCACAATGAGTTTACCTTTCCGTCCAAACATATATAAGACTTCTTCATCGCTAGACTGTTGCAAGGCAAGAGGAGGGGAGCGTCGGTAAGGTGGAGAGGAAGGAATTATGATGAGGTAGGATATTGGGAAAAGGAAATTTTTGAAAAGGAAGGTATAGGAATGTTAAGATCCAGGGACGTGGCCTGCTTGCGGTGCTCAGCATCAGCTCGTCGGACGGGGGGGAACTTGTCCCCGAGACTTAACCTCACCTGCGAACAAAAACATAAATCAGGCCGAGAGAGAAATTCCGAAAAAAATCAACATAATTTAAGGACATCGGACGGACGAAATCACCACTTCAAGGGCACTGCGGATGTTGTTGCAGTGAGGCCATTAAACACCCAACCATGAGAATCCTTGGCCATTATCTGGATTCCCCCAAGATGGTGGATGATCGGGTTCAGATCATACCATCTACACCGAAATGCTTTAGCTGCCGTCCGCACCCCTGAAAAATAAGTCTCTTCAATTGGTCCTCAAAATTTGGGTTTTATTCCAAAAAAAAAAAACGTTACTTTTCTACAACATCACATTTTATTTAACAAAAAAACTAAATACAATTGGATCAGTGTCCATACAAAATGAAAAAAAAACTGTTATAATAGTAAAACACTGAACAAAATAGATACCAAAGAAATATATTAAGAATAGAAAGCAACAACAAACTAAAACCAAGGCGACGAAGATAAATATTAATTGTTTCTGTGATAAAGTTTCAACCAAAGTTAATAAAAACGGAGGGGGTGCCCTAAAAGCCCTACCTCTAAAGAGCTCTGTGTAGGAAGATTGGGGGTTTCACCAAAAACAGAAGAAAACAAAAAAAATATCACAAAAAAAAAATATCTTTCTCGCTTACAATAGCAAAAATATTTGAATGTAGGAATATTAAACTAAAAAAAATAGAATACAAAAATAAACCAAATGACGTTATATAAGAAACACCATAAAGCTATTATATGTATATGTAAAAAAACTAAATAACTAAATCATTAAATAAATACATATATACCAATATATATCTTAAAACTGCATTTTAATTTTCTTTTTAGTTTTTTTTTCTAAATATTCATTTAATTTATTTTCTTTTTATAACTTTGTTTCCTTCTTTTTAAATTTTATTTTGATTTTCTTTACTTGACATTTTCCTTTAAATGTTTCTTTTAATTGTATGTTTTAATTTTAGGAACTCACTGTGGCCTTTATTCTTCCGAAAAGAAAACCTGGTGGAGTTGCAGATGGTACCCCAAGGGGGTGAGGCGTTTATGCTGTTCCCAAAAGGCATGGGGGCTAAGAGGTGCTCCTGTCTTGGGAAGCCTTTCTTCGCCGTGGGTTGGTCTTTGACTAACCCCAAAAAGGTTCAGCACCAATTTCCTCGCAAAAATACTCGGTCGGCGGCCCGGTCTTTTATTCAAAACTTGAGACCGCCGACCATTTCCTAAAACACAAACACACTAAAAAAACTCATTTAATTTCACCTAACTCACCACTACTTGTCTGATTTTCAAGTTTGAATTTAGTTCTGCCACTTTTTTTTTAAAGAAATTCCTTATTTTTATGTATTCTAGCTACTAAAACAAAAAAAAACCGAAATTATTAATTGATTAATTTTACTGCTAAACGAAAACGCACCACACAAAATTTTAATGTAAAGCCTAGTACTCACATCGCGCTAAAATTTATCTTCCATACAAATTTCCTCCAAAGATAAATTTTAGCTTGGGTTTTTAGCTGAGTAGTACTCACTTCAAGCTAAATTCCAGCTGTCAGACCAACGGCTAAGAAAAAAAGTCTCCACAAAATTTAGCTTGCGAAATAATGTAAAACACATTATTTCACGAGATAAATTCTGACAGTTGTCATTTTGAGATCAAAAAATAAAAATGGAAGTAAAAGGAAGAAAACAAAATCGCCTTCTATTTACCATCAGACATCGAGTTGGACAATAAAAGTAATGACTTCGGCCTAAGTGGAAGCCGTAAAAATGTATTTAAAACAAATTATCCAATTTGGACATATCATCGTGTATAATCGAACGTGTCGTGGCTATGCCTGAAACGTGTGACTACATTTACTTTGGTATTTGCTTTTCAATGATTCCATCTTTCTGTCGTTTATATGAGGTAATTTAATAACCAATTTCAAAACAACCAAGTTTAGTTCTTTTTTTGTTTTTAGAAAACTATTTTCGTCAAAACACTGATATAAACTATGTATTTGTATATTCCGATGCTCCTGTGGATGTTATAATTTCTGCAGCCTTCGTATTAACACTTCTTTTATTGGCATTTTAAGTGTGGAATGGAATGATAACGACGACAGAGAATACTAGCGGTATTGGAGTGGGCATTTACCTTGAGACGGCGCCGGTAATCGATGAACAAATACTTGGTCTTAATAGTCATGATTACGAGAAGGCCAAACCAAAAAGCTTTGGCGATGAGTTCCTCAGCGATAGCAATTCTCTAGTAATTCATTTTCATAGTATTTTTAGTGCACCTACAAAGACCTTTCAACAACACCGACTAGCAGCAGGCATTACAAAAGCAGATTAACCAAATCCCTGGAGCCCTGCAGTCAGTTTTATCAACAGCCAAGAAGATATTTGAACAAGAAATTCAAATGAAACTGAAATAAGCGTGACACCATAAATGGGCTCACACTGGCATTGTCGCTCTAACTGGGAATTTCCAGAGTTTTGCCGGGAGGTTAGAAGAGATGTGGTTGGCAACATTTCTCTAGTCTTCATGCTATTCAAGCTGCGCGTCATCGAATGTATTTTGAGAGAGGACTTTGCTACTAAGATGCCTTCTTAGCCCATAGAAACAATGATCGACAAAGAGTGATTCTTCGCCGGTGTTAACAATCCTAAATTCAAAATTTATCAACTTTTTAACACACAAAAATGGATTATTTGTTTGATACAGTCATGATTATTAAGGAAATAAATATATAAGTATAAATAAAATAAGTTGTTATTTGGCGTATTATATCGTGGTGGCGGGTAGGGTCTTGGCATCAAGGGAACCGTCATTGGGAAGGGTGGCCTCATCATATAAGGAAACCTTGGTGGCGAGTTCATCATTGGGAGTCCCCACGTTGGTGACGCGATCTATAAGCATAATAAATTATCTTTTTGTAAGTCCTTAAAACCAAAAAACAAATTCCTCACATAAGGAGGAGCTACTGGCACAGGAATTGGAATAAATTGTGCTAATGGTGGAAGTGACTGCATTGCATCCAACGAACCATTTTGGTACCTTTACGGACTTCTTCTTTGTTGTTCCCTCGACATAGATCTACTGCGACTATAACCGAAGCGACGACGTTGTGATCGGTAACGTTCATAGAACCATAAGCTCCTGGTTTGACCCTTGAAAGCTGGACACATCTGTGAAGGCGAAGAACACTGGTTGAGAAGAAAGTTTCTGAACATATATCACATGAATTTGCTTGGCGCCGGCGGCCGGCGTACGCTCTTCTTTAGCTGATTAAAAATAAAATTAAAATTATTCGAATCATTTCACAAAATATATTTCACAAACTATGACCGATTTGGAAAACAGCTGTTTTCTCTCCAACTTCAAAATTTAGCGCGCCTTTTTAGCAAAGGTATGTAGAGATAAATATTGTAGAGATAAAATTTAGTTTAGCGCGATCTGAGTACTAGGCTTAAACCTTGAACGTAGGTACGTAGGTACACATTTTAACTTTTGATCGTCCACTGTCGTAACTATAGCTCAATCGTTTTCCTTACTCGAAAATGAATGTGTGGCCATGCACGAGCAGGTACACATACACAACCAAAGTTCTTGTTTTTCTCCTAACTGAAAAACATCTTCCGATAAGTTTTCCGCTAATCCTTATACACAATAAAATTGCATGTATTCGTATGGGTATGTACCAAGGGTTAGTATAATTGTTTCTCATTCCCTCACCAATTTCGACAATTCAACAGATCTCTACCTCGAAAGAATCAGGGATGTCACTTAAAGCTAAGCCTTAAGCTGAATACGCACCCCTCGTTTTTCTGCGGTAAGGTCGCGTGGAACGATTCCATATTTGGTCTTGTTTTTCAGATTTGAAAGGCGAATAACACAAATACACACTTAAATGACAAACGTTCCCAAGTATGGAATACAATTTAAAGATTTAAAATAAGTTAACTGACAGATCGTACATATCAATAAATAAATTACATTCGTTCCCGACTTTGGCTGTAAATGTTTTGAAATTTGCTCGCTTGCCCTTCGATCTAATATCTATATTTGCTTTTCTTTTAGGTTGGGTCGGCACAATGGAGGAGACGCGCCCGGCGTCCGTAACAAGATGAGCTCTCTTCTGATTCCTCGGGTATTTTAAAGTAAACAGTCGATTCGCGGTCGAATGCAATCTGATGAATCTCCGAGTTTTTCTTGCCGACCTTCTCAAAGAAATACTCTCGCGTCATGTGGAAGCAATTACCGTTTAAATGTTCTTTGTGAGATTCAAGATTTGTGGGACAATATAAGAGAATTTTTGATTTATCTTCTAGAACTAGTCTTGGAAGTTTCTTGTGCGAATGTCAGTGTATCTTCTTCTGGAACTTGAGTTTCGGATGAGTAGTCGGACGATTGGATGAGGTTTTAGATGGAGGATCGATAAATTGAATAGTTGATTGAACCTGCAGTGTTGTGGCTGATTTGGTTCGAGCTTTGGGCCCTATTTTTCTATATTCTATAGGTTTGCTCTTTATCAAAGCAATCGAGCATTTTCTTGCAGGATTAGGCATAACGTATTGACTGAAGAAGGGTGTGGAATTTATTAAACTTGTTCCATCGAAGTCGAAGCCCGTCTCATTGGAACTTGGTGGCAAATATTTTTGGGACATCTCCATTTCTGTTTCAGATCGTTCTTTGTCGGAAATTAGGTGCACGACATCTACAGCTGGACCTTTTGACTAAGATTTAGGTAATTCGAAGGCACGTTTTCCGCTTAAAACAGGTCTCGTTTGATTTCTGTCCAACTCGATTTCTTTGTTAGAGGTTTCAATGGTGAAAACATCTGAAGCTGGAGTTTTTGCCTTAATTTTAGGCAATTCGGGTCCATGTTTTTCTCGTGTAACTAGTTTCCTTTGATGTTTACCTAACGCCACTTCTGTTTCGGTAAATTCCGCTGTAAAACCATGTCTCACAACGACATCGGCAGCTGGAGTTCTTGCACTTCACAGTAAGGGGCTGCTACAACACGACCATCTGCAAACATTCATTGTTTGAATTTAATCTTTTTATGATTTTATCACTTACTCGAATGGTTCTAGAGGAGCACATTGCCTTCGCCAAGAAAAACGAAAATGAATTGATTCTAATTCCTTAACAATTGAATCCATCGTGCTTGTCAACATTTCAACAATAATTGGGCATTTGTTTGGTTGGGTGTGTTCAATCGGTGAACTCTAATTAATCAATATTAAATTATGACTTATGTGCGAACACAACTTTTCGACTTACAAAACATCAAAAACACATTGAAGTACATTTTAAATTATGAATTAAATAATTGCAGCTACTTTATTATATTAATGTTGAAATGTATTACACGAAAATCTAAAAAAAATTGCTTAAAGATAATTCCAACGAAGATAACATGACAGAAAAATCAATCTCGTTAGACATTGTCATAATGGTTAAAGGTAGTTCCACACTATCCCACAGTGTATTACCACATGTCAAAAAAAAGTGTGATGGAATGTGTGATGGTTTTACATTCAATCCTAAAAAAATATTTCAGATCTAAACACATGTCAAATCGTATGAGATCTGCGCTGTCATATTCTGTTTCCACACTATTATACATCTGTTTCATCACACATTTTTGACATGTCGTATTACACTGTGGGATAGTGTGGAACTACCTTAAGCACGCCCCAAATTAAGAACGTCAAAAGAAACACACACAATAAAAAAAACTGATCAAATCTATCTGCCGCTATTATTGGACAGCAAATTCGATCAAACTTTAGATCAAATTTGCTTTTACCAAAAAAAATCCATATAAAGGTAGTTCCACACTATCCCACAGTGTAATACGACATGTCAAAAATGTGTGATGAAACAGGTGTATAATAGTGTGGAAACAGAATATGACAGCGCAGATCTCATACGATTTGACATGTGCTTAGATCTGAATTATTTTTTAGGATTGAATGTAAAACCATCACACATTCCTTCACACTTTTTTTTGACATGTCGTACTACACTGTGGGATAGTGTGGAACTACCTTAAGTAGGTATTAATTGGGCCACTCCAGTCGGGTCCTTAACTCAACCGTCAAATTGACGGAGAGAATTCAATAGAGATTTTAAGCAAATGCCAATATACTTCTTTCCCTCTCGCTCCTATAGTCAAAATCAAATGTGAAATCCTTCTTGAGGGAAAACAACAACTGGAAACAACAACAACAACAGGAAGAATTTAATTGTTTTCCCTCAAAGTAGTGATTTGACATTTCTGTTTGACGTATTCGCAAACTTCTCTATAACTCTTTTCTAAACAAGCCTTATTTTCTCTTTTTGACATATTTTACAAAATATAAAGTAAAAATATAGTTTATAAGATAAATACATATTTGTAAATATATATTGTTTAGTGTAGTTATCGCGTCTTATTTCTACCGCTTTTAATATAAATTGAAGCACAATTTATATTAAGAATTTTGACCCTAGCGTAGAGGAATAGACGCCATCCTATTCCTTTCTGACGACGCGGACGGCTGCAATCGCGCGCCAGTCTTCATAAACAATTTAAATCTAATTCAATTTCACATCAAAACTTCTAAGAATTAGCAATCATAATTATGAGGGAGATACAGGACATAACACAGTTATTTCAAAGTGCAAGGCAACAAAATGAATATGTTAGTGTTGCTGCTCCAATGGTACGCTATAGCAAGTAAGTTACTCTTAGGTGATTGTCACGCAAGCTCCTTTTCCTGCCAACTCATGAAGTAGCGTGCGATAAGTACTGCACCACTACCAGGTTAAAACTGCCTCTGACAAGTAAAAAACATCTTATGACATGTAACGATTAGGGTGTCGCCGAATAAAACAAGACCAAGAAGCTCATGCGACATTGGCCTTGATGAAAACATAAACAAACGCGATAATTTATACATTTAGTTCATATTGATATATTTTTTAGGCTAGAATTCCGTCGTCTTTTGCGCCAGAACAACGTGAGACTTTGTTTTACCCCAATGGTTGTTGCAAATTCATTCATCCACAGCCAGGAAGCACGCCTTAATGAATTTTCTACTACCAAAGGTATAGTTAAGCTTCTACCATCCTTAAATACATAAACATTTGTCTTAATTCTGCTTAATCCCGTGTCCTAGATGATAAACCGCTTATTGCCCAATTTGCAGCAGACAATGCGATAGATATGTTAGTAGCAAGTGAACTTGTGAGTCCGTTCGTGAATGGTGTGGATTTAAACTGTGGTTGTCCACAATCCTGGGCAATAGGCAAAGGCTATGGATGTGCTCTTCTGCGGAAGCCGCATTTGGTTGAGGATATTGTAAAGACATTACGTCGAAATCTACCATCAACATTCAGCGTGTCGATCAAACTACGTTTGCTCCAGGGTGATACTGGCTCAACTATTGATCTCTGCCGTCAGTTAGAAAAATGTGGGGCTACATTTTTGGTAATTCACGGACGAACACAGTGGCAGAAGACCTCTCACCCAGTTGATGCCACCGCAATGGCAGAGATAAAGAAATCAATTCAAATTCCTCTTATTGTCAATGGGGATGTCAAAACATTACAGAATGCCGACGACCTCTATGAACTGACGAAAGCTGATGGGGTTATGGCAGCCAGAGGCCTTTTAGCGAATCCTTCACTTTTCACTGGTACAGAACAAACAACGATCGAGTGTTTACAACAATGGCTGGACATAGCACAAGCTGCCGGAGATGATTTGTCTTTCCAGTGTTTCCATCATCATTTGACTTTCATGTGGGGCAAGCTTATGCGTCGACAGAGACGTGTGATTTTTAATAACCTTTCAACAAAGCAAGCAGTCTTTAAGTTTTTCGAGGAAAATAATGGCCTTGAGCCACAGCCAATCGAAGACTGGATTCCAAATATGCCTTGCGAGTACGACGCTTATAACATAGTAAACAAATACTTCCCAAGAAAAACCGAAACTATTGAAAGTAACTGGGAGTGCAGAGGCGAGGGTAATTTTTTCTCTACTTTTAAGGAAAAGATATTGCAACCGGCTTTTCAAGAGGAAGAAGATGAGCTCTTCTTCCAGAATGGATCGATATTTGATTTGTAAAAAAGGCAGAAGTCGCAAAAATATTGTTAGAAATTTTAATTCAAAATATAGTTTTTTCTTTTATTTTATTTTTGCAAAAAAAAAAATGCTTCTTTACTTGTTTTTTGTGCAGCAAAGAGTTTTCGAAATCATGAATGTGTTCTATTTACTGCAAATTGTCCTTAACTTCCTCCTAGTCGGGGATAAAGGCGGCAATAAAACTCCTACATTGACCTGTGATCTTGGACTGGCAAACAAAAGTAGAGGTACCTATACATCATTCAGAGAATGTGGCGCTGGATGGGATATACACTGAGGAAGCCCAATCAATCACAACATAGCACGGTAGTCTTTTGGATGAAATCTTCAAAGTGCGAGACAGTACAGAAGACCAAAGAAAACATGAGTCCTAGAATTTGGAGTTGTGGTCTCAGCTGAGATATCGTCCAAAGAAAAGAGAGAGAGAGACGAAAGGATCTGGCTGCTCAGGAAGGGTCAAAATGAATCAAAAGAAGTGATGAATTCGAAACAGACACCCAACCCATATTGGACTTTTTGTTCCTTTTTGTTTTTGTTTATAGGCCAATGGATCCTCCTACAACTGATGGAATTTATCTGCAGTCAATGTATCATTGACTTCATTAAACGCTACTTGTGAGTTGTGACTTTATACTCATAAAGTAGAGTATACGAGAATGATTTAATTGCAAACATGTTACATAAGATGCTGATTGCCAGTAACAGTGGGTTTATTCTAGTTTATTAATTATTCGGAAAAAGCGAGGAGGAATATTCAATGGGAAATAGCTCCAGATAGATCATGCATTGGATCAAAATATGGTAATTGCTTCCTGACACAGGTTCTGTCTGTGGCAGTATTAAGAAAGGTATTATTCACACTATTTTCGACTAGGGAAGGCCAATCGGTAGTCAGCAAATAATATAAAATAGGGAAGGAAGAACCAGCACAAATAGTTAGACAAAGTAACATTTAAGAAACCAAAATTTTGTATGTTTATATAATACTAGCGGTACCCGACGCGCATTGCTACGCTAAAAAAAAATACTTATTTAATGTGGAATTAAATTTATTTATATATTTCATATCAATGCTAGCGGATAAACAATAGCTTTGTTTGTTGAACTTTACCCAGGGTCGCCCTGGGTTTTCTTGACAACTCCAAGAGTTGTCAAGAAAACCTGGGTTTTTTGGTTCTCAAAAAACGCATGACGGCTGCTGATTGTATATTTTTCACAACGCACAAAAACAAAAGTTTCCATTTTGCTTTATTTGTTTGATTTGTATTTACTTTCATCAAAATAAATGCATTCACTTGCATTTCATTTAGTTTTATCGAAAAAAAGACATGGAAAATCAAATACAGAAGAAAAATACACAATAAATGCTTGACATCAAAAGCCAATTCAACAGCTGATTCGTTACCTCAACTCGTCCCAGCTAAATAGCAAGATCGAGTTCAGGGTGACTTCAGGGCGACCCCAGGTTTCAAAAAACAGAGAATTTTGTATTGAGGGCGAGTTGAGGTAATTCAAAAAACGAGCTGTGGCGACCCCAGGGTGACTTCAGGGCTCAACAAACAAAGCTAATATTTTTGGTTAAATGCTGCTTTTTATTTGTCTTCGACCCGATCGGCCATTGCGGAGTTTTCGCTGAGAACCGCTAAACAATTCATGAAAAAAAAATTGACCAAACAATTTTAAAAGTCTGCATTTTATTCTCGTCTTCCATCCGATCGGAACCAAACCTTCACAGGAACCAACCCTGGACTAAACTATATTTACCCTGAAAATTTCATAAAGATCCATTGGACGGTTTAGGAGTCCATACGCAACATACATACATACTGTTACATGAATAGTGTTTGTCTCAACTACAGTCTTATGAATGGTTTTTGTTTCTACTACGGAAATATTACTATATGGTTTTTGTCTATACTACAGTAAAATTCTGAACAATTCTGCTGAATGATTCTGCTGAATAACAATGTTGAATTTGAAAGCTCTGAAAGCTTTTAAAGCATCTTGACAATTCCGAAAGGTTCGAGACTTAGACTGTTCGGGAAACTTGATCCCAAGTATAAATAGGACATTTTATTCGGAAATGGACACAGTTTCATTTTAACCGTGGTAACGAATAAATGGTGAATAATTAGTGGTGCTAAGATAAAGAAATAAATAAAGAGTTTGAACTTAGATAAGTGAGTTTCATTTATAGAGATAGTAGTGGTGATTGAAAAGTAAAGGAAAATAAGTTTTAATTTCGAACCCAAGACTAAAACATTACAGTGGTGTCAGAAGTGGGATAAAACTTAAGAACATAATTACTTTGAACAAATAGAAGTGAAAAGTGATAAAGTGACTATGGGTAAACTGGTAAATGCCCTTAGCTTGATTGAACTTAGAGCAGTGTTAAAGAGTCGGGGTCTTCCTACTGCTGGAACCAAAAATGACCTCATTATTAGACTGCAAGAAAATATGACTCAGCAAAACGAAAATCCGGACACATTCCTCGTCGATGTTGAAATTGAAGAGGAACAAGAGCATGTAAGTAATAATTCCGACTTGTCCAATATGATGGCTCTTCTTCTTGAGCGTTTTCAAGAGCAAAGAAACGAGCAGAAGAATCTTCTAGAAGAGCAAAGAAACGAACAAAAGAATGAACAAGCGAAACTTCTAGAACGTTTTGAAGACCAGAAAAACCTCCTTGAAGGAAAGTTCTCTGACATTGAAAGCAAGTTTGTTGCTGCTGACGAGCGTCTCGAAAGCATCGAAAAACAAATTTTGACTGTAGATGAAAGGTTCGAGAAAGTTGAAGACAAATTCGAAAAATATGCAAAGGAGTTGGACAAGGTAAGAAAAATTAAAATAAGAGAAAGTTCTGGTGACTGCATACGAAGAAAGGAAATGCATCCGCCAACTTTTGATGGACAAACTTCTTGGACGATCTACAAAAGACAATTTGAAGCAGCTGCGACAACAAACGGCTGGGACGACGAGGAAAAGTTTGTTGCACTAACACTTGCTCTCAGAGGACCTGCTGCAGAACTACTGCAAACAATACCAGCAGAGTTACATGGCAACTTCAAAGCTCTTACTCAGGCGATTGAAAAACGCTTTGGAGATGGCCATATGCAAGAAGTTTTCCGGGTCCAACTTAACACCAGGGTTCAGAAAAGAGGTGAGACTCTTCAACAGCTCCAAGCAGACATCGAACGCCTGGCTCACCTGGCATATCCAACGGCGGGTGAGGAAATTATCAACCAATTTGCTGCTGAAGCATTTGTCCGTGGATTAGCTGACATCAACCTCCAGCGAGCAGTACGAACGGCCGGAAAACGGACGCTTCCTGAAGCATTGGCGTTTGCCCTCACCATGGAAGCAGCGGAACAGGCTTCTCAAAGCATTCATCGGGTAAGAGAAGTAACTGTAGAGGAGTGCGCTTGCCAAAGAACGACATTCCAGAGCAACCACCGTGATGGACCTCTCCGATGCTGGAACTGCAACAGGACCGGACATCTCCAGCGCCAGTGTCGTATGCCATTAAGAAAAGGAGTTTGCCAACATTGCGGCAGCAGGAAGAACAGCCAAGAGGAGGTTCACAAAACCCCTGCTGGACCTGTTTCCCACTCGGGAAACGAGTAAGGACCAACTTCACGGGGCAGAAGCTGGTTCCGGGTATCGATGGCCCCAGAACTACGATCCAGGTCTCGCAGACTAAACGAGATAATAAAAGTCTGACAATGGAAGCAGCTATAAACGACAAGAAATGTGTGGCAACTATCGATACCGGTGCCACCGCCTCCATTGTAAGAAGAGACGTGGTGAAGATGACATGGCTACACAACACCAATAGCTACTGTCTGAAGACGGCAACAGGTGAGTCAGCTACAGTATATGGGGAAGTACAACTAGTGATCCGATTGGCAGAACTGGAGTTTTCACATAAATTCCTAGTGGCAGATATTTGCGATGAGTGCATTATCGGAATTGACTTCATGAAAGTACATGAAGTAATTCTGGATATCGGTAACCAGGTTCTGAAATATAGAAATGTCGAGATTCCGATGATCTATGGTAACGAAAACTCGTCAACCCTGAGAACTGCCGTCAAAGAAGACCTACGCCTGCCTCCCTCTTCAGAAGTCTTTGTTTGGACAAACATAAAAGGCGATTCAGGGAACCATCGATACCTTTTTGTAGAACCGGACTCTGAACAACGTTCCCAAAACTACATCGTGGGAAAAACGCTTGCCGCACCTAAGAACAACATGGTGCCTGTAAGAATAGTGAACATCAAACCTTATGAAGTCAACCTTAAAGCAGGAGAAGTTATTGGACAATGTGGTCCAGTCGCAGCAATAACAAGAATCACCGATGAAGAAGTACGAAATCCTGTAGAAGTCAACGCTATAAGGTCCAAAATTCTCAAATCCTGCAAACTAAATCAACAACAACAACAGGTTGCTGGAAGCCTTATTCATGAGTTTGCTGATATTTTCGCTTCAAAGGATAAACCATACGGAAGAACACAATTGGTGCAACATCGCATCGATACTGGTGATGCAAGGCCAATCCGTCAACCTGCAAGGCGCCTTCCACTAGCCAAACAGGCGGAGGTTACGGATATGATCTCGACGATGCAGAAAGAAGGTTTGATCGAGAATTCCAAAAGCCCTTGGGCATCACCAGTGGTCTTAGTCAAAAAGAAGGATGGAAGCACCCGGTTCTGCGTGGATTACCGAAGGCTGAACGATGTCACAAAGAAAGACAGCTACCCTCTGCCCAGGATCAGCGACACTCTGGATGCAATGGCAGGAGCTCAATGGTTTTCAACTTTGGACCTGAAAAGTGGGTACTGGCAGGTGGAAATTCACCCAGAAGATCGAGAGAAAACCGCATTTTCGACAGGTAATGGTCTGTGGCAATTCAAAGTTATGCCATTTGGCCTGTGCAACGCTCCGGCAACATTTGAGCGTTTGATGGAATGCGTTTTACAAGGGCTTACTTGGAAGACATGCCTGGTTTATTTGGATGATGTCATCGTTTTTGGGAAAACGATGAGAACTTGAGAGAAGTTTTCCGGAGGCTTCGAGAAGCTCATCTTAGGTTGAACCCAGACAAATGCACCTTTTTCAAGACTGAAGTGAAATATTTAGGGCATATTGTCTCGTCTCAAGGGGTACAAATCGATCCAGAGAAAGTGGAAGCTGTGAAGAACTGGCCAACTCCACAAGATAAACATCAGCTGAGAAGTTTCCTTGGGTTAGCCACATATTACCGGCGATTCGTGAAAGACTTTGCTGGAGTTGCGAAAAGCCTGCACCAACTTACAGAGAAAGGAAAACAGTTCAAATGGTCAGGTGATTGCGAGAAAAGCTTCCAGGAACTAAAAACACGCCTCTGTAACGCTCCCGTTCTGGCATATGCTACTCCTGGGAAACAGTTCATCATCGATGCAGACGCAAGCAATGTTGGAATTGGGGCTGTTTTGTCGCAAGTTCATGATGGCCAAGAAAAGGTAGTAGCCTATTACAGCAAAGTGCTCTCGAAGGCAGAAAGGAACTATTGCGTGACCAGGAGGGAACTTCTAGCTCTGGTACTAGCTACGAAACATTTTCATAAGTACATCTATGGGCAGAAATTCCTCCTTAGAACAGACCATGGAGCGCTAAGGTGGCTTTTGAACTTTAAAAATCCCGAAGGACAAGTAGCAAGGTGGATTGAGAGGTTGCAGACATACCACTACGAGATTCAACATCGAAAAGGAAAACTACACTCCAACGCAGATGCATTATCCCGACGACCATGTAAATCAGACTGCAAGCATTGTTCACGTCAGGAAGAAAAGGAGTCCCTAGTCACTCAACGAGTGAGAGTCGAGCCCATTGCCGGCTGGAGTAACGAGGAAATTAGGAATGCTCAACAAGAAGATTCTGACATTGAACCCATCCTTGCATGGAAAGAGCACGAGGAGAAACCACAATGGGTTGACATTTCCGATAGAAGCCCGGTGTTAAAAGCCTATTGGGCTCAATGGAACTCTCTCCATGTACAAGAAGGTGTACTCAAACGGAAGTGGGAATCCGCAGATGGCAAGTCCTATGTGATGCAGGTAGTTGTGCCTCGGTCCAAAGTCAATGAAGTTCTCCGTGAGATGCATGATGGCACTTCTGGAGGCCATTTAGGAATCAACAAAACGCTGGAAAAGATCCGAGATCGTTTCTACTGGCTTCATGCAAAAGAAGACGTCGAAAGATGGTGCAGGAAATGTGACACTTGTTCTGCTACAAAAGGACCAGGCAGAAAAATTCAAAGTGTGATGCAGCAGTACAACGTTGGAGCACCCTTCGAAAGAATTGCAATGGATATTGCAGGTCCTTTTCCTGAAACCAACGATGGAAACCGATATATTCTCGTGATCATGGATTACTTCAGCAAGTGGCCTGAAGCGTTTGCCATTCCAAACCAAGAAGCAAAAACGGTTGTGGATCAGATTGTCTTCAATTGGATAAGTAGATTTGGTGTACCTAAAGAACTCCATTCTGACCAAGGGAGGAACTTCGAGTCAAATATCTTCCAACAGGTTTGCTCACTCCTTGGCATTCATAAGACAAGGACAACACCGCTGCATCCACAATCAGATGGAATGGTAGAACGGTTTAACAGAACGCTCAAAGAACACCTTTCCAAAGTAGTGGAAGACTGTCAACGAGACTGGGACCGATGCATTCCACTGTTTTTAATGAGCTATCGGAGCGCAGTTCATAGCACTACAGGACATACTCCTTATGAAATCTTGTTTGGTTCAACAATGCGACTACCAAGTGAAGTGAAATTTGGATGCCCTCCCAATGAGCCACAAAGCCAAGAAGAATATGTGGAGGATCTCAAAAAGAGACTCATGTACATTCATGAAAGGACCAGAACAAAGATAAAGGATGCCAGTGATCGCATGAAAACACGTTATGATGCACATGCAACGACGACAGGGTTTCAAGTGGAAGATCTTGTGTGGTTATACAACCCCCATCGGAAAAAGGGACTGTCACCGAAGCTCCAGCAAAATTGGGAAGGCCCTTACAAAGTTGTCACCAGAATCAATGATGTTGTTTACCGCATTCAGAGAGGTGTTAGAGGCAAAATGAAAGTTGTTCACAGGGACCGACTATGCCGCTACAATGGCCAGGGAAGTGATAGACTTGTTCGGGACGAACAATCTTAAGAAGGGGGCAATGTTACATGAATAGTGTTTGTCTCAACTACAGTCTTATGAATGGTTTTTGTTTCTACTACGGAAATATTACTATATGGTTTTTGTCTATACTACAGTAAAATTCTGAACAATTCTGCTGAATGATTCTGCTGAATAACAATGTTGAATTTGAAAGCTCTGAAAGCTTTTAAAGCATCTTGACAATTCCGAAAGGTTCGAGACTTAGACTGTTCGGGAAACTTGATCCCAAGTATAAATAGGACATTTTATTCGGAAATGGACACAGTTTCATTTTAACCGTGGTAACGAATAAATGGTGAATAATTAGTGGTGCTAAGATAAAGAAATAAATAAAGAGTTTGAACTTAGATAAGTGAGTTTCATTTATAGAGATAGTAGTGGTGATTGAAAAGTAAAGGAAAATAAGTTTTAATTTCGAACCCAAGACTAAAACATTACAATACATACATACCTACACACATCCATTTTTATATAATATAGATTAACTGAAAATTTGTAAGAAAGCCCATTGTATTTATATTTTATAGTAATTTCATGGAACATTTTATTTTAGTTCTGAACGTCGTCAATGGCGGCACTAGTTGTCTTGTCTACTTTACATCGAATTTCTTCTATTGTTGTTTTTGCTTTCCATGGCAGTTTAGACAAAAACCACTAAAATTACTGCACAATCAAAGCTTGTGACCGTCGTCCATAGATGCCGCACAAAACGGTCCGCTTCTTGGGAATACTATAAAATATAAATACAATGGAAAGCCTCACCTTACTGCTGGAACACAATAGAAAAACGCAGCCGGAACCGCAGCCGCAACCGTATGGCATGCCGTACGTACCTAATTAGAAGTGCCCACAATGGAGTCGTACGTACTCCACGTTTTTTTTTACAATTTCCACTTAGAAACATACATATATATGCATATAAAAGATGATAAAACATATATATCGCATCATGTATAGTCTTTTCTATAAATTTGTAATTACCTGACCTAATTTCTAAAAGGATTTTATTAGCACGTTGCTCTTTTTACTTGCGATTATAGGTACTATAAGGCAAGTTATGGTTTATGGATTCGTGCAGAAAAAAAAATTTGAGATAACAATCACACATGACATTACGATAATGGAGAAGTCGAAAAAAGTGGGTCTGGGAATTCCGTCCGTCTGTCTATCTGTCTGTCTGTCTGTTCGCGCCTCTGGAGGCTGAACGGGTGGGCCGATTTGCTTCAAATTTGGTATTTAGGATTTATTTGGCCGTCCCTCGGAACATATTTTTACTTGCGATTATAGGTACTATAAGGCAAGTTCTGCATTCGTAAAAAAAAAAAAAGTTCTAACAATCAAACATGACATTACGATGATAGAGAAGTCGAAAAAAGTGGGTCCGACAATTCTGTCTGTCTGTCTGTCTGTCTGTCTGTCTGTCTGTCTGTCCGTGTGTCTGTCTGTCTGTATAGTTACCTACAGCCTAAACGGCTGGACCGATTTGCTTCAAACTTGGTACATAGTATTATTATGACGTCCTACAGAGGGGTTTTTGGAATTAGCATTCTAGCTCTAAAACTAACGGTACCTGCCATACGATTTTTTGTGAAAAATTAATTTTTCTCAAAAACGGCTCCTACGATTTTGATAAAACTTTCTGAATTGTGTTTTCTGTGCAAACTTTATGTTTTGGTTGGAATAGAATTTTCGGGAAAAGTCTTATAACGGTACCTCCCATAGGACCGGTTTTTTTGAAATCCGATTTTCTCGTAAGCCACTTGACGGATTTCGATGAAACTTTTAATGTAGAAGCCCTCATATAAAAGAAATAATAAAATTTCGAAAAATTTTCAAAAAAATTTTTTTTGAGTTTTTTAAAAAAGTTTTAAAATTTTTTTTAAATTTTAGTTTTTTCCAAAAATGGTTTAATCTATAATTTTTTAATTTTATTTTTCTGATAAAAACTACAAAGAAGAAGTTGGCATACCCAAAAAAAATTTGGAATATATTTTCGAAAAGTTTTTCAAAAAAAACTGTTTTTTGAAAAAACTGGTCCAACGATTTTGAAAATTTTTTTCGTAAAAATTCAAAAACGTAAAAGAAACCTGATGGCTTACTTCATTTTCTCCAAAAAACGGTTTAGGTATTGATTTTTAAGAGATTTATAAAATTTCATATGATTTTTTCAACGCTTTTTTCCCAAAATCTCAAGCACCCAAGACCATTTTAACACATTAGAGCAAGTTCGTACGACCCAGTCGTGCACTTTATTTATTTTTGCTCTAGGTCCAAAAATAACGGCACCTGCCATACAATCTTGAAGACAAAAATTGATTTTCTCAAAAACGGCTCTAACGATTTTGATAAAACTTTCAGAATGTCATTTTTGCAAGAAAATCTATCTTTTGGTTCGAAATTTTTTTTCAAAATTTGTCTAATAATGGTACCTCTCATAGAACCAATATTTTCAAATCAAATTTTCTCGTAAACTATACATTCGATTTCAATAAAATTTTGGCCACAGGAAGTCATTCATAATTTTATTAATATGGCACTTCAAAATTTTCAAAAACTTTTTTTTTTGATTTTTTATAATTTTTTGAAAAAAATTTTTGGTTTTCGAAATATGTAGGAAACGGGTACATTGATTTTTTTTTAAATTATTTTTCAAATGTAAACTACAGATTGCCATATATTTGCATACTCAAATAAATTTCAAAATATTTTTTGAAAAAGTTTTTTAAAAATAACCTTTTAAAAAAAAAAACTGGTCCAACGATTTTCAATATTTTTTTTTCCTAGATTGGCGTATAGCTTTGAAATTTTATTGCATACTTAGTTTTTCCGAGAAAACTCTTAAACTAATTTAAAAAATAAAAGAATTTTCGAAATTATTTAATTTTTTTTAATATCCATATATGCAGCCACTACGCAATTTATTGAACATAAGAGCAAGTTCGTGCGACCCAGTCGTGCATTTTATTTTTTTTTGTATGGAAAGTCAAAAATACGCACGTATTTATTAAAAGTTGGCCAACTCGTCCGTCGCCGTTTGCGGCTGCGTTTGCGGATCCGTCTCGTTGTGTTCACAACATTGAATTCATGTGTATTCAATATTTTGACATGCGATACAGATGCGATTGCGGATCCGGCTTCGGCTCCATTGTGTTCCAGCAGTTATAATGGGCGTTGGGTGTAGGTACATATAGTTGAATCTAAAAATAGACCATAGTAGCTTTGTTTGTTGAACTTTACCCAGGGTCGCCCTGGGTTTTCTTGACAACTCCAAGTCAAAAGTATCCATTTTGCTTTATTTGCTCAATTTGTATTTACTTCCATCAAAACAAATTCATTCACTTGCATTTCTTTTACTTTATTCGAAAAAAGCCATGAAAAATCAAATACAGAAGAAAAATACACAAGAAATGCTTGACAGCAAAAGTCACTTCAACAGCTGATTTGTTACCTCAACTCGCCCCAGCTAAATAGCAAGATCGACTTCAGGGTGACTTCAGGGCGACCCCAGGTTTAAAAAAACAGAGAATTTTGTATTGAAGGCGAGTTGAGGTAATTCAAAAAGCGCGCTGTGGCGACCCCAGGGCCACAGACCATGTACAGACCGCCAACTCGTACTCCTCTTGCCTGAAACACCCTCGAAATATTTTTTTCAGTCTGTGAATACGTGTACATCTATCTCTGTGCATTTTGTAGTGGCAACTATACCTGCGTATGCCATTTATTTTTTAGGTGTGTTTGCTAAATGGGTTTTAAACCAAGGGAGAGCGTCACACTCTCAAAATAAATGGCATATCAGCTGATTTTTAGCTTGGTGGCAAAAAGAGAGACCATATGGTGAGTTGGCGGTCTGTATCTTCTTGGTCCGTGCCCAGGGCGACCCCAGGGTGACTTCAGGGCTCAACAAACAAAGCTAGTGGTATGTGCGCCATAAATCACTAAAAGTTTATAACTATACTCTATTCAAGTAATTTGTTCAGTACAGGGAAGACAGGACGTTTGCTTCTCAGTCTGGCTATATTGGCTTGCATACATCGGTCTCAAGTTAAAGCTCCCACAGGGTTTCCGTACTTTGCATAATAAAGTGCCACAAATCGAGTAAATTGTACATTAGGGCTACCATCTCCTGATTTAAAACAAAAAATCAAAAATTATTTATCTTTTTCCACACCACCAAGCGGTTATTCAGAAAGGATACAAAAATAAAAACAAAATGACAACACCTCCCTTCAATCAAAAGCTGAAAAAGCTACAAAATCCAAATCTCAACATAGAAATGCAGTAGCGAGATCCCTTTTTTTAAATCACCTTTTAGATGTGCTTTGTGCGATGTCGATGAGGGTGGTTTTTTTATACTAAGCAAAACGAAACAAAATTCAGTCGACCTCTGCTTGTTGCAGCCCAATTACTGCTGGAACACAATGGAGCCGGAGCTGGATCAGCAATCGCATCCGTATCGCATATATCAAAATATTGAATACAAGTTAAGTTTTTTACATTAATTTATTTTAAAAAAAAGCAACTTTATTTTCCAACGTTCAAACTTAGACTAAATTGCAATTTCAAACTTATTCTAAATAAATGTTGGGTTGACCTCGAATTCGCTCGCTTCGATCGTCAACCTCTTGGTTCCCATTATTGGTCGCTTCGATCGTCGATATTTTCCAGTGAATCCAGACGCTGAATCGGCAGAATGGATGTAGAACGGATGTTTGCTTAATAAACGTTGAATTGTGAAATGTTGGATTGAAGTATGAAATATTGAGTTATGAATTATGCTGATTTTGTCAATTTGTTTTAGCATGTGTCATTAACTCTTCCCCTCTTAAATGGAAACGTCCACGTATTAAAAAAATGGGATGTTGTGGAGTCTGGGATGTTCTCTGATGATAGGATTTTCAGGCCTTTCCGGAGGGATAAATACAGGTGTGATGGTTGTTCCGCCAAAGTTTCTTCTTTTCAGATAACTCATTACAGTTATTATGATGAAAAATATGACTGCGAAAAAGGAATAATTTATAAATTGATGAATTTCTTTTTCTACCTGAATTTTGTCAATGGTTTTCGTATTATTCATGTGGAGTTCCTTCATAAGTTGTAAGGACAGGATTTCTTCTATTTCGGATTCTTCGGAGACTGCATGTAGTAGTGGTGGTAGTTCATTAATTGTAGTAATTTCGTCAGCAATATATTGTTGATTCCTGATTCTTAATGTAGTGTTGGAGAATTTAATAAGATAGGTGCCGTTCAATGATCTGGTGATATTATCTACTTCTATGTTACCATCGAAGTTGTTTAAAAGCATCGTTCCTGGTTGTATTTCTTCGACTTGTGGGATGTGGTGACTGTTCGTTCTTTTACAAGTAGCATTTTCATTTCTTATTAACTTATAAATACATTTATCGTTACTTAAGTCTATAATGTTAGATTGTTCGCACAACGATAAATCATTTATTGTTTTACATTCATTCTTTATTCCATATATAATATTGTTTTTCTTTAAAATATTTGTATTTGAAATTTTATTAACAACATTATTATTTTTTATCAATGGTTTTACAGTTAGTTTTTCGAATATTTCGTTTCCCGTTTTTGGAATGCTTAAAATATAAAGAATAGATGATATGTCTGTAGCGACTTTTATTTCGGCAAATTCTAATGCTTCTTCGATATTTCTAAAAGGTTCATTTGTTTTATTTTTATTTATATTTTTCAATATTACATCAATTTCTGATTTAGAAAGTATGTTTGAACTTACGATATTTTTCTTACTTAATTCGATTGCATATATTACATTAATTATTTCCTCTTTTATAAGCTTTGTTTTATAAAGTAGACTTAATACTAATTCGTTTGCAAGGGTTTTATCCTTTTTTAATTCGTTCATTATTTCGTTGGTTACATTAGTCAATTTATTTAGTCTTTCAATGTATGCCTTGTTTATTAGAACCTGATTATTATTATTTTCTAAAACATTATTTATCTTATTAACCATTACTTCATAATCATCGTGGTCGGGATTACCCGCGACCCATTTCCAGGCTGAGCCTATAAAGTTTAAAGATCTTTTTGATCTGTTTATTTTGATATTATTCATAAGGTTCTTAGTATGCTTGAGTTCGTGTTCCAGAATGGAAAAAAAAGCATTTTTAGGTGGGATATGTTCGTATAGGAGGGATGAAGTTTTCGCTATGAAGTCTTCATATGGAGGTATTTCTATGATGTGGATGAATTTGATGTTTCCAGTTTGGATTCTCGCAAACCCATGTTTTATAACTATTATTTCTGAGTTAGAATAATCGAGTATTCTAACTTCTGTGATGACGAAAGGGATAAAGTACCTGTAGGGAAAGAAAGGTTAATTTCAACTTTTTATATTTGATTTATGAACTATTCTGTCGGATTCTGTTACAATAATTTTGGTTTTATTTTCTTTGACTGTTTCTTTTTTGTAGCGGGGTGTTAGTTTTGAGCCTAATCTTTTGTTAATCTTGATATAAACGATATCACCAGGTGAGTAATTTTTTATGGGGTGTTTTTTCTTGTTATGATACTTTAAGTCACTGTTTTGTTTTTCTTGCAATTGTATTATGTTTTCTTTTCTTGCCTTTTCAAACTGTTCTGGGTCAGTGCTAACATTTCTGCCAAAAAATACTTCTATGGGTTTTTTTCCTATTGTTGAATGAACTGAGCAGTTGTATTCGTAGACTGATCTGTCTAATAACTCAAGAAATGATTTATGAATTTTCTCAGTTTTCAAACAGCGCATTATTTCCGAGAGTGTAGAGTGGAATCGTTCCACTTGTCCATTGACTGTACTAGAATGAGGGGGTGTCTTGTAAATTTCTATTTTTAATTGATCTTTCAAGAGAAAACATATGGATGCTGCACTAAACGATTTTTCATTGTCAAAGACGACAATTTTGGGAACACCGAAAGCAAATAGGATTTGTCTTGGGTTCTATTATGTCTTGTACTGCTCTTGATTTAAGGATTCTTGTTTGAGCATATTTTGAAAATTTGTCTAAAGCAGTGAGAACTAGATTACCTTCGGTTGAATAGATATCTATATGTAGGATATGGCCTGGATATTGAGGAATGGGAGTTGGTTTGAGTTCAGGTTTTTGCGGATGTCGATCATATTTGTGTTCTTGACAGATTTGGCACTGTTTAACTAGTTTATTAATTTTTGCATTCATCTGTGGAAAGTAGTAATTTTGGAGTAGCTGCGTTTTATTTTCGCGAGCATTTCTGTGAGCTCTGTTATGAATTTTAAGAATATGTTCTTCCTGTTCTGCTGAGTTGGGCAAGTCAGTAACTTTTGTTTGAGTGAATCGGATTTTATAGTTTTTAAAGTAAAGTGGGTAAAGGTTTTGGATAATTCCCATGGTTTCTTCATTGGTCATGAGCCCGTTTATGATGTTAGGTATGAGGTATCGTTTGAATATGGAGATAATGTTTTCCTTAGAGTAGGAAGGTTGGACAAAAGTATGTCTACGGAATTTCGGAAAAGGAAATTGGAGTTGATAAGAGTTATCTTCTCCTATAAGCAGGATAAGCTGATTTTTGAATACGTTGATTGGGACTTCTACTGCTGGTATAAGTTCATGTGATGAACTTTCATCACTATGTTGGGAAGCTGTAAGGGAATTTATCTGAGAGACAGGTGGTCTTGAAAGTGTGTCAGCGACAACGTTGGATTTACCTGGCTTGTATCTTAATTCATAGTTGTATTCTTCTAACGCTGCTTTCCAACGTTTCATTTTAGAGTTATGATTTTTGTTACTAAGGGCATATGTGAGAGGTTGATGGTCTGTTAAAATTTTCACTTTTGCTGAGCCATAAAGGTAATTTCGAAAAGAATTCAGAGCCCATATAATGGCCAGCATTTCTTTTTCATTTGCGGCATAAGACTCTTCCGTTTTACTTAAAGTTCTTGAAATGAACATTATAGGTTTATCCTGTTGGGATAACACTGCTCCAAGAGCGTAATTTGAAGCGTCGGTTGTGAGTTCGAATTCTTTTTTGTAATCGGGATAGGTTAAAATTATGTCTCTTGATGCTAGGGATTTTTTAAGTTTGTCGAATGCTTCTATTGCTTCATCATTAAGGTTAATCAATTTTTTGGAAGAAAGATTTTTGGACAAACGTCCGTCTTCCCCTCTTAAAAGGGCTGTTAGGGGCTTTGCTAATTTTGCATAGTCCCTAATAAAGCGTCGATAATACCCTGACAGACCTAAAAATGAACGTAAATCTTTGAGTGTTTTAGGGTATGGAAACTGAAGTACTGCCTTTACCTTCTCTGGATTAGTTTTTATGCCATCAGAGGAAATTAGGAATCCAAGGAATTCGACTTCCTCTTTAAAAAATTCACATTTATCTAGCTGCACCTTCATATTGGCAGCTTCAAGAGTTTTGAAAACAGTCTCAATACTTTGCAAATGTTCTTTTTCGTTTTTGTTGAAAATGATGATATCATCAATGTAAACGAAACATATTTTTCCAATATGTTCTCTCAATATGTCATCAAGCGCTCTTTGAAAAATGGAAGGAGCATTTTTCAGACCGAAAGGCAGCCTGGTGAATTCGTATTTCCCATTATTCACCGAGAAGGCTGTTTTTTCAATATCCTTTTCTTTGAGAGGGATTTGGTGGAATCCACTTTTGAGGTCAATGACGGTGAAATATTTATTTTGACCTAGTTGCGCTAATACTTGATTGATTTCAGGGATTGGGTACTTATCAGGAATAGTGATGGTATTGAGTTTGCGGTAATCGATCACCAATCGATACTTTTTTTTGCCGGAGGCATCTAACTTTTTGGGAACAATCCACACGGGTGAATTGTATGGTGATCTTGAAGGTCTTATTATACCATCTTTAACCAGTTCCTGTATTTGGCTTTCTACCTCGTCTTTGAGGGCCATTGGATAAGGATAACATTTTGTATAGACGGGTGAATCTGAAGTTGTTCGGATTTCTCCTTTTACAACGGTGGTATAAGTTAATTTCTCGTCTGGATCATCGAATAATTTTAAATACTTCCATGCAAGTGTTTTTATAGAGGCTTCTTGTTCAGTCGTCATATGTTGCGTTCGCAACGACAAAGTATTGACTGATTGTGCAGCGAGCTGCTTAATTCGAATTTTAGTAGAGCCTTTAATTGTCATGTAATTATGACGAGTATAGATAATTGCGGATAAATCTTTTAGACTATCATTTCCGAGGATAGCGTTAAAAGATTTTAAATGTGGCATAAGAAAAAATTTAATTTTAAGATCTTTTATTCCGAACAAGTTAACAAAAGTATGGTGTGTTATTTCTACGTTTCCTCCTACAGAATTAGCAAAAAATCTTTCTTCATTGGGTATTGGGTTTTTTATTAAAGAGGGCTGAATGTAATTTTTATTGGATCCTGTATCGATTAGAATTTTAAGCACTTCGTTACCAGATGTTTTTACTTCGATATAGGGCAACGAAGAGCTTGCTAATCTAAAAAATGTATGTCACTGAATTCAGAAACTATTTCAGTTACATTATTATCTATTTGCTCATTGTTAATGGGTTCAATGTAATTATTGAAAGTTTGTTCGTATTGCTGGTCATCTAACTGAGAGGCGTCGAAGTATTGCTTCAGTTCTGACTCTTCTGGGTTTTCTTGAGGTGATGTGTTCAAGTGAAAATTCCTTTGTAATTTACTAGGATAATTGGGTTGTTGTGGCTGATTGTTGGATCTTTTCGGTGCAGGTGGCCAGTTTCTCTGTTGTTGTTGATATTGCGGTCTATTGACATAATTAACTCTAGCTGTTCCCATAGTTGATGTTTCCATGTGTTCCTGTCTAGGTTGTGGCCTTGGTGGTGGTCTGATGTTGTTTCCTTGAGCTTGATTAAAGGGTTGATGTTGATGTTGGAAAGGATTGCTTTGGAAGGGTAGTTGCCTAGGACCATTGTTATTGAGTGGAAATGGGCGATGATTATAATTCATTACAGGACGGGGAACCTGTGCAAAGTGGGCAAGCTGTGGATAGAATGGGATTTGGCGATTTGGTAAGGAATTATTACTATGTATTCTTCTGGTAGGAAGTTCTGGGGGCGTTGCATTATCGATTCTCCTCGTGTTATTATTTGATGCTATTGCATACTGAGCACGATAACTTTGATTTTCGAGTTTTAAGCATAAATGTAAAGCTTGGGGTAAATCTGAAGGTTCTCGGATGCCGAGAAGCCTAGGCAGATCGCCTTTAAGACCCCTTATAAAGGTGTCTAGAGCTTTGTCCCTATAAGCATGCATTAACATGTTTAATGCTTCTGATCCCATTTCCATAGAGGAAATTTTGTTAAGAATCAATGAAAGATGAGTATAGACTTCCTGGTAGAAGTCCTGTACAGAAGAGTTACCCTGCACTAAAGAAGTTAATTGGTACTCTAAAGTTCCCAGGTCACGCTTATCTGCGTAATGAAGTGTTAAGCATCTGGAAATATTTTCCCAATTAAGAGGAGTATTGTAGGACTCGAGAACATGGTCTGCGTGTCCAACAATTTTATTTCGGATAACGTTTATAATACCGAAATATTTTGGGGATCCTCTTGTAGAATCATAAATTCTAAGTATTCTTTCGACGCTTTTGCGCCATGAACTAAATTCGCCTGGTTGCCCAGAAAACTCTCTCAAGCTTCTGACAACGTCAGGTATTTTGTCAAGGTCTGAAAGATTTCCTTGTTGTTCTGGGTTGATAACCTGATCGGTTCCTGCGAATTGATCAGAGTTGGGGTTCATTATAGAATGAACAATGCGCCTACCATCTGTTTGGAGGGCTTGAGTTACCATCGAGGTAATTAAGTTCTGTAATTCAACACGACTTATGCTATTGTTTTGTTGCATTGGAGGATTTTCTTGGGGGACAATGGGAGGTCTGGCAAGATTTTGTGGATTCGCCATGGTTTTTTTTTTTTCTTTCTTTTAAGATTTTACACCTAATTATTATTTTATTTTCGAACTATTTTGTGTGTTAAGGTTTTGACTATCTATTAAATTGATTTCGATTTTAAATTTTTCTTGCGTATAGGTTTGTATTTAAAATATATTTTTTTTTTTTTTTTTTTTTTTTTTTTTAAATAACGTTACAAGGCATTAATTGATTTCACTTATTTTCGCAAATACTTATTTTTATATTTTTATATTTCTTAAAATAATAAGGTTCTTAATTTGTATCACTTTTTATTAAATTATGAATTTTTTTTTTTTGTAAAAAGAAAATGAAGTTTTTATGACCTTAAAAATAATTGTAAATTGTTTCTCATAAATTAATTAAATCCCTTCATAATATTCTCAACCATTGATTTCTTAATTTTTCTCAATATGAAAATTAAAATTTAAAATATTTTTATTTTTCAAATAAGTAATCTAAAGATACGCTAATATTTAAAATTCTTACAGTAAAAAGATGAAAAGCATGTCTGTGGAGCGGCGTGTAGTTCAACTACGTCCTTTTTGCTTTGCTGCTACTTAGGGGCCCTTTTTCCAATTCTCCAGCAATTTATGGTTTTTCCACTTTGTTTTAAAACTGTTTTTTTTTTATTATTCTGCAACAGTTTATCATAGGTATATATTTTTTTCACTTTGTTTTAAAATTGTCACAATTTTAAAGGGATTCTTTCGGGACACTTATTTTTTTAAATCAATTTCGCGAACCGAGGGGACTACTTGAGAACACTTTTCGGTATACTAAATGTTTTTTTTTCTACGAACCGATTGTACCTACTATTTAGGGACTGTTTACCGGGACGAACGACACTTAGATTTTTTTGCGATACTTGACTTTAAATGTCCCTACTGCTCGGGCGCCAGTTAAGTTTTTTACATTAATTTATTTTAAAAAAAAGCAACTTTATTTTCCAACGTTCAAACTTAGACTAAATTGCAATTTCAAACTTATTCTAAATAAATGTTGGGTTGACCTCGAATTCGCTCGCTTCGATCGTCAACCTCTTGGTTCCCATTATTGGTCGCTTCGATCGTCGATATTTTCCAGTGAATCCAGACGCTGAATCGGCAGAATGGATGTAGAACGGATGTTTGCTTAATAAACGTTGAATTGTGAAATGTTGGATTGAAGTATGAAATATTGAGTTATGAATTATGCTGATTTTGTCAATTTGTTTTAGCATGTGTCATTAACTTACACACGAATTCAATGTTGTGAACACAACGAGACGGATCCGCAAACGCAGACGCAAACGGCGAGGGACGAGTTGGCCAACTTTTAATAAATACGTGCGTATTTTTGACATTCCATACGAAAAAAAAGAGCAACGTGCTAATAAAATCCTTTTAGAAATTAGGTCAGGGTACAAATGTATAAAAAAGACTATACATGATGCGATATATGTTTTATCATCTATTATATGCATATATATGTATGTTTTTCAGTGGAAATTGTAAAAAAGGTGGAGTACGTACGACTCCATTGTGGGCACTTCTAATTAGGTACGTACGGCATGCGATACGGTTGCGGCTGCGGTCCCGGTTGCGTTTTTCTATTGTGTTCCAGCAGTTAGTCGATATGTATATCACGAAAATCCCACGGGTGGCATCCAGTTGAAGCTGGGGAAATACTCAAAAATTGCTGCCCAGACTGGAGCTCGAACCCTCAACTCTAGGTTAGCAACCAAGCAATACATCTACTGTACCATTTCCACCCGCAATGGTAGATAAGGTGAAGTTGCATTGGTGCCAGGCCTCAGCTGTTTTTGTTTTCTTTATTGCGGTTTTTGAGAGCTGATATTTGTTGGATTTTGGGAGCCTAGCCCAGTGTTGGATTAAAGGGAGCATTGAATTCTGAGAACAAAAATTATACTTAATTACATAAAATTTTTGAAAAAATTAGTTTTAAAATTATTTTTTCAAATTTTTTTCTCAAAATTTTGAGTTTGAAAATTTATATTTTTTAAACTATTCGTTAAAACAATTCAATTTAAAAACAACATGAAAGAAGAAATTTTTGGCTTTCCAAAAAGGTATAACATGGTGTTGTAAACGAAGCGGTTGATTTTTAATATTTTTTTTTACAAAATAAGTCAATTTTTCAGAAAATTGCCCCTCCCGGCTAAACGGGGGGGGGGAATAGACCCCCCCTCCCTCCCATACGATTTTTTTCTTGTCTCAACTCAACCTACACGCTCTAGCTTTTTGGCACAACGCTCGTGAATCACCCTGTATATGCATTTCTTTTAATTTCAAAATGTTATTTTCCACAAAAGCGCAGACAGTTGAAATAGCGCATTTGTGTGCCTGTCTGTATCCCAATTTATTAGCAGCAACTTTTTTTTCTAAATTATTGGCTTTTTGAAGAAACTGAGCCATGCATGTCTTATGATATTGGACATCATCTACGATGCTGTATTTGAATTTCTGGTACACCTTATCATTACAAAGAAGTATTGCTTTGCCTATAATGTTTTCTAAGGAGCTTCTTTTACGCCATATAAGTTGTTCTTTACTTTTCTTAACATATTTTTTTTGACAATCGCAAAAAAGACACTTTTTAGTTGAACTTCTGACAATTTTATTAGATGTACTTGGATTATTCGCATGTTCATTGTTTGCAATGGGTATATCAACACTTGTTCCGGGCACTAATATTTAGGTATTTATAGATTTGTAGATTATTTTTTTTTTATAAAAAAATAACTTACGCTCATTTGTATCCATTGTATTTTCTAATAAAGTTTTTGGAATAGCTGTAAAATTCCGATAGCACGCGCTATGGTACCCACTCTCATTTTCAATCTTCAAAGGAAGTTCTATGTCGGAGAACTTAAAATTTCGAATCTTCCGCGTTTTCAAAACTTGATGACATTTTTTTAATATTTTTTCATTAAACAAAATAATTTTACTACAGTTCGGATTTTCACTGAAATGAAGGACACACCGCATAATTACACCTCGTGCTCACAAACTTGGCGGTCACGGTCAACAAAAGGTAACTAATCTTGCTAATAACATTTTAAATTAATTATACTCTTTTTGGAAAGATTATGGTCTCTTTAAATAACTGCACTTTTATGATAACATACCCAAATTCTAATGAGACTATAATGTAAACCAGATGAAAGTGGTGGGGGAGAGGTCCAGAACGGGTATTTTGCCACTATATGTACCTAGGTGCAACTACATATGTCATTTATGGAAAAATGCTATACAAAATGAACCAACTCAGCTACTAGCATCTGAGAATGGTTGGATATTAGAAGACAGTATGTTTAAAATAAAATGGTTTGACGGAAACGTCACACCTGATAGTTTGGAAGATATTTTAAACAATAAAGAAGATGTATCCGATGGTGAGGATAACGAACATAATAGCGAATCGTTGGATGATTCTGATGATGATTAATTAAATTGTATACGAAATTATATCAATATCAAAATGAATACCAAAAAAATATAAAAAGTTATATTGTTTTATACGTTTCTCTTTAAAGAAAAATTAATTTAAAAAAAGGAGTTTTCACATACTTTTAGCGCGTCTGGCAAGGTGAAGGCGACATTTAAAACGTTTGGGACCTATATTTTTGTAATCAGGATGAATTTTCCTATTTTTTTGGCATATAAATATTTTGGTTATACTAAAAATTTCGAAAACGGAATTTTTTCATACTATTAGCGCGTCTGGCAAGGTGAAGGCGACGTTTAAAACGTCTGGGACCTATATTTTTGTAATCAGGATGAATTTTCCTCTTTTTTGGCATATAAATATTTTGGTTATACTAAAAATTTCGAAAACGGAATTTTTGCATACTATTAGCGCGTCTGGCAAGGAGAAGGCGACGTTTAAAACGTCTGGGACCTATATTTTTGTAATCAGGTTGACCTGTTCTTTCGTTTCAGAGAAGGTACAAACGGTTATATTAAAAAACAACATTTCGGAAAAATAACTGTTTTTAGGGTACTATTACTTGCCTCAGCGACCAAAAAATGCTGCCAGACTTCCATTTTTGACATTGCCTAGTGCAGAGCTTTAAGTTCATGTAACAATTATCTGGTTATATCTTCACCCCCAAAATTTGCTGTGGGCTCTTAGACTATATACATATAATAAAATTGTAACAGGTCGATTTCGATACATAGTAGATATAGATGCAAAACTAATATGGGGAGTCTCTTTTAGACCCAGAACACAGAAGCTAAAACAACCGTTTTTAGAATTTTTGTCTGTCTGTCGGTCTGTCTGTCTGTCTGTCTGTATGTTTGTACTCGCGTCACGCAAAAACTACTGCATGGAATTGAATGCGGTTTTCGCAGATTTATTTATTATTGGCCAACTTAATTTATAGGCTATATTTTATCGCAGGAAAATATCTAATTCTGGTTGTTTTTTAATATTGCTGCAGTCGTACGTTATTCAATGAACTTAACGCAAAATTAAAAGATTTTAAGGAAGTTAGCGTCTCACTTACATAATGGCGCTGGAAATCATAAAAATAGCGCCACACTTACCAACATATACATGAATAGAAATAATTTAGCTGTCCTGAATAGAAGTTCCATCAACAACATCATAGATGGCGCTATTTACCACCATATAGACAATGTCTCATTCAGCGAAAGCAGAAATCGAAAAAAAATGTAGCCATAAAGACCGGTGAACGAGCAATACTTACGCCCTAAACTGATGAAGCGGAGCTGCCATAAATAGCAGTATCGGCGCGTAGCATCGTTTTGAAAGTGGGCATTCCAATTAGGTATATTGCTTCAGAACTTAACCCTCCAACTTTGCAATTTAAACCGTTATGATGCTTCGAAATAATATTATACAGAAGCCAATAATCTTACAGTTGTAGAGCTGATAAAGTATGTAGCTTTCATACCACGCACACCCCCCATTTTAAACCGGTTGTGAAAAAACAAAAATATACTGAGATACCTACTTTATTCTTAAATATACGCGTACGAAGTAGCGGGCAAAAGCTAGTCATAAATAAAAGGTGTTTTTTCTTCAGGGAAATCCCATGGGTGGCATACATTACTTTATCGTCATTGGTCCACACAAACAATTTTGGACTTAGTTACCGGTTTTTCGGAAAAAGCTGATTAAATTTTGATGACATTTTGTATTAAGATATATTCTGCCTATGACATCGTCTGCGAACCTTGCGGGATTTTAATTACGTGGCTTTGGATCTAAGTCATGCTTCATATTTGGGGGACTAGTTCCAAGATTATCGTGTGGATGTGTACGACAATTGTGAGACTGATACTGACATATGGCACTTTGGTCTGGTAGCAAGCGACGAAAATTGCTTCCAACCTGTAAACCATTAACAGAATACAAAAAAATTCTTGTATAAACATTACCTGTGCTGTGAGAACCATCTCTGTTGCAGGGCTGAAAACTATTCGCAACCTTAAACCCTTGGACCTCATTGTGCAGGAATCTACAGCAAAAGCGCCCTCCGGTTAAGCCAAACTCAAAACTGGAAACCGAGTCAGACAGGCCATGCAAAGATTCTACAGATATATACGGGCTATAATGTATGCACATAGATTACACCCATTCACTTTTTCTTTTCCTTATAAAGAAGACTGGCTTAACAATTAGAAACCAAACTGCAAATCAAGCATTCAAATCTTCAGATGGTTCCAGAATGGAAATCGGTGTTGGTGCAGGTTTCTACTCTGAAGCACTCGAACTAGCCTGATCAATAAGGCCAATTACAGCAGCGTCTTCCAGGTTTAGGTCCTGGCAGTGAAGGCAGCTGCTAAACAGGCAGCCAAGTGGCGATTAAAGCAATTCCTGTAATTGAAATAAAATCAGAGCTTGTAACTTGCTCTCGCGAAGAGTTTAAGGTTCTTGGCGCGCAACAAGACATAATACTCTGTTGGCTTGCTAGCCACAGTGGTATGCAAGAAAATGAAAGAGCTGATGAGCTGGAAAGAGAGGGATCATCCCTATAATTGAACCGAGCAGATCCAACGGCAAAAATCCCAACCTGTAACATTAAACAGACGATTAGGAATAAAGTTCTCGCTGCAGCTAACGAAAGATAGAAATCGCTATGACTCCTTGTGAGCATACCGACCGGGCACAACTTGCTAAGTCACCACAACAAAAATTAAGCTCAGCACGGACGAATGGTCCTCTGCACAATTGCGGTGCTGTGCATGAAGGAACTCCATATTTTCTCTCTCATATACGAAGTCACTTCTTCCAGAAGAACAATTTAAGCAAGCGGGTGCAAAGCTAATTAGACTTATCAACGCCTCAAAATCTTTTGAGAATGTATAGGTTTTTCACAGGTTTCATGCTTATTGGGCCCAAAACCCTCCAGGGTATCACAATGTATTTACATTAATCTAAGTGTGATGGACACAACTTCATCTATCAGCCCACTAGCCTAACCTAACCTAAATCATGCTTCATCTCTCTGAAAAAATAACATGATTTTTTCCGAATCTATTTTTTCTCCTCTAATCTAGTCAATTTTATACAAATCCGTTGAGACGTGATAACAGAATAAAAGACCAGGCATTATATAAAAACTTTCGCTTCACAGATAAAATAGGAAACTACAACTAAAAATCATTCAAAAGATGTGTACTAAATTTAAGGGAAATATGATCATAATTTTGAAAATTCGACAATAAGTTATCTTACAATACCGTAAATTCAGTAACTATGTATTTCTGAAAACTGTTTGTATCTCAAATTTTTCTTGCAACTACTTAACTTAAATTATAATATGTATGGAAAATTTAACTGGAAACTTTTGCACCCCTTGGCGACAATTTATAAGAACATGATTATCTAATAATATTTTTTTCTTTAAATAGAACCAAAATTCACACGACTTTAAGCGCCGCAGTTTCGGGAGCCAAAATGGGATTTTTTGTATATGCACACCGTCTGGTAGTCTTTGCCAAGTTATTGAACCTATTTCAATTATACTGATTTCCTTTCCTCTCCTTTCTTAGAATGGTTCCAATTATCTAATATACCTATACTCAAAGGCATAAGACTCTGATATAATTTGTATACAATATCTTTGTTCCCCCCTACAAAAATCCAATAACATTTTGTTCTTGGATGCATCTTTCCCAGCTCAACTCAACATCAGCACACATCAATTTTCCTTTTAATTCTTTCAATAAGAAAACTGAAAAATAGCATACAACATGTAATAAAGTCCTAAAACCATTGACAATTGATAAATCAATACAGAAATGTGTGTCAGCTAGCATAGGCAATAACCTACCCCCTTTTCTTTTGTACGCAAAGGAACCTCGGCATTATGCTAGTACACATTTCATCGGCATTTTGATTAGTAGAAGCATCTCAAGCTCATAACAATTTGGTCAACACAGTATAAATCAAATAATCATAAGTTTATGTTATAGGTTGTGAATTGTGATACAACCCAACCTAAACCTCCCTCTTCCTCCTCGTGTGAAACGTTTGGAAAACATGAAAAACATGACAACAAAGCTAACACGTTTTATGTAGAATATGGACTCAAGTGGACTTCTCTGTTATGTTGCCGTTGCGCTATCTTTTGAAGCTTTGATCTAATTTCCCTCTATAAATGGGAGATTTCCAATCCAATTTTCTTTGTATGTTGTATGTGTATAAATATGTGACACACAAATATTCCATAGGAACCAAATGTTATGCAAACGCAAAAGATACGAGTAGAGAGAAGGAAATAAAATTGATGACGTCAAATTCTTTGTTAGGACTGGAGATCCTTCTTACCCTCTCTCTCTCTCTCCATTTTAGTCCATTTCAGTTCATATATATTATAACTACTCTCGTATACTGCTGCACAATGAAGCTATTGTTGGGGTAGTGTCAGGGAGCGTAGCGCAGGTTTGCTGCCACTGCATATTGGAACGGATATGCACATGCAGGCATAAGGCACGTGCCACCCATACATACATATATATAGTATTCCGAGCATTCCGAGCATTTCCTCTACATAAGTTTAACCAAGGTACAAAAACCAAGACGACCGCGATACCGACGTCATTGCGAAAAAGCTTTAACAAACGGAAATTGTACTCGTATGTGTGTAAGCACCTCTAAAAGAGCACAAGATTTATCTAGGCAGAATAACTATACGGGAAAGAAGCTTGTTAAATTCTTGCACAGGAGTTTAAAGTTGTTTCGTTTGGGAATTAGATATATTTCTGCTATAGCTACAGTAAAGGCCTAGAAATATCTCATTTTTAAACTCCGAGTTAAGACTTGTGGAAGTCAGCCTAAAAATCAAAATTAGCTTGAAAATTAGTACTTACTCTAGTGCAATTTAGGATTAAGGTCAATTATCCAAATCGTTAATCACGCAGACACGAGTCAAACTGATTCTGAAATTTGCAAATGATGTTTCTGTTGTAAATCAAAATCAAAGAATGTTGCGAGCCATCGAACTTAAATTTGAATGTTAGCATAATTTTTTTTCGGAACAGTTGTGGAAGCGATGGTAGAAGGATTGTAAATCAATAGGGGTATTCACGATCTGGTGCAAACAAGTATTGTAAAAGTGCGAAATTTTTGTATTTCTTGCAGATCGTCAACGCACTTCTTTCAATCTGTAGCAAAACTCTCAAAAATATCAAAACCAGGTTGACACAAATGTCAAAATCAAAAGTACAAATTACGCACCGTTGTATTTTCCTGTTGCAATGGGGTTGAGGTATAGATAAAGTGCAAAAGTGTAGCAAAATGACAGCCAGTATATTTTGTTGTTGTATTGCAAGAAAACGTAGCACTTCTCCACTTTTACAATGATGCAAGAGAAGTTACACCAGATCGTGAATACCCCTTATAATAGTTTTTTAACAAAGACCTTCTTTCAAACTCCTTCTTCTAAACATGTTAAATGATTCGAGATCAGTGTTAATCTGTATCTGGTGAAATGTGCTATGCACAACAAACGTCTCAGGATATGGAGAATACGAAGAGATGTAAATATTATGTAAATATCTAAAATGACTATAGTTTTCTGACTTAGTTATTTCTCTATGTAGAAACAGGCCTATCTCCTTTGAGACACACAAGAGATCGAAATTTTTAACCGCAGGCCTCAACAGGATCCAACATTTCCCCCATAAACTAACACTCACAGAGAGTGTGATGTGGAGACATATGACTGAACTCAAAAGTTTGTAGAAGCCGGAATTAAGCCGGTTCATATTGAAGTTCCGAAAAAAAGCTAATAGTTCGAATTGGAATACGCTCTAAAAATAATGCAATTAAGTTGGGAAAACTGCTTCCATGACAATTACACAAGTCACCAAATCTTTATTTTTTTAAAGCAAAAGGGACCTAACATTATGATGTGCTTGATGTGCAATTTAAGGGAACAGGAGTATGTAAACCACTTTAAAGATAGATGTCCGAGAATACAGAAGTTAAGACGACTTCATTGGAAACGAACTGAGTCAACCCTGTGGCGTAGTGATTAGTGTGTCGGAACACCTCGCTAAAGGTGCTGGTTTGGTCCTTGACTCCACCTAAGTAATTTTCCGGCGTATTGCCTCATGCGAGGAAGTGATAAATCCTCTAAGAGTACATTTTTTATTTAGTTCGGATTCGGTGGTAAATTGTAGTTCCCTCCATTCCTGCAGAATATCAACGCACACACAGGAATGGTTGAGAGTTTAATTCAGAACACCACTTGGTGCTGTTGTGCCAAGTAATTTTTTTTAAGAAGACTTCATTGAAACCGATCTGAGTTTTCACGAGATGAAATTTTTAAATACTAAATCAGTCAAATTGGAAGACTTAACACCATTATATACTAGTAAATTCTTTGAATTTTAGTTAGGAGCAAAACTCCGCATGCTTCTATAATATTTCGAATCATTCAACAGAAACTTATACATGTATAATGTATAATGTATAATGTTTATGTTTCAGATAATTTCATAAGTAAATGTGGCGTCGCGCTGCTCGGGCTACTTCTGCCACTGCTGAAAGAATTTGTAATTAAATAAAATGCACGACTGGGTCGCACGAACTTGCTCTTATGATAAGCAATTGCGTAGTGGCTGCATATATGGATATTAAAAAAAAATTAAATAATTTCGAAAATTCTTTTATTTTTTAAATTAGTTTAAGAGTTTTCTCGGAAAAACTAAGTATGCAATAAAATTTCAAAGCTATACGTCAATTTAGGAAAAAAAAATATTGAAAATCGTTGGACCAGTTTTTTTTTAAAAAGGTTATTTTTGAAAAACTTTTTCAAAAAATATTTTGAAATTTATTTGAGTATGCAAATATATGGCAATCCGTAGTTTACATTTGAAAAATAATTTTTAAAAAAATCAATGTACCCGTTTCCAACATATTTCGAAAACCAAAAATTTTTTTGAAAAAATTATAAAAAATCAAAAAAAAAAGTTTTTGAAAATTTTGAAATGCCATATTAATAAAATTATAAATGACTTCCTGTGGTCAAAATTTTATTGAAATCGAATGTATAGTTTACGAAAAAATTTGATTTGAAAATACTGGTTCTATGAGAGGTACCGTTATTAGACAAATTTTGAAAAAAAATTTCAAACCAAAAGATAGATTTTCTTGCAAAAATAGCATTCTGAAAGTTTTATCAAAATCGTTAGAGCCGTTTTTGAGAAAATCAATTTTTGTCTTCAAGATTGTATGGCAGGTGCCGTTATTTTTGGACCTAGAGCAAAAATAAAAAATATGTTCCGAGGGACGGCCAAATAAATCCTAAATACCAAGTTTGAAGCAAATCGGCCCACCCGTTCAGCCTACAGAGGCGCGAACAGACATACAGACAGACAGACAGACAGACAGACAGACAGACAGACAGACGGACGGAATTCCCAGACCCACTTTTTTCGACTTCTCCATCATCGTAATGTTATGTGTGATTGTTATCTCAAATTTTTTTTTCTGCACGAATCCATAACTTGCCTTATAGTACCTATAATCGCAAGTAAAAATGTTTGAAACTTTAATGTCTAAAATAAATTCGCACTATTTTATAATATTGATCTTGTTGGCTCCAGCCAACAGTGTATCAATGCACTTATATTTCTATATTTTCGTTTGTTTAAATACTTGTACTCTTCAAGTTAACAATCCATAATGACCATAATTTTGTTCCGTCATACAAGAATGTGAAAATCAAAACATTGATATTGATAACGTGATGTAGGTACCAAATGTCTGGAAAAATTTGCTATCCCCTTCGTTGTGTATGTGCCTGTTATTGCAATCTCTAATGGAATATAGCTACGATTGTTTTACATGCGAGATTGTGAGAGAACCAATCATCTAAAAATATTAACTCATTAATGTTAAAAGATTGCGATGTCGTGATCTTTTGGCATATTTCCAAAAATGGAATCCCTTATACAGTGGAGTCAATGAATAAAAAAAAAGATGTAAGTTTGATTGTCTCAGTTTGAATATTGTAAAATTTAGAAAAAATGGTTTTGCACGTGTCAGCCAATATTTGTATTAAAATATTTACAAAATTGAAGTAATGAACGTGGATGGATAATATTCGTATGAACGAAAGGCCGATTTTGATACGGTTGAAGGAACAAATTGTAGAAAGTTCGTATTTGGACCTGCAATCAATGTTGCGAATTCTGTAATGTCTTTTGTGAAAACAAGTGAAATCAGTGATCAAAAACGAAAATTGTTAAGATACAATTGGTTTCCGATGTGTTTGTTCTTGTAGAAATGAGATTTATTACTGTTAGATACTATGTTTTTGCAGGATTTTCAAAACAATTACTTTTAATATATGTCAATTGTATTAGATGAAGTCCGAATAACGAAATGCGATGCAGACAGACACATCAATCAACATTCATCTTTTAAATAGTAAAAATTCACTACAATTTTTTTGTATTTCACCAAATTTACAAATGTATTTCTTCGTTTTTGTCCTTTTCGTTGTCCATAACAAAAGAATCGTATAATAAGGAGATCTTTTATTACGCCCTTACTGTTCCTTCTAATGCTAACTACGAAGAAAAAGCTTTACTACCCCTACAATTACATGCCTTCCGCTTTACCAAATATCTCGGAAACAACCCTCCAAGACACAGGCCAAACCAAACCAACAAAAGCCAAAGACTATATATATTCTCCTTAAAAAATTAGTTCTTCTTGCAGCTAGTGTAGTTATTCTTTTGACGAAATATATCTACTTTTATGTGTGCCAAAGAGAAGAAATTACAACAACAAAACACATGAGAGCCAGAACATGGGAAATCGTCATCTATCGGAAAAAATCGAGTGCAAAGCGAAACATAAAATATCTAAAGAACTATAGAAATGAGCTTAATAGCATAGAGCTATAAAGCAACGAGTATATGATGCAGGTATAGAAATGGATAACTAAAATTGGGGAAAAGACCTTCCGCAAAATATTCTTCCTTTAGTTTCAGTTTGGGTTTAAGTGTTGAATTGTGTGTACTGTTTTGAACGATTCCGACTAATAATAAAATATCAGCTAGCAAAATATAAAAAGAGTTGAATTTTCATTTTATAGCGTTTAATTATATTTCAATGACTGACTGATAAAATAGTGCGTGATATTGTACATTGTACAAATATAAATATTAATCCTTAACATTTTAATCGAAAATGTTTAGAGTAAAAATTTGCATAGAAAATAACAAAAAAAAACATGAATTGTTGTAGTTTCAAACAAATTGCTTGCCAGTGAAGAATACACAATTTTAACAATTGACGTGCTTTGTTAGAAAAAATACTGTGTTTTGTTAGTTTATTTTTATACCTTCATTTTACTACTTCTTAACAGTTAAATTTTTTTTTCAAAAAAAAAAACCTTGAAAATGAATATTCTATGAATCATCCAATACACGGCACCTATCTTCGTGACTGCAGCAAAAAATCAGTTAAAGGGATATAACATACAAAGAGTTACATACTATGTTCTTCTATACATAACATACTACATACATATATAAAGACATTATTGAGAACAACTAACTATACACAAATGTTTGATGGGTCTTCGAAATGATTGCGTGTGCTGTAAACATTGTGTATTTCCGATAAGGATTTTAGTTTTGTTGTTTTTTTTTCCTTTGGGAACAGCGAATTTTTTCTTTAATTCGATTTTTCTTTCTCTTTTGTTCAGATGTGGGATCGTACAGCTCGTAAAATGTAACAAGCATTCCGGGTCATCAGTAAAGTGCCCTATTGCCCTATAGACATGGTGAATCCTTTAATTTTACCCCTTTTGCATGCTCAGCGTGCAGTTACATCACTGTTTTTTTTTCTGTAACGACATTTGTCTTGTTGTGTAGGTTTTTCCAAAAAGAACTAGGCTATAAGTTTAAAAATTATGCTTTGAAAAAAGATACAGTTTTTAAGAACAATTACAAACATTTCGACCAAAAAAAGAAAGACTCCCGGCCTTCATGTTAAGTTAATAGCTCTTAGATTCTCTCAATAAGACAAACCAACATTAATGTAATATTATCCTGTCCCTGCTTAAATATCTAATAGTTCATTTCTGTTTTGTGTTCCACTGGACGAATTCATCGCCACAAATCTTGTTCCACAACAACAAAAAAATGGTGCTGAGGACTGCTAAACTTAACATTTAACTAATTTGTAGGTATGTGTGGAGAGTATTTATTATCATGTCACTATTTTATTTCTGAATAGCAGTTCTTACCCAATCGACTCTTATACAATTTTATATAATACAGTAATTTTTGGTGTAACTTAAATTTTCGAAAAAAAAATAATAACCAGTTTCATAGCTTTGCCACATTCTCTTGTTAATTTTGTGTCTCTTGGTTGGAATAACTGCATGAGTACCTATACTATTGGCTCTCCGGCTCTTTTTCCAGTTTACTTTCGGTTCTCCTTTCACATCGTCTTAGATGACTCTGACAGTGTTTCAGCTGATTCACAATTGAAATTTTTGTAATAAAGAAGATTTGAAAACTAATAGACCAAAAAACATTTCTTATTAGAGTTTATTAGGATTAATTTTGCATCGTCTAAAATGATGGTCAAAACTTGATTTGCATATCAGCTGAGTGGTGCTTTAGCACAGTGCGTAGGTACTGACTTATTCATCCAGCAATCCCGCGCTATATTCCCCAACTTTCCTGTGATATCCCGATATTTTAAAATTTGCAATAATAATAATAATAATAATAATAATAATAATTTAACTATTTGCCTGTAAGACCCAAGGTCTTTTGAATGCTAACTGCACGGCAATAGTTAGAAGGAATAGAAAGATAGGAAAGATATTTTGTTGGTACAAGGGATTGAGAAATAGCTGATATTTATCTCACGAAAACCCCACGGGTGGCGTCCAGTTGAAACTGGGGGAATATTGAGTGGGTTTAGTGCGGGAAACCTTCCTATCAAAACTCAACATTAAACTGCTTTTCTTATCTTTGTGGTACAACTAAGATACAAAAAAAAATTGTAAAAAATTATGTAATTTAAAATGAAATTACGATATCGAAAATGACCTTTCAAATCATCAATGTAATTGGGTAATTCATAAGTACATTAGCCTAAAACAGATATGATTAAAAATCCATAACATTCTTAGTGTGACCTTTGGAAAGATCAAAATTCTAGGTCAAAATATCTATGTATAAGAATTCAAAAAAATTATCACAGGAATATGTAATTGTTTTTTTGTTTTTACCAGACGTATACATATTTACTTCCTGTTGAAAATCTCAAGTTGGCTGATTTATATGATAACCAATCTATTGTTTAAACCCACTTCCGCCTCCGTCACGCTGTTATCAGGGCTAGAGTTCGAGTGGCTTAATATAATATAAGAAAGTTTACAAATAAGTTTAATTAGTAAGTTCAGTTCTATTTCATTAATTCCAATCACATCTAAGAAATTATTTCATTTTATTCCTCATACGCCACAGTGGACGCATCGTTTATTCTATGAAAGAATTCTTTCAAATTTAACATTTTACTTTGTACAAAATCTCTAATCGTTTCTTAATGTGCTTTTAATTTGTTTTATTATAAGTTTTGCAACAATCCCAATGAAGTAATTTCTAATAAAATTTTGATATTAAATCGATAGATTCGATAAAAGAAACAAATCCTCTGGCGACAAATTGTTGCGTAAGAAGAAAATACCCATTTCGACGACTGTCAACTCAACCAGACAAATCAAATCATTAAAGTTGACTAGAGCAACTTTGGGATTAATTTTATAAAAAAGGGATTAAATCGAACATTCCCGTTTTTGAGTAAGGTTGTGAATCTGAATCGAATTAATTTTCGTATGGGTCTGAACACAACATTGTTAATCTTAAAAGTTAAGTATCAAGTTGTATGGGTGTTTAAAAAATGTCAAATCTATGTTAAAAGTGCCTCGTTCTACAGCAGCATATATATTCTAGTTGGAGTTACGATATAACTCACATTACTACATTTTGGTCCTGAGATATATTTAAAACCTTAACTATTCACACAGAAAAGGTAATTTTTAAAATGTGCTACCGATTCCTGTGACAATTATTTTTTTTAATTCTTTTAATTCAGCTGTTTGCTTGAAGTTTGGATGAGAGTGATGATTTAGGTGAGACAACAAATGTATATGTTATATCTAATAAATATCAAGCCATAATGTTTGAAACGGAAATGCAGCAGTCAAATTTCCCTTATTGAGTAGGACAGTTACTAACCGACAAGCAACAGCACTCAAACTTACCACCATTCTTAAAATCCGTAACCCAATTCTAAATGTCCCAACGACGAACGTTTCGATTTTATTATGATATCCTTAAAGCTCTTCTACACATGTGAGATGTGACATAATAGCCTGACCGACTGATTTAAAACCGCATAGCACTTGTGTGTCTTAACTATGTTAACAATCTAATAGGGGTTGGTTTGATGGTTGAAGTTGAGGCAAAGGCTACCCTCCTAGACTCTATTAATAGAACAAACAAATTAAACACGAGAGTTCTACTGTTATATTGCCTATAGAATCTCTTCAAACATACAAAGTGCCTTCTCCGTGCTCCCCATCATCAGGATACAATAGGATTGGCTTTTTTTTATTACTGCTAAACTTTCGTTCGTTTAATCATAAAAGCAAGGCTTTACCCAATAAGCCAATTAAAAGTTAAGAAGTATAAAAAAAAACCCAAAACGAATACTTCGAGAAGAGAACAATAATTAATGAATTGCATTCGCATTCACCTATTTGTGTGCCACGTTCAAACTTATTTTAATGTGACACAATCGAAATCTATTATCTATTATATAGGTGTCAGATGTAAGAAAAATTAAGGGTGGTTTTTTACGTTGTGTGTGGGTCCTTGTTTTAATAAATACAAAAAAAAATCAACAAACCGTCACTATACTTTATAAGCTAGTGGTAGATTACCACAGAAAAGGATGGAAATGCAGTGGTGATGAGAGTTGGGTGAATGTAAACCGTTCTCTTCCAATTTCCAACTCAAAGCTGGGGGTGATCCACAAAAATAAAAAAAGGTCACCGTTTTTTCAAAAGGCAATGTCAGAATAGTCTTTCTCTTTTTCTTGATTTGAATTTTTGTATCCCTTATTTTGCAGTACGTTTGCACAAAAAGCGCCTGCGCTTTCAACTGCTGCCGCTGGCATACCACAAGTAAAGCTCTTCTTCTTTCAATCATCCATTTTTTGCGCAAGCTCTATACTTAAAAAAAGTGCTTCATCCTCCTAGTATATTATAGGCTTCCTCGTTTCGTTCTTTGTTGTTGTTTGCCTTCGATTTTACTGTTGTCAGATTTCTGGTAGCTAGTGGTGTGCTTACCAGCAGAAAGGACGACGGCAACGTTTCACAAGAGGACTTACGTAAACATAGTAATGAAAAATAAAAACTTGCTTCCTTCTTCCGATATCTCTGATATCTAAAACAATAATTTTATTTAAGTTTATTTAAAAAAAAAAAAAAAAAAAAAAAAAAAAAAAAAACAATTTGATAATAAATTTTTACAAAAAAAGTGTTAAGAAATAATTATTTTCATTCTTATACTTAAACATTTAAATATTTTCGATAAAAAATTTTAAGAATTAAGAAAAATAAAAAACACACTTTTATCCTACATTGAGTTAAAAACAAGTCCCTCTTAACTTGTGTTTTTATTGCATAACCTAAGTGTGAAAATTAAGTAATTTTCCCTATTTCCATTTTAACTATAGATCCGGGTTTAATAAAAATTAAACTTATTATATAAAAAGTGATTAAATAGCAACATTAAAGTGATTTTAACTGAAATAAAAATAAAAAAGGAACGCTATCAAGAAAGAACAAAAACCAAAAACCCTAAGCCATGTCACCGATTGTTCAAAGGATTCTCATCTTACTTGGAATTGTCTTCTGCCTTCAATTGCAAGGTAAGTAGGATATTTTGTTTTATTTCACCAATAGTTCAGGTTTTCCTTTTAACTGCTGATTTATTGTGTAATAGTTTGTGTCGTTGTGTTGTGTCGTGTCGGGTTAATACAGTTGTTCGTGTTTTTTTTTACGTAACTAAGAACGAAAAATATGTGTTTTTTTTTTTTTGTTTTGTCCTATTCAACTGTTACCCCTCTTGTTCGATAGAAGAGGAAGCTTATTCCAATTATTTTGATAATAAGTTAGCAATTGAGGTCACTTTGAGGAGAGTGTATCATAAAATCACTTTAAGTGTCATACAAAAAGTGTCTTGACTCTTGTCACACATACTCTAGATAGAATTCGAAAGGTGCGTGTTTTTTTGTACATCAAAAATAAAACAAATTAGCACAAATCGATATATTTGTATTAGACAGTTGAATTTAGATGTGAAGAAAGTGGACAAATTTCAACATGGGGTGACACTTCGTAGGAGTGTTACCATTGGTAACAACTTTGAGTTTTACATAATTTTGTTACACTCTCGAAACAGAATTAATTTGTTTTTTTTTACAAAATATATAAGGGAGGTTTTCGTTAATTTCCCTTTATATTTAGTTTAAATAATTAAATTTTTTAGTTCATAAAAAGAAAATAAAAAAGCAAGTAACTTGTGATTAGAAATTAAAATTTATAACATCTGAGTAAGTTTAGTTTAAAAAAAAAAATGACATACCCAGTTGCCACAACATGAAACGTGCTTCGTTTTTAGCCCTATATTGTAGTAGTTACAGCCGCTGCCATTGAAAGCAAATAGCATTTTAAAGGCGTTTTTAGTTTTGCACTTCATTTTTGTGTTGAGAGGCTTTTCCGCTGTTTTCTTAATTAATATTTATTATGTCGATAGTTTATTAACTCTAAGGAGCAAAAGACAACATCATGACGTTATAGAATACATTTTTGGGATTTCTTATTATTATTTTACAAATTTGATTTGAACCCTTCTATTTTCATTTTCGTGGCTTTGACATTACTGTGACTTAAGTGGGGTTGAAAGTTCTATTTGTCCGTATCGACAACTATAATATTAAGAATGTTTCAAACAATTTCTAAACTGGGTGATAGATTTAACCGCTAAATGTTCAAAAAGTGCACAATAGTTACGTAATTTTGATGGCGTGCTTTATTTATTTGAAGAAAAATAACGTTAACTCGACAGTTCTGCAAAAGCTTATATTTCTCGAAAACGTTATATTCTCAGGTATTATAGATGATGATATAATTAACAACCAAGTCTCAAAATGATACGTCCCATGTGACCGATTTTTTTTTTTTGAATATTTGAAAAACAGTTACCGATCCTTTCCAAATTTCATATAGCTAGTACATGAAGGTTTAGGTGGCTTAATTTGTGTTGTCTTGCAATAATAATAATACATTTTTAAATGAATTTTTTTTCAAAACCATTAATCAAATTTTTCCCCAACCTAATTATAATGTGTTGTAATTATAACACTTAAATGCGTTGAAGAATTTTTTTTGTTGGCAAATATTTTCAAAATCCTAAAAACAACTTGTACGATTTTGGAAGTCTTACCACCGTAAATAGGAGTTTATCAAAGAAATATAAAGAAGTAGTTTTTTCAGTTAAAATAATTAAAAGTATTTATTTTCAGAATTTTATAATCATTTTTCATTGGGTAAACCAATAATTTAAGAAAAATCAAAAACAACAATCGAAAACACGGTTAGTGTTTTTATACCATTTAAATTAACGTGATTCGGTTCAAAAATGGTAACCAGGAGTTGGAAAACAAAATGTATCTATACACACTTGAACATCTATCTTGCTTTAAGTCCTACTATAGTGATCATGATCAATGTTGTTCATATACATATATTCCTTAAAAATATATTAAACGGTCTAATTGGTACAATAAAAATGAATTCAAAACAATCTACGCCTTTACAATATCTAATACCTACTCTTAATTCGTGTTTTCTTTTGTATAAGTTTATTAGCTTGCAAAATGTTATCTGGGCAACTTAAGAACGGCTTTCTCGATCTTAGAATTTATTTGTACATAAGGCAAACCCAATAGAGGGCAAGGTTAAAATAAAAAAAACCATATTCACGGTAGCTTATGTGATGGTTGTGGGATGCTGAATAAAATGGGATTATGAAACAATGTGGACAGAAATAAAAATAATAAAAAAAAACAAATTCGATATCTGCACTGCTGTCCAAAAATTCAAGTTATATAAGACCTAAGAACAACCTACCTAGGTAACCCACAAAGTACGAAAGAGACTTTGTCCAACTAAACTATATATATGGAGTGTGTCTTGAATTAAACATATTTTCCTTACGCAAAAGTAACATTTTGTAAAATGTCATCTTTTTATTTTTAGTCTTCTTACCGTTATTGCAACATCTTCCGAAGAACGTTGTTGTATTTTATAGAAAAACACAACAAAATGTCTCCATTTATTCACTTTCAGTCAACCACCTTGCGCATTAAGTGCTCACTCGAGTATTTTCATTATTCTTGTCTGCTGACGATTTTGTTTTCAAATATCAACCTTAACCTCATCCCGAAACCAACCGTGAATAAATTATACTCACGGTCAGTTGTATATTTACATTACATATGCAGAGCAATATTTTGTCTATGACGAAAATGAAAGCGCTCTTAACGCTCAATAAGTTTTGGCTATTTTTGGATGATTGGACGCAGCACTCTGTAAAATGTGCATTTTAAATTTCCAATATTCTGTTTTCGTGCGCTCGCTTGCTTCAGAACCAAATTTAGAAATTATTATTATATAAGGTTGAGGAAATCAAACACATAAAATTAAATATTAAATTCTTTTTTTTTTTTTGTATAGATTAATTTTGAGTACTTCCAGAGTTAATACATTTATTTTGATTTATGTTTATCTGCTTATTGGGTTTGGACATTGTCCTAGTTCGTTCCAATGCAAATTTTATTATATCAAACTGTATAAAATAACATTTAAAAATGGTTGCTCGTATTTTGGCAATACATTTATATAGACTCAATTTCTTCTGCGAAGCAGTCTAAATGAGTTCCACGAAATAATTGTGGCAATATTGCCATGCGATATTTTTATTTCCCTTTCCCCGAGGACTCTTTTTAACTGTTATGGCTGCAATGTCATACCTTCCCAGATAGCCAAGTTTCATTTGTATGGAATTTCAAAGCTGCTGTGTCCTGCGTATCATTTTGGAAATGACCAGTGGTGTTGTTTTATGGATTCAAAAAAAACGTCGAATCCTCTAAAATCAAGTATTCTTTTAACGATTTTGATTAAACTTGAAAATTTACAAACCTATAGCATTTTAGATAAAACTGCGTTTTTCGTTTTTTTTTGCTTAAATGGTCGTAACGAAAATGAGGTTCTTACAAAACTCTCAAACAATTTTTATTAAACTGTAATATACATAGAAAGCTTGTTTTGGTTTCAAACGATAATAACGTTCTTAAGTTTGTTATCATCGTGCTATTGCACCCACAGAGGAAGTACGTGCGACCAAGTCGTGTATTTTTTTTTTTTTTATGAAGATTTTTCTGGTCTTTAAAATAAAAACTAGCCGAAGTTGAATGTTCAAAAATCATAAAGCAATGTGATTTCATGAAATCCGACAAAAGAATAATACTTCTTATTTTGAAATCTGAGCAACAATATTAACCCGTTAGTAGTAAAATTAAACTTAAACATTTTGTTTTCCTTTTTTTAGAATCTACTGCATTAATTTGCTATGACTGCAACAGCGAGTATGATCCACGTTGTGGTGACCCTTTCGAACCATATTCCATAGGTGAAGTAAATTGTAGTAAACAAGAACCTCTGGAGCATCTTAAGGACAAATACAAGCCATCTCTTTGCCGAAAGACAACACAAAAAAGTGAGTAAATATAAAAGTTTTAAATAAATAACTATCAAGTCAGTAAGTTAAAAAAAAGGAAATAAAAAAAATAAAATTTCATATATTCACATAAATATTGAATGAACTGCAATCTCTATTTTAATCATTGATAATTTTCCGGTTCATCTATCATATTTTGTAATGAGACATCAATGACGAAATAATGTCCTTGCTAAAAAAAAACATGATACCCATTGAAATACATACTTGCATATATTTTCATTTTTAAAGGTAACTGTAATTTAATGCAATTATTCCAAAATTATTCCTAAATGGTACTTATACTGGAAATATAAACAGACAGACACTACCCTCTTTACGGGTAATGTGAGTTTTATTGTTGATTAGTTTTTACCAGCGAGCGGCTTCGATTTCTTCTGATCTGTCTAAAGGATCTCCACTGTAACCTAAATTTTAGAACAAAATGGCAGCGCACGTCAAATAATCACTTTTAAAGGAAGATTTTTTTATACATTAGATTACATTATTGTATAAAAAAGTGTAGCCTATATCTTACTCGCTGATAATGTAGCTTTTTATTAGTAGTGAAAGAATTTTTAAAATCGGTTGAGTGGCTTGGGTATAAAAGCGTTATAAACAAACATATTCACTTTCACATTTATTATATTTGTATAAGATGATGTGTAAAGCTTCCACAGTGTTTCGCTTCGATGTATTCTTTTGAGCTTAAAATAATATTGCTGTAAAATCTGTAAAAAAATGATTCTCCAAATTTTATTTGAGAATTCGCCTTTCACAATTGCTAACAGACTTGACCCAGTAGAGTTAAATAGAACTCGGTTCTAATTTTCACCTTTGCAACAAGTTTCAATAAAACCAATAGCCTAGTTTCCGACCTCGTCCAATTACTTCTACGGTCCTCAACTTTCTCGTTGTTTTTTATAACAGGATTTATTTAATTCCCTTTATAAGGAGATCTAGATTTCTAGAGGAATATTCAATTGCAATATGAAAACCTAAACACAATAATAACTCATAACTAACTTTTCGAAGATAAGTTATACATTTTTACTTGCGATTAAAGGATTTTTTGTTTCGACAATCAAACATGATATTACGATGATAGGGAAGAAGAAGAAAAAATAGGTCTGACAATTCTGTCTTTCTGTCGATATAACCGTCTGTCTGTATCAGAACCTACAGCCCGAACGGCTGGACCAATTTGCTTCAAATTTGTTTCACTGTGTTTTAGAATGTTTTACGGAAGGTGTTTGGAATTCACATTCGAGCTCTTAAGCTTTAGACTTAATGAAAAACTCAATTTTTTCAACAACGCTCCTACCATTTCTATAAAATTTTCTGAATTGTGTTTGGTATGAAAAATAAAACTTTTGATGATTTTTTTGTTAAATGGTCTTATAACGTGCGGTAACTTCCGTAAAACCAGTTTTTTCTAATCAGATTTTTTTTCGAGATTCACTCGACGGATTTCAAAGAATTTTTCAATGTGGAAACTCAATAATATTGCTATTCAAAATTTTCAAAAAATAAATGTTTTTTTAATTTTCAGATATTTAAAAAAACTGTTGAATACATTTTGTTCATTTTTTTTCTGATAAATACTACAAAATTCTGTGAAATCACATATTCAAACAAATTTTGAAAAATATTTCTTCTGAAAGGGCAGAATAAAATTGGATGGCTTACTTCTTTCTGAGATTGACAATGAACCAGTGAAACAGTCTTGAATTTTGTTTCGCTCGACTGATTTAGATAAGGGTTGTTACTTCTTTAGTTATAGATAAAAATTGCCCTCCATTTGCTCCTAAGTGCTTCATATTGCAACAAAATTTATCGGATTTGTCTCGTCTTTAAAGAATTTGTTGGTTTAATCAACCCCTAAAATCATAGAAAAACTTCTTTTAATTGACAGTGTTTCTATATTTAAATACTTCTGAGGTCATCAGGGATCAGAATTATTTGTATGCTTGAATTTTATTGATTGACCTCTACATCGGGAGACAGCTCTACAAAATAATTAGAAGGTTACATATACACTCTACTATACCATAAATATAAGTGATAGTGACGAGCCTTATAAAACTAAATACTTTTAAAATATTCCTTTCCGGAGGATGAGGAAACGTGTTCATCAATACATGAATATTCACAAATTCACATGGACATTTTTGGGATTTTCTAATGATAACATTAATTAAAAATTTGTTTATTATTTTCAACTCCAATTCACATTCACATAAGATTGTAGAAATGTTCCAGAAACAAAATAAGTTACATTATTATAATAGCCTTATGAACCTATTTTCATTTTCTCCATCCATGCTAAGTATTTTTTTTTATTTTGCTTGGTTTACCCTTTGGGTCGAAAAAAAATGTTTTTTTTTTAAACTCATCTAATCCGATTGTGAATACAATTATTATCTTTTCTTCTTTTTTTCCTTTTATTAATTTTTTTCCAGTCTATGGCAAAGTTCGTGTTGTCCGTGGTTGCGGATATATTCCAGATGACCGTGATGACCACGAATGCAATAAGCGGTTAGGTACTCACGATGTACAAGCCATTTACTGTGCCTGTACAACTGATTTATGCAACAATGCCGAATCTCTTTTAAAATTAAATAGATACTCTCTGTTACGTCCACTGCCCTTAATATTTATTACAACTTTAGTAGCTGTTGTAACGAGTCATTTTGATTTTTTTCAAAATTCATAAATTCATTGAAATTTTGTAGACTACAAAAAAAAGTGTATAAAAATACAAACATTTAAAATAAAAAAAAAAAAAAAACAAAAACAGAAAAAACAAGTTTGAAAAAGAAAAGAACAAAAAACTGCTTAATAGATATATATACATATATAATATACGTAGATATACATGTATGTCAAAGAAAAAAAATATCAAACTTCAAAGAAGAACTAAAAATTTATTAAAACATCAAACATAAAGTATTGCTTTTAGGTTTTATAATCAAATTATAAATTTAAAATAATAATTGGTTTTTAATTTGTTAATTTTTATCGTTTTTTTGTTTTTGCTTTGTTCGATTACTATAACTGACAATAAAACGAAAAATTATGCTATTATTTAAATTTAATAGAATCATATTTTACTATGTATACATTCAAATGTATGTGTATCGTAACGGACATTTGAGTCTTTTGTTCTTTTAAATTTTTGATTTTAGTTGGTTATAAGTTCTATTTTTTTCTTTTTTTTCTTGTGTTTTGAAAACCCATTTAAGTAAATTTGATGATAACAAAACAAACAAAAAAAAAAGTAAAATTATAAATAAATGTTCAACCAATGAAAACAAAACAACACACCAGTCATCACTTTGTCCACTTTTTATTATTCGAATACAGAAACAAAAAGTATAGAGTAAAAAAAATGTATTCAACACACAGAATTAGTTCTCCTATAAAATTATAAAAAAATTAAAACATACAAGCAGAAAATAGTTAAACATTATATAAATCGATGAATGAAAGGGGATTTTAGAAAAAAAAATTAAAAAATTGCTAGAATCTTATAGCAAATGTTTTAATAACATCGCGCTCTCATAAGTCATACTTTGCCTAAAAACAAAAAGAAGAATCATTGTTTTGTGACTGGGACTTGAAGATACATAGATAGAAGATATTTAACTAGAAAATACCTGCTGCCCATTAATAAAAATACATAACTGAAAAAAGCCATAATGATAAACAATTGTTAAAGTAAAAAAATTATATAAAAAAATAAATATATTAAAGTTTTACTGTGTAACGAAAAATCAAGCACAATCTTAACAAGATGGCTAGTGTGAAATCGTTATTTATGGTTAAAAGCAAACAAATTTTATTTTCATTTTGTATATTCCATTTAAACAATTAGGTATATAAGATAAAAAGGATGCAGAGAAACTGTGGTACAAAATGGGAATGAGAACATGCTTGAAGAAGATTGATTAATATGTCTGTAAGCCTTGGCTTGAAAAAAAAACACACTGGATTTATCTGGCACACGTCGCAGTTTTTCAAAAAGCTATGTCTACAAATTTTTTTTCATTTTTTCACTTATTTAAAAGAGGTGTACCAAAAAAAGTGAAGAGTGCTGCCCCTAAAAACACACAAGACACAACATCAAAATTTACTTCTTTATTTTTTAAGATTACTTCATTTTGAAATGAAGTTAAGCTTCATTTCACATATGCAACTTAGAAAAACAAAATTTTGCTTCAGTCTAACGATTTCCAAACAGATTTCAGACAACTTTTGCTGTTTAAGCTTTCCCAATTCATTGTACTTGGCATCGTCAAGAGCGTATCACGTGGTTAAAAATTTCCGAAGCTTTAATTGTTTTGGAAAATCTGAAGGACTGGTATCCGCTTAAGGTCACAAGTCCTGTGTTTAAATTATTTCTAGGTCGTCTTACCTAAAAATAATTCATTTACGAAACACTAACCAGAATCCAAAATATTTAACGTCGAAATCAAATACTTCCCACCAAAGTTTTATCGGCTATATATGACGCCAAAAAAGGTACTTTGCAGATTTCTCTAAAACAAGTTGTTAAAAGTTTTTTCCCTTTCTATTTCTATTTCAATTTTTTTTTGGAAATACATGCGTATTAGTTATACAGTTATGAATAACGTACATACTATATATATATATATATATATATATGTACATATATATATACCGTTGTGAAATAAATGGATTTGTTAAACATAAATAAGCTGTACACATTTAAGAGTATACACTCTTACAAAAATAATTTATCTGTTCGAATTTTTAAATCAAACAAAATTGTTAATTGTTATCTTAGTCGAATATTATTTATTATATTAGTTGTTAAGCTAAAAAAAAATGCCATATCATATCAGGAAGAAATAAGAAACAGAACCTACAAAATTGATGCTAAGACAAATTGGATTCCTAGATTCAAAATCGAACTAAAACAAAATATTATATCATTTAAAAAAATAAAATTTAAATTAAGTAGATAATATTATGCTAATTTTAAAATTTAATTCAATTAAGATAATTACCTATGTATGGTTTAAAAAACAATGGGTGGAAATAAACAAACATACATATAATTATGCAAAGTTTGGTTTGAACATCTTTGAACAATCTTTGTACATCCGCGCACGTAATTTTATTTAGAGCGCATAATGATACTCGATTTATAAAAATATCCAAAATTTCAATAACAACATTTATAATTTTATTTCCTCTATGAAAAGATTACGCTGATGCTGAACTGTGCAAGGTTGTTTTAAAAAAACTTTGTTCGTTAATTTATATTCAATGACTAATATTTTACAACGACTTTAAATAAAATGTATTAAATATTGAACAATGCGATGTTATGTTATAATTATTGACTTTTCGTTAAATAAATTCCTTACAATCTAAAAAAAAAAACTACCATCTTTCAATTTTTATTCCAAAACATTTTGTCTTAGTTTATTGTTATTAACTTAAGTTAATGGGGATTAATATTCTTCAAATTATACCTTTGAATAAGAAAGCAAAGGAAAGGATTTAAGACACAACAAAATTTTATTCGAGTTTCATTGGCAACCATTTTTTTTTTTTCAATTTACAATTTTTATTCTTTTGTACGAATTTGGTTTAAAAAAAAAAAACTGGGACTCATTTCGGTTACTACAAGGGTGATACATTAACATTCTAATTTAATGCTTGTAGTTTTGACCATTCCACGTAAGTAATGATCAAATAAGGATCTAAAGAGCATTATTTGAGGAGTTGCCAAATCAAAAAAATTATGAGTAGTTACCTTGTTTGAAACATAGTACTTCCCAAACATCAGTCAGCTCGTAAACTTTTGCTTGATAACAATGTATCCGTTTAAAGTTTATTTTCTTATTACTTCTCTTTGGTTTGCTGGCTTTTTACCAAAAGAGAAGCTCTTTTGGCAGAACTGATGGTTTTTCTTCCCGTCTCAAAGATGCAGTACGTTTATTGCTGTTACCTTTATAACCAAGTCCCTAGATTTTTTTTGAGTGAACCTGATTTCAAACCAACATGAATCTGAATATACTGCACGTGAAATTTTGCAAACTCGAATAATTTATTAAAATAAACAAAAAAAGCAGTATTCGAAGTCCTACAGGTTGAAACGAATAAAAAATTATTTTATTAACTTATTTACCAAAAAGGTATTTTAAAACCCCTACATACACAGTTTAATTGTTCTACAACTACAAAAAAAGGAACACCCATAAAAATGTATATAATAAATATATATATACACAAACGCATACAAAAAACTTATTACATTTTAATTAAAAAAAAAATTGGCAATACTCACTAAATTGCTAAAAAAGAGAATCCACGTATAGGCATATAGTTTAGGATATAAATTATTTAGAATTTGAAATAAACTGATGTGTGTATATAATGTAGAAAAATTCAACAATAGAGGACAGATATTCATATTTATGTATATACATATATTCTTTAATATATATACATAAATATATAATACACCAATTGAGCTTCTTTTTAATGTTAGCAAAAACAAAACAAAAAAAGTTCATTATTAAAAATCAAACTAAAAAAAATATCGAAAAAAAACTAGTAATATAATAACCAAGCTCATGCAATAATTAATGAAAATAGAATAAATAATACAAACTCCAATAAATTAAATCAAATTAAAATAAATATAATTAATATAATAAATTAAATTATTTTTTGAAATCACCTTTAAAAACAAAACAAATATTCTAAAGTATAAAAAAAGACATCAAAGTTGATATACAAAAATGAGTATATATTTACAAAGTAAAACAACAAATTATTCAAACATCAAAATTATATCCTCATTTATCCCAAATAACACAATGTTTTTGAATATGATATGCTTCAAAGTTTTTATATGTGACAATTGTATAGGGCATGCACAAAACCCTTAATTTAAAAAAAAGAACAACACGGTCTTAACTCAAATTAAGGACAAAACTTACACTTACACCCACACCCACAGCAACACACACCACACACGATTTCCACACCTTTTGTGCCACTGCCTTTCTTTAAAAAAAAAATAAATACAATTCGACCATCAAATAAAATTGAAAATAAAAACTATTCTTTAACATTAGAACATTATTTCTGCACATTCCGTAACAAGTGATACAACCATGCAGGCAGGCGCTTAAATGCTTGGTTTTACTCAAACTTACAAAAAACTGATAACCCATGCATGACCCAATTTAAATAACATGAAATGAAATAACAACTAAAACTAAATTTTTCTAAAATGTTAAGAATTAACATCTTTTAAATTAAAAGAAATAAAAGAAAAAACGTTATAAAAAAATTTAATTGTTGAATTAATTAATAATTAAACAATAAGGTAGTATTTTTCTAAAAACAAAAATATTAGCAAAAATAAAACTAATGTTAAAGTCACTGTTGTTCTTTGCAATCCCATACTAAAAAAAAGATTAAATTTAAATAAAAAAAAAACAAAACAAAAACAATTATTTTCATCTTTTACTCTTGTATTTTGCACCTCCTCCTACCCCTTATTTGTGTTTTTGATTAAAAAATTAAAACAAAAAGATTGAACTTTTCATTGTAAGCTTAAAACACGATTTAGACAAACTTCTAAGAAAACATTAAGAAAAAACATGCCTTTTTTCGATTAAATTTAAAATTATGATAAGAAATAAACTTAATTAAATTATATAAAAAAATTAAAAATGATATCTAGTGCCTATTCAAATTTAAATTGTAAAGAAAGATAAATGAAAATGTGGTATACCTATATATATATATATATATATATATATATATATATATATATATATATATATTTATATATATATATATATATAAATATATATATATATATATATATATATATATATATATATATATATATATATATATATATATATATATATATATATATATATAAACAAAAAACGGTGGGTAGTTTAATGATGGTATATATTTACTTGCAATGGCTTTTTAATGAAATAAAATAAAAAACGTATAAAGAAATTAAATTAAAATAAAATTTATTAAAGGAAACAGAAACACACATACACAAATAGTTAAGTTACAAGAAAAACTACCGAAAAATTGTTATAATATGGCAGTTACGACAGAGATTAAAAAAAAAACCCTTAAGTTTAAAATTTTAATTCATACAAAAATTATGTCAGAAATCCAAAAAATTTTCAAAATAAAAATATATTATTAAGTCTAACAAATCTATATAACCCTACACGGTTTTTAAATTGATTAGATGTTTCAACAAAACAAAAATAACATTTAAACAAAAATTCGAAAAGAAAACATCAGTAGGTATGGAATAAATACATAAACCGAAATAAAATTTATTTTAAACTAATAACTTTTGCGATTTTTTTGGGTTCAGTTAAAAAAACAATAAACAGAAAACTATTGATAAAATTTTAAATAAAAATTGCATTTTTGTCATAGTTTATTATAATAATACAGATGATAAACATTCTAATAAAATGGAAAGAAAATCAATTTAAACAATGTGTTTTATTGCTTTGAGCGAAAATAATAAGGGTATTCATGAAATAAGATAAATTTATCGATTATGTAGTTACGTATTCTTCACTTTGTATGATCACACTCGTAAAGCAAGCTCTTCAATCTTGAAACGATGCTTTTAAATGTCAGTGCTAAATTTTTCTGTTAAAAAAGTGTTTTTTAAATATGATTTCATTGGTAGTAATGCCAATAAAATCTCTATATTGAGAACAATAATTCAAATTTAAAATGTGTGTCAGCTTACGACCCCGTTTGGAAAAAACATCGCGAAAATCTATTAGCCCTGTCAATAAAACTTTCCATACAAGGTTCAACATTCGAAATAGGAGATTGTAAAGTTACGCCTTATACGATGCTTGCGAGAAATATATGAGTATATGACGTTGCATGAATACCCCAAAAGTACATTCTGGTAGCACAAGCTTTTTGTTGCTCAATGCTGGAATCGAATATTGGAATCCCAAATTTAACAAAAATTCATACACTCCGCGCAGCTTGTAGTTTAGGGAATAAAGAAAAAAAGGTAAAACTCCGGTTGATTTCCCGGAATATCAAGTCCACGTCGATACATGCGGCATTAAAATGTTACGCGGAATTAAAGGGACCGAAGTAGGAATAGGTGCACTTCGGACTGGGAATTTTTCAGTGGTGCGTGAAATGAGTGTGATTGTTTATGTTGAATCAGTCATGCATTGTGATGGTCAATCATAATTGATGATAATTGTTCTTTAACGCTACAACGGATGATTTTGATAACACAATCTCAGTTTTTAAGATATGGGGACAAATGGGGTGAATTAGGGAGTTGATATGAAGTAAGTATGAAATTGGGATGATAATGGCAATTATTATGAAAAGTAGGTAATAGTGTGATTAGTAGGATAAAGTACTCACTAAAAAAAGGACAAGATCTGGACAATCCAAGTACAACATCCGATAGAGGAACACTACCTTTTAAATAAAATTTATTTGAAAAATGTCGTTCATTAATAAATTGAAGTCAAGAGTAAATATGCGAAAATCGCAAAAGCCAAGAGTTTGTCGAAGCTCATTCAAAAACATCGCTACCCTATAACCCAATGTAAGAGGATAAACGGAAAGTATGGGGAGCAGATCATGCTGGAACTGGAGAGTTGTTCGGTTTACTTACCGAAACGGTGCAACTCCCAGTTAGACAACGAAGACATTGATAATATGAAGCAATGTTCGTTCGAAGTGGTGGAGCCTTATGGAGATTTATCATTCCATGTTGATTTTAACCTCAAGGATAAAAACAATAAGCAACTGAAGCAACTGAAGCAACAACAGCAACAACAGCAGCAACTGCAGCAGAAACAGCAGCTACAGCAGCCACATCAGCAACAGCAGGGACTGCAGCAACAGCAACAACAGCAGCAACTGCAGCAACAACAGAAGAAGCAGCAGAAACAACATCCTCAACAACCACAAAAAAAGGAGACAAAAGCAACATGAGGTAAACATATTACAACACTGTATTTTGATGACGAGCATAATTTGCTAAATTCCCAAAAATATGCTTTTAAATAAAGAAAAAAATTAAACGTCTCTTTTATTTTTCTTGGACTTTCAGCGTTTTGAAATAATGAGCGATATTGTGACTAATATCAAAATATTTAATATGAAGGGGCGCAAAATAAAATTCGCATTAAATCCTGCTCCAGACAAAGAAGAACCTACTTCATGGATTAAAAACGCTGTTGAAGATATTTTATGTTTAGCCATCAGAGATCTTAGTCCCAATGATAAGGTGGGTGTGACTTTTACTGGTAAAAGCTTCGTAAGCAACCGCGGTAGTGGGTGGATTAATTATAAGAATTGCTCAGAATTGAGTTTTTCTGATATACGGGACATGACACGAAAATTTTCCAGAGCAACTCCGAAGGAATATACACAGATAACTTTTGCTTATCGGTTACTTCGGTGTAGATGCCAGTTGGTGAGGGAAGAAATCCATCAAAAATGTACAACACTTTTGACGAAGAATGCACCAAGCGAAAAGGAATTGTATACATACAAAATACAGATAATTTATGCCTTCCACGTGCTTTAGTTGTAGCGAAAGCATATGTAGATAAAGAAGTTGATGCTGGTAAAATAAAGAGACATTTTAGAAGTTCAAACAGAGAACAAAATTTTTTTTAAATGATTCAGAAATAAATGTACCAGCACATGGTTCTGGAATAGAAGAATTGAAAGCTTTTCAAAATCATTTAAAAGACTACAAAATAACTGTGTATGAATACGGAACTAAAGGCAGAAAAATAATGTATTGTGAAATTTGGCATTTACCATACAACACAAAAAATAATCATCATGGATGCTCAAACAGTGTTCTCAATGTCAGCGGTATGTTTAGATTGTAATCGTAGTTTTAAGGGGACTAACTGCTATGACAACCACAAAATGTCTAGTTCATCAGGAAAACTTTCTATTTCTGATCAAATAAAAAGATGTCCTTTTTGCCTGAACTCCAATGGAGGAGGACGAGATCACATTTGTGGAGAATTCTTTTGCAAATATTGCAAAATACATGTGCCAAAAGACCATTTGTGTTACATTCGCCCTGACACGAAGACACCTAATCTTAAAGATTTATTATATAAACATATATTATGATCTTGAGTGTCGACAAGAAAAGATTATTGGAAAAAAAGATGAAGAGGAAACAAACATTGTTACAAAACAACATAAACCAAATTGTGTGTATTTCAACACAAGTGTAATCATTGCATAGATCATGAAGATTTATATTTTTGTCAACATTTCTTCAGCATGTGCTTGAAATAAGAAAACAATTTAAAAAAGTTATTGTGATAGCTCATAATGGTCAGGCGTATGACCATCAGTTTATCCTAAATTACGTTTTAAAAAAACACAATTAAGCCCTGAACTAATTATGCGAAGTACAAAAATATCAAACATGCACCTTGGAAACTTCAAATTCATCGACTCAATAAATTACTTTCCTATGGCTTTATCGAAACTCCCGAAAGCCTTTGATTTGACTCCGGTTCTCAAAAAAGGTTACTTTCCGTATTTATTTGATACAAAGGAAAATGAACACTACAATGGTAAACTACCAGCATTAGAGTTTTATAATCGTAATGCGATGAACACTGTTTTATTTCTGTTTTATTTTTACACCCCATAAAGTTGTGTCTTGTGTCCAAAATAAAATAAAATAAATAAAAAAAAAGCAATCCAAGTCGCAATAGCCCCAAAAAAAAAATAAAAAAGTGTAATTCATTATTCAATAGTTAGTTAAAAAAAAAAATAGCCCCAACCACCAAACCCAAATCTAAAACAAAAGCACAGTAGCTAATCCAACAACAAAATCCGCTATCAGTGCGCGCAAGAAAAATTCAGTGTCGTTGTCATCTGTGGATTAGCATCGAGTGGTTCCCTTCTTCTTCCCTTCCCCCTTCTACACACACAGCCCATCAAGGTTTCAATTGCTATATTCAAATGTGTACACACGCATTGAGGTATCAATTGAAATCATGATAGTAGACGAATGTATTAGTAGTTGCATGTAAGTTTCCAGGGGCGGATTAGGAACATATTAATATGAAGGCATAATTACTCATATTGGTGTGTTTTTTATGAAGTCTTTTTGGTGATTGATGTGCAACTATTATAGAATAGTCGTTCGTTTTTGGTTTTCACTATATGTTTGTTTATCGTAATGACAGGTACCTTTAGGGTCGATTACAGCAACATTCGGGGGCTTAGAAAGAATTTCTATGCCGCGTATGTTCACACTGCTACGTACAGGCCAGCTGTTTTGGCACTAAGTGAAACCCAAACAGGTGATAATTCTGATCCGTTAGAATTTAACCTACACGGGTACAGCTTAGTGCCATTATTCTTTTCCTATCACGGATAAGCCGTATACGTAAGAAATGACGTTGCTTACCAGCTTCTACCACAATATGGTCAGTGTTCAAACACAGACTTCAATTTCATGTGGTTTAAATTCACCGACTCCATCCAAAGAATTGTTTCCCTTTATCCTCACACTGAAATCGTTGTTACGGGCGATTTCAATGTATACAATTCTTCGTGGCTTCGCTATTCTGGTCAGACAACACCCGAAGGAAGGTATGCTGAGTTCTTCGCTGAGTCAAACAACTTGACTCAGCTTGTCGACGAGCCAACACGAATCCCTGACATTGCAAGTCATTCCGCATACACCCTAGACTTGTTTCTTACCTCTCATCCTGATAAATACACGATAAATGTATTATCGCCCCTATAGGCACGTCGGATCATTGTATCATATCAGCAATTTTCTCGTGTTCCAACAGTACAGTTAAAGAAAACATCCCTAAGAGAACCGTATGGCAATACGAGAAGGCCAACTGGGACGGTCTCAATGATTTCTTCAGAAACTTTAACTGGTCACTATGCTTCCTCGATAGTGACGTAGACTCCAGCGCTGATATGATAACAAACATTATTCTCTGCGAGATGAGACATTTTGTTCCGAATAGAACAAAAAGTATCAAACCAAAAGAGAATTCATGGTTCGACTTGAGCTGCAAAGAGGCTATCAAGGAGAGAGAAGTAAGCTTCCGATGTTATAAAGCCAACCCTTCTGAGGAAAACCGGAAAAAGTTCAAACAAGCTAGAAAGACCTGTAATGCTCACATTCAAAGAACCAAATTTTTGCATGAACAAAAAATAAGGCAAGAAATACTACAATGTCCCAGTGGTAGTAAACATTTTTGGTCATTCGTAAAAAATGTACGTAACTCTATCACGTCTTCGGTTCCGACGCTCGTCGAAAATAACACTCCTGTGGTAAGCTCCCAAGCGAAAGCAGATTTATTTGCAGCAAAGTTTGCTGCTAATTCAACGCTACCTCAGTTTGATATGACTCCTCCTGTACTTGAGAACGTGAATGGTCTTATGGGACAAATCTTCTTTCGCACTCGTACAGTTGCAAGAGTACTAAAAGATCTCAACATACACAAATCCGCTGGCCCGGATAGTATTTCTCCCATAGTTCTGAAGAGGTGTGCTTTCACGCTGGCAAAACCACTGCGTAAGCTTTTCCATCTTTCCTATTCTACAGGTTTCTTCCCGAGTGGATGGAAAACAGCATTTGTCCAGCTCATCCCAAAAAAAGTCGTATCTTCATCCCCCTCAAATTAGCGATCAATTGCACTGACTTCCCTTCTTTCCAAGGTCATGGAAACTCTGATAAACTTTCAGATCAAGAAATATCTTGAGAAACGGAAACTTCTTAATGACCGGCAGTACGGTTTTCGTAGCAATAGGTCCACTGGTGATATGATGGTATATCTCACCGAACAGTGGAACAAATCTTTACATCGTTTTGGAGAAAGTAAGATTATTGCACTTGATATTTCTAAGGCATTTGATAGAGTTTGGCATGAAGCTCTTTTATCGAAAATGCGTGCATTTGGCATCGATGAACCCCACCTTCGATGGATTAGAAATTACCTTTCGGACCGTTTAATTCGCGTTGTTTTGGACGGTTTTCAGTCTGCTACCCACAAAATAAATGCTGGTGTGCCCCAAGGCTCCGTTCTGTCTCCGACTCTCTTTTTAATCTTTATAATTGATCTCTTGTCTAATACTTCTAATCCACTAAATTGTTTTGCTGACGACAGTACTCTCAGCTTTTCATACTCGTTTCCAGATTCACATCCATGTCCTTCGGATGTGGAACTGCAACGAAATCGTATGATAAGCTCATAAAATTCCGATCTTGACAGAATTGTCCAATGGGGAATCATCAACCGCGTGGAATTTGATGCTTCAAAAACTCAATGCTGTCTTCTGTCGTTAAAGCATAACCTACCAGCAGCAAACTTTGCTGCAAATAAATCTGCTTTCGCTTGGGAGCTTACCACAGGAGTGTTATTTTCAACGAGCGTCGGAACCGAAGGCGTGGTAGAGTTACGTACATTTTTTACGAATGACCAAAAATTTTTACTACCACTGGGACATTGTAGTATTTTTTGTCTTATTTTTTGTTCATGCAAAAATTTGGTTCTTTGAATGTGAGCATTACAGGTCTTTCTAGCTTGTTTGAACTTTTTCCGGTTTTCCTCAGAAGGGTTGGCTTTATAACATCGGAAGCTTACTTCTCTCTCCTTGAAAGCCTCTTTGCAGCTCAAGTCGAACCATGAATTCTCTTTTGGTTTGATACTTTTTGTTCTATTCGGAACAAAATGTCTCATCCCGCAGAGAATAATGTTTGTTATCATATCAGGGCTGGAGTCTACGTCACTATCGAGGAAGCATAGTGACCAGTTAAAGTTTCTGAAGAAATCATTGAGACCGTCCCAGTTGGCCTTCTCGTATCGCCATACGGTTCTCTTAGGGATGTTTTCTTTAACTGTACTGTTGGAACATGAGAAAATTGCTGATATGATACAATGATCCGACGTGCCTTGGGGCGAGAATACATTTATCGTGTATTTATCAGGATGAGAGGTAAGAAACAAGTCTAGGGTGTATGCGGAATGACCTGCAATGTCAGGGATTCGTGTTGGCTCGTCGACAAGCTGAGTCAAGTTGTTTGACTCAGCGAAGAACTCAGCATACCTTCCTTCGGGTGTTGTCTGACCAGAATAGCGAAGCCACGAAGAATTGTATACATTGAAATCGCCCGTAACAACGATTTCAGTGCGAGGATAAAGGGAAACAATTCTTTGGATGGAGTCAGAGAGTGCATCGAATTCGATAAAAGTCGAGTTACTGTCCAGATTTGGGCTTCTATAAATAAATCGGTGCAGGGAACTAACTTCACGGGCACTACCTTCACATGGGAATTAACTTCACCACTGGTGGGAACTAATTTCACTTTTTTTTGATGAAGTTAATTCCCACCGAAAGTGGGAATTAATTTCACTATTTTGTGGGAATTGATTTCACTTTAGTATGAAGTTATTTCCCTCGGTGGGTGGGAGATAACTTCACTTCTTACTACAGTAAATGATATAATTATCGTTATTGTGCTATTAAGTTTAGCATGATAAACTAAGCCCGCTTCTGCCGGCTTTGTATTATAGAATGCACTGAAGCTGCATTTGCAGCGAAAATAATTAAAACCAAATGTTTGCAAAGATCAACTTTAGTTTTAGTTAAAAATTCGCGCGAATTTTTAACTTAAACTAAAGTCAAACATTAGTAGCGAAAATAATTAAAACAAAATGTTTGCAAAAGATCAACTTAAGTTTTATTTAAAAATTCGCGCGAATTTTTAACTAAAACTAAAGTTAATCTTTGCAAACATTTTGTTTTAATTATTTTCGCTGCTAATGCACTTTCTGTGCATTCTATAATACAAGTTGGAAAAAAAAACAAAATGTTTGCAAAGATCAACTTTAGTTTTAGTTAAAAATTCGCGCGAATTTTTAACTAAAACTAAAGTTAATCTTTGCAAACATTTTGTTTTAATTATTTTCGCTGCTAATGCAGTTTCTATAATACATTCTATAATACAATTTGAAAAAAAAAAAACAAAATGTTTGCAAAGATCAACTTTAGTTTTAGTTAAAAATTCGAGCGAATTTTTAACTAAAACTTAAGTCAAACATTAGTAGCGAAAATAATTAAAACAAAATGTTTGCTAAGATTAACTTTAGTTTAGTTAAAAACTCAATGCATACATATTTCTTTAACAGGTCTATCCCTTTTTGTAAAAACTTTTGCTTATAAATTATAATAAATTGCTTAAATCCATATGATTTCTTTCATTTTTCGACAGTTTTTATTTCTTGAGATTTTCAAAATTTTGATGGGAATTTATTTCACACGATTTTTTGGTGAAATTAATTCTCACTTTCGGTGGGAATTACCTTCATCGAAAAAAAGTGAAATTAGTTCCCACCAGTGGTGAAGTTAATTCCCATGTGAAGGTAGTGCCCGTGAAGTTAGCTCCCTGCACCAAATAAAACATGTATGGATGACGTGCTTTTGTACGGTGAATTTAAACCACATGAAATTGAAGTCTGTGTTTGGACACTGACCATATTGTGGTAGAAGCTGGTAAGCAACGTCATTTCTAACGTATACGGCTAATCCGTGATAGGAAAAGAATAATGGCAGTAAGCTGTACCCGTGTAGGCTAAATTCTAACGGATCAGAGTTATCACCTATTTGGGTTTCACTTAGTACCAAAACAGCTGGCCTGTACGTAGCAGTATGGACATACGCGGCATAGAAATTCTTTCTAAGCCCCCGAATGTTGCTATAATCGACCCTAAAATTACCCACCATTAAGAGAAACAAACATATAGTGAAAACCAATAACGAACAATTAATCTATAATAATTACAAATCAGATACCAAGAAGACTTCATAAAAAAACACATTAACATGAGTAATTATGCCTTCATGTCAATATGTTCCCAATCCGCCCCTGGAAATCTACATGGAACTATTAATACATTCGTCTACTATTATGGTTTCAGTTGATACCTCCAATGCGTGTATACACATTTGAATGTGCCAACCGAAGCCATGATAGGCTGTGTTAAGAAGGGAGAGGGAAGAAGAAGGGACCGCTCGATGCCAATCCAATGCTAGGTAACAACGGCTCTGAATTTTGTTTACGCGCACTTGTGATATATTATATTTGTTGTTGGATTGGATAAGCAATGCACTTTTTATTTTGGGTTGGTTGGGGGTTGGGGCTACTTTTTTTCTTTTCTTGTTTTTTGCGGGCGATTTGTTGTTGTTTTTTGAATCACACACAATTTATGCACTGGGGTTTTTTTTTTTTTGTGAGCGAATTTTTGTGAATAATTTTTTTTTTTTTGTTTTTTTAATTTGTTGCTTTTGGGTTATTGAGTTGCAATTTAATATTTAGAATTTGGGAGAATGACGAACAAAATTATATAAAAGAATTAAACAATGAGACAGATAACACAAATGCGGCAAATACGAGGGACCTTCGACGCCGACGATACACAGCGCATGCGCTGCCGGTGGTAGGCGGTACGACACTTGCGCCTCCTGGATAGGATTCAAAAAAGAGCCTTAAAGTTGATAGGTGAAAGAACCATTACCGAAACATTTGTTTCACTTGAACATCGTCGTAATGTTTCTTGTCTAACCTTGTTTTATCGCTACTTCCACAAACAGTGCTCCAGCGAAATAGCCAGATGCGTTCCTCTCTTAAAACAATTTCCCCGTAACACCCGCACCGCAAGGAACGCCCATCAATTTACCCTCGAGCCTAACTTCGGACGTACACTTCAAGAATGTGGAATGCTTTACCCGGCTCGATTTTTCCTTCCCATTACGATATACAGGCATTCAAAACCAATGTGCACCGGCACCTCCTTTATCTCCTATCCTCATTTCCTGAACGCTCGCACTGTATTGACTCATATTAAAGGTATTAATAACCCCTTGTGTGCGGGCTCAAACTAAAAAAAAAAAAAAAACTGAAGAACGTGATAACTATTTAAAATGGTATTCGGAGCATAGAAATGATAGTCATCATGATGCATCATGAAATTGTAGAATACTGCAAGTCAAAATATTAACAGGAGCTTGCTTAAAATTTAGAAAATTATTTCTTAAACAAAGCAATGTTGAACCATTTTTGGAAGCGATAACTATTGCATCAGCGTTTAAAATCTATTCAGACGAAACTTTCTGAAACCTGACACTTTAGGATTGATACCTAAGAATGGATACAGATGCATTGATAACCAATCTGTTCAAGCAATACAGTGGATGATTTGGGAAGAAAAAAGAAGGAACATTAACATAAAGCATGCATATAATGGGAGAGAAGAAGTTATAAACGGAGTAAAATTTTTTGAATTCCACGGCTGCTACATTCATGGTCATCCTCTATGTTTGAAACATAAACGCGATGAAACAGATACACTAAATCAACGGTATGAAAGAACAATACCTAAGACTGAGCGATTAAGAAAGTTTAATTACGAAGTCATTGAAATGTGATCTTGTGAATTTCACCATCTTATTAAAAAGTTTAATAAAGAAGAATTACATTTCATTGAAACGCATGAATTAATTCAAAATTCTGAACGTGGACGAACCGGGGATTCATTTAATTATTTTAAATGTAAGTCAGGTGAAAAGAATCATTATATAGATATTTGTTCTCTTTACCCATGGGTCTGTAAAAACGGAAAATTTCCTATTGGTCATCCTAAAATCCATGTATACGGAAGTGCTAATTATTGTTCAGCAACAAAACTATTGTAAAATGCAAAATTCTACCCCCAGAACATCTATTTCAGCCGGTATTACCAATTAAGGAAAATAAAAAACTCATATTTTCATTGTGCAAAGTTGTAGTGATGAAAAAATCTAGACCAGATGTGTACTCATTCCAACGTTTCATTCTTGAAAGCAGTTCAAAAAGGATATATTATAATTACTATTTTCGAAATATGGGAATATGATGTTGTGGAATATAACTTAGAAACGAATTCTGATGGTCTTTTTACTTCCATGATGAACAAATTTCTAAAGATTAAACAAGAAGCATCAGGATGGCCAAGTTGATGTTCATCTCATGAAGAAAAGGTTAAATACATATATGAGTTTCTTGCAAAGGAAAATATTAAGCTGGAATATTCAGAAAATTCGGACAAGAGATCGCTGGCTAAGCTGATATTGAATTCATTTTGGGGAACATTTGGACAGCATGAAAATCATATTCAAACCATCGCTTTGAACACCGCTTCAACATTATTTCATCTTCTTACACATTGTAACGGAGAAAAAATGTTCGACGTCAAAAATGAAATTGAAGAAGATTTGTCTATGCGGCATTCCACTAAAGGGAATGGGTAGGGATGCGACTCATTTTGTAACGAGGAAATTTATCCGTCACATTAGGGGTGCAGACCTACTCATCCCATACCATTATAAATGAATCGAAGAAATCACCTATTAGCCATTTGTAACAAAGGAATTCCCGAAGTATAATCTTACGTACAACACAGACCCTAGAAGACACACCATAACGTGTCTCGCTTTGTTACGTAGAATTATCCGCTGTCCTTGGATCTCCTCGATTATGGATGGTCCTCTCACATAACTTCATCTTCAGGCGACCACTTTTACAACACACAAAAAAAGTGGAGATATCTATTTAAGATCGCCGTCTGTATCAAATTAAATTGAACTCTCGACCAATACTAATACTTACAGCTTCCCCAAATAAGGCATCTGGTTTTGACAAGCGTTGATGACCTACTTGCCTTATTCGTCAGCACTGATGCCCCCCAACCCGTGTATCCCTCGAGTATCTAACCGAAAACCTGTCACATACCATACAATGTAAGTCAATTCAACCAGACTAACAACATTGCTACTTACGTTCTCCACTCTTAGCGTTCGCAGGATTACACGATGGGTTGCTAACACCAAGCTGAGATGATTTGAATTGATAGTTGATTTCATTCAGAAACATGGCTTCCGAGCTTATTTTCTTCCAATAAGGATGCTAAACCCTATAAGTGTCAGTCCGACACTAAGCATTGGGAAAGTTCCCAAACAAAATCAATACCTATCCCTACCACCTTCATCAGTGTATAAATCCTCAATCAACCCCTTGGCTTATTTGGTAAAGTAAAGTAACTTCGCTTATCCCTACCAGTTCCGCTAGTGTCGATCAAGGTTGCTGCTCGCCAGTACCGCGTCGATATGCAGCGTCTGGCTCCGTATCGCTCAGGAGCATATGGGGGTGAGTTCTTGCCATACTGCGACAGCTGTGCTACAAGTTTTTTTTAACCATCTGCATATCTTCGAGCTCGGATGATATTCACTCGTATTATTGCAATTAATTCGGGGGCCCCAAGAACAGGATTTACGCCGATCAATTCATACGCCGTCCACAACGATGAGTGTACTGACTTATGAAGCCTATTTATTTACAGAATGCCTATGCACCTATAACATCCTTCTTTTCCATGAACTGTTAACCTAGAAAACTGTAAAAACCTCTGCTACCTCGTAGTATATAAACGGGGTATAAGTAGATGTTCGCTTTTACCATGAACAACTTGAAGTTCTCATCATCTGCTGTGTTCTCATTGTTATTGCAGACGATTGTCGGTGTCTCACTATATGTGTGGGTATCTTAGATGACAATAGATACCCGGTACTCTTAACCCACCCTATTCCAGATTGACAAATGCTGACCGGACCTTGGCTTCACGCGTACCTCAAGAATAATATTAATGAAGCCCCTAAACATAATAAAAGAACTGAGTAAGGTTCAAACGAACACTACTTCATTCCAAAACTATGTTCCTAAAACTAAACTAACTAATACCAAAAATATTCCAAAATATTACTCTATATCGAATTCATACAAAATCATACCTCAACTTCTCTGTTCATATCAAATCTCAAATCATTCACATTCACTCAAAAACCTAAATCTAATCTATCTAATCATGACCTATACCACTAACTATACTCTTCCTTATCAATCTGTTGCCGATCCATCCCAAATGTTGTGTGAAGAAGGGTCCATTCCAATTCCCCACGAACCTATATTTACTCAAACATACTTACTAAGATATCTCTAAAAATTATTCTGCTAAACATGTCAGAATAACTTAACGACATATTTCTTTACCAAAAATTATTAAACTTGAATTTTTAGTTAAAACGTTATAAATCTGTTTATTTATAAACCAAGTAAAATCTTATCTTTAAACTATATCTAACTATTTCTACTCAAAATTCTTTTTTTTGTTCAGAATTTACATAATTACTAATGTATGGCTTACATCAACCCATACTTTTATAATAATATGGTATTTCAAAAAAATTGTGTCTTTTTAAAATCAAGTCGTTATTTTGTTTATCTTAAAATTATAGTAGGGACAGGGACATAAGACTGTTGCTCAAGAATCGTTTTATGAAATGATTATGCACTGATCAAAATTTGTGCTCAATCAATATATTAGGTAAGAATCGTGATTTCTATCATGAGCTCCAGGCTTCTTCATTTATTGCAAATCAAGTGTGGTTTACGCTTTAATACTGTTACTTGATTCTTCAATTATATTAATTCAAATATCATCGTTTGTATATATATATATGTAACCAGGAGAGTAGTTTATTTATTTAAATATAGAACGGACTCACCAAAATTCTCGTCAGCTGCAGTGCACTGGTACCTTCGATGAAATGATTAAGCTGCTGATGTTGATTATTATACTTTTTATTATTAGATGTGATATATATATATATATATATATATGTATATGTAGATGATTGGTATTGATTATTGGGTAATTCACGTCTTGTTTCATTGAGTTTCAAAAATTTACTTTACACAACAAGGTTACAAATACTGACGATTTGCACGCCAATATACAAAAAAAACTTTACTTTAATCAAAATCTTGTACTATGATTTTCTTCACTTTTTGTTATCTTGTATTATTTCACTATTATCTTGTTATCATTTAACTCTTCGTTCAATTAGTATTACTTGCAGGGCTAATTTATTCTTTGAGTATCAACCTGGATGGGGTGGGGTGGGTTAAGAATATTATATTAGAATCGTATATTGTTAAAGATACTTAATATAACTTAATATCAAAAGATAAAAAAAAATATCGATTTATTTTATTTCTACAATAAGGATACTTAAGAATCCTGATCTCGTTGTCGATCTATTGCGTAGTTTTGGTTGACGTTGTATTCATATATAATCGTTGGATGTGTAGTTGTCGACACTTCGATGTAGCACGGGGTGTAAGGATTTTCCTTTATAAAGCGTGTCGCATCCGTAGTTGTATAGTATCGATGACGATTTACGAAGATTTACTTTCCTTTTATTCGATGTAGTTTTTGATTGCGAAGGTTGTGTAGCTAGCTAAGAATTGATACAAGGAATCTTTTGGCTTTTACAAGAACATGCGGAACTGTCACCGCATGTAGTTTTATTGATAGAATGTCTAGGTAGGTGCCGCCCAAGCTTGCGCGAGGTGCTCTTTTCTCAAAACTTCGCTATGGAATTCTCGTGAGAAATTCGCTACTCGTGTCTTGTGCGTCGTAGAAGAAAGAATTATGTCTTCAACTTTTGTTCATATGATTATATGTCTCGTTGTATTGCTAAAGCAATAGTTTTATACGCGGTGTTTGAAATATAGATTCTTTACTTGAGCTTTTTCTGTAAGATTTCGTTCTTAAATCAGTATAATTCACAAAGAAAACTGTATGTAAAATTCTTAATGCGGGAAATAATGACTTGAAGCAGAATAATCTTGATGATGCGATTGTAAAATCTGTGGGATATTTATATATATCTTTGCGATACGAAAAATCGCGTTTGTGTATCTTGGATGTAATTAGCGGTATATATCTCGCTGTATATTTGTTCATATATTATTATATAAAACGTTGCGTCTATTGTTCAAGAATAAAAAAAAGACAAAAACGTTGCGTCTATTCTTGTTAGAATAAAACTGCGTATATTGGTATAAAAACGTTGCGCCGGACTTCGATGAGGAGCAATTACGTTTGCTAAATCTTCTTTTATTCGTCGCTATCTACCTGCTTCTTTTCCTGGCCACGCGGTCGATGTTCAAATGCACATGTGCACACGCAAGCGCTTCCCAAGGAGCCGGCGCGTATGCTTCTAAATAACGTACCTATAATGGAAATGCATGGCATCAGAAAATGTATTCTGAATAGCACATCGTGAAGATGTCTACACAAATAGTCATATACATGACGCAAAAATATAGTCTCGTGGCGAAATTCTTATGGCATGGCTTGCAAAAAACCAAGGCCAAGGAATGCAGTTCACACACAAAAAAAACTTTTAAAAAGCACCAACTTACGTATTTCATATATCTGCTTTCAAAATTTAATACGTAATATCCTTTTTCTGCTGGCTGCTTCTGTTCTTTCCCTTTTATTTTTCATATGCAGTACAATTCTAATTGGATTTCGTTTTCTTTTAATTTATGTTTCACTGCTTTAAAATTACACAATTTACCTTTAATTTCTCTTCAAATCCCTTATATTCTTCTGCACACTATTATTATTTTACTTTTATTTCAATTTGTATAATTTCAACTATATTTATAACTTGAACTTTAATTCTTTACTTTTTATTTTTATTCTTCTTATTTTCAGCTCAAAATTCTATTTAATTCTTTTTTTATTTCTTACTCTTTTCTTTTCGAGGTCGTAGGTGTGGTCGCTGTCAGAGTTGTGAATTGAATGGCCGTGGCCGAGTATAAAGCATCCGATAAGGATGTGGCAAAAATATCCCAAGGGAAATTTTGCGAAATCTAGTTCAATGAACACAATGTTCGTATTTCGTAGATTAAAATTTTGAGAAGGTTGACTCAGTAAAAAGGGAACTATTTTGGAATTGTTATGTCATGATTAAATTATGACATTTTGCCTTTTCGTTCGTTTAAGGTTTCTTCATTTAATTGTCAGATTGAATGTTATATGACCTTTAATAGGATTTTTCTATTCGGTGGTGGGTTTTTATCAATAAATGAAGTTTATATTCCAAAAGAAAATTACCGCTGTTTTGACTTCTCACTCCTATCGCTCTTAAAGATTTTGTTACTGGAAACCACTTACCAAGAAGATACAGACCGCCAACTCACCATATGGTCTCTCTTTTTGCCACCAAGCTAAAAATCAGCTGATATGCCATTTATTTTGAGAGTGTGACGCTCTCCCTTGCTTTAAAACCAATTTACCAAACACCTAAAAAATAAATGGCATACGCAGGTATAGTTGCCATTACAAAATGCACAGAGAGAGATGTACACGTATTCACAGACAGGAAAAAATATTTCGAGGGTGTTTCAGGCAAGGGGAGTACGAGTTGGCGGTCTGTGTATGGTCTGTGCTGGAAACCTTGTCGCGCAGCTGAAGTGTGGCGTTATTTAGTACGCTGCTAATAGGATAAATGTCTGTTTGGACATTTTCTTGTGTTCTATTTCGTTGAGGGTATTTCGATATTTTTTTTGAAAGATGTTCAGTTCCTTTGGTCCCTTCAAGCAAAAATCACTGACTTCAGAATTCTCGGTTCATTTCTGGCTCACCTGAGTCTGCGTTTAACGAGGCCTCTCACGAAATTGCATGCATGGCATACAAAATTAAGAAAGAGATTCGAGAATCGAGTATTTTTTTTCTTGTTTAATAGATTGAGAGAAAGAGTGAGAGAGAGGGAAATATAGAGGGAGGGAGAGATCAGGAGCCTTTTATTTATATGCATAATATGTTTACTTTTTGGTTTGCATTGGAGAATGAAGACGACAGTACAAACACAAAAGTGGAAAAAATAATTCGGGCAGTGAAAAAGTGTTTTTGAAGAAAATAAAATAAATAAAAATAAGTAGTTTAAATGAAACGAGTGCCCATTGATATTTTTATAAGTTATTTTTGTTATTTTTATAAGTTGTGACCATCAATTTTGTGGAATAAAGAATACAAAATAAAAGAATATGGGAAACAAATTTTATTTATATTTTGTTTTGGACGACAGAGACAGAGGTTGCAAGTTTGTTTTGGGTGCAATTTCGCTGAGCGGGACGAACTCGCTCTCTCTCTCTCTCTTTTTTCTCTCTCTCTCTCTTTATTTCTCTCTCGCAAATGAGTCCGTGGGAATTCTAATTTACATACTAAATGGACCCGACAAACGTCGTTTTACGGCTCCGTATTTGGATCCGTATGCGGAGTCTAGTATGTGAATTTGACTCCGCGCGTGGATCGAATTCGGATCCATTTGCTTGAAGGGGTGGATTCTTTATACGTCATTCGATTGGTGACATGGTGTTGTGATGGGAAAATGACATAATGTGTATGTTGTCGCCAGCCTAAAAATAAACGCCATCTATCAGCGAGTGCACTTTTCTTTGTTTTTATCTATTTGGAAGCACTTTTGTGTGCATTTTTTCTTGCACTTTCTTCTGTCATAATTTAACTTTTCGTTGATTTTTTAATATAAAAGACATGTGAATTCAGATTTCATTATCATTTTTTAACAAGATAGTAAAAGAAAAATACTTAGTTTATTAAAGCTAATCGTTGTCCAAAATTAATATTCGATATTAAAGATTTGCTATTAAAAAGTATTTTATTTGAATTTTCTTTTTTTTTAATTTATAATGTTCTTATCGAGAACAGTGTATGGGGTGGAAATGTTTTCCCTACAACATCCATCAGTGGAGGTGTCGCATATTATCCATGTAAAGGTAGTTCCACACTATCCCACAGTGTAATACGACATGTCAAAAATGTGTGATGAAACAGATGTATAATAGTGTGGAAACAGAATATGACAGCGCAGATCTCATACGATTTGACATGTGTTTAGATCAGAAATATTTTTTTAGGATTGAATGTAAAACCATCACACATTCCTTCACACTTTTTTTGACATGTCGTACTACACTGTGGGATAGTGTGGAACTACCTTAAATGAAGAAACCATTGTTGTTAACTTTGAAATGAATGAAGAAGAAGCCGACTCCCTATCGACAGTTAATGTTTGTATTGATGCCTATACAACTACCTTAGCTCTTCTTAAACTCTACAGCTATCTAGAGAGTTTAGAGGAAAGAGTTCTCTACTATGACACAGATTCAGTTATATTGTCGATTTTTATTGGTCACGTTAGATCAATCTTTTTCGATCTAGATCAATATTTTTCGATCTGACAGCTAGATTTTATGTTCTTGTTGGTCAACAAATCAATTTTTTTTTCGATCAATATGATCAATATGTTAAATCTCATTTTTTTCGAGATTTAACACATACGATCACAATACTCTCGAACAGCTGTTTTTGAAGTTTTGTTTTTGGCATTGCGACATTGTGAAAATTAAATTTTTTGGTGTTAAACTGTTAAGGAAAATTGTTTTTAATTATAAAATAAATTTTTGTTTTTGGTAAAAGAATTATTTTAATTATAAAGTGAAGTTTTGTTCTTGGCATCGCGAAAGCTCAATTCTTTTAGCAAAATAAAATTCTTTCTAATTATAAAGTGAAGTTTTGTTTTTGTTATTGCGAGAATTCAATTCTTTTGGTAAAGAAAATTCTTTTTAATTGTTTATTATTATTATATTTTCATTAAAGAAGTATATGGAATTGAATAGATTTATCAAAATTTCCATGACCTGTGAAAGAAGTGGCGTAGGTTTAATTTGTCGGTAGTGTTTGTTTAACGGGAGAGATGCAGAAAGTAGCGGGCCTACAGGCAATAGTGTCAATAGTCACAATAGTGTAAGGCCACTGAAATGGATACAGCATTGTCTGCAGCGCTACCACTTTACTTCAATTGAAGTAGATCTGTTTCTTTTTATCAAACAAATTTAAAATCTACTTCCTACTTCGCACTATCACCAAAATACTGAAATCTGCTTCATTTTAAAAATATCTGTTTCAACCTACTTCAATTTTACAGAAAAAGGCAAAATCTACTCCCTTTTTTCCATTTCAATCCAATTTTTGTTTTACATACTACACATGTAGAAATGAAGACGAAAATAATTTTTTTTTGTTAGATTATATCAAAAAGTGTTATGGAACAATATATATAAGAAGTCGGAAAGACTTTTAGTTTGGTTTTCGTTTGAGTAAAGGCTATTAAAAAAAATTAATAATTTAGAGGGTGTCCAAACCCATTTTTTTTTTTTCGGGCTCTAGCTCACGGATTTCTTGGAAAATATTGGCTTTATGTAATAAAATCGCTTCCAGATTGTTGACATAACGTCGGACCCTAACGGTTTCCCACAAAAACGTCCAAAATATGCAAATCGCAGCTCCGAGGCGGTCAATCGATAACACGATTTTGGAATTTAGTGAGCAAAAGATCGATTGTAGAATGGGCTGTGTTTCATAGCGCGTTAACCTGCATGAAGCAGAGGTCTTCCAAATCCATGTCGTCACATTGCTCTGTAACACCCACAGTTGACCGAAACGTTGTTCCCATCCTCATTTTTGAACAAAAATAGTCTAATGAACGATGAACTCATCACTTCACAATCCGCACCAAACTGTCACACTCTGTGTGGATGCATTGGCTTCTCGACAACAACGGGCGAGTTTTCCCGATACATTTTTTGTTAACGTAACCGCCGAGATGAATATGCGCCTCATCAGAAAAGTTGATTTTTCGCCGAAAATCTTTGTGCAATTCAAGCTGCTCTTAGCCCCAACGAACTTACACAGCATTCACTTTGGAAATAAGTTTTCCATATTTTCCAACGCTGTACAAGCATAAAGCCACTCATTTCATTTAGCGGAGGTATGATACTAACTATTTTTCAAGATTTCGAGCGGGAAACAGCTGTCAATGTCAAAATAACCTACGATTTAAAAATAAACCACTAAATAGGCCACCCTAGATGTAGATTTTTACAAAAAAGTTTAATTTTTAAATCTACTTCGATTTTTATCAATCTGCTTCACTTTTTTCTTCAAATCTGCTTCGATTTTTTTTTCTTGAAGTGGTAGCACTGTTGTCTGCAGGGCCATGATTGCTTTTGAGAGCAGAGAAATATTACAACTCTGTAGGATGACCTTTCGTTCAAGTAGCAGGTTCGAGAAGACATCAATTAGCAGTTCAGGACCTAGGCAGATGAGCAGTTCACTTAATTCCGTATTCTCCAGGCGCAAGTCAGTCGGTCGCCGGATAAATATTTCATCATAGCGGGGATCCCTGATTACTGATTAGGTTTCGACTAACCAACGGCTCATATGGCTTTTCTTGGCTCTCATTCGCAAGAACTAAACTTCTTCTACTATCTTGGAGAGTTGCTGATGAACTCTCTGATAGAGATTCTAGTGTCGCCGACTCCTTCAAACCCTTGGAATTTGCTCCCAAACTCATATGTTTTGTGGAGTAGATCACAGGACGTGAGAAAAGTGGAATCTTTATGTGTAAGCACTTGCCAGCGGGTGGAATATCAGCTCTGTAGATTACTGAATAGCACATTAATTTCAGTCTCTGTCTGTCTATGTCGGGACTCAACTTCCTTTAGTAGCTTCTGATAAAGTCCCAGAGCTTTACATTCGCTTATAATACAGTAACATAGTGGAAGACATGTATCCGAATTTTCAGGCAAAACACGCCTGCAATAGCCGTAGATCTTGTAGTTTTGATCGTCGGTCAGAATCAGACAGTATTCTTGATTTTCCTTCCCTGTTCGCACGAGATCAATGTGGGGGAAAACCAACTGTTCAATATTGTCGGGAATGGCTTCGTTTGGCGGGTATTTTGATTTCAAATACGCTGTGTTGGTGCTCATATTGTAACCAACCAACATACATACTTGAAAAAGCTTTGGACACTGGAACTCTGATGCTTCCTTTTCTTTTTTCAGCTGCTGCGTCTGCTGATTTTTTAGCAGCCTCAGTTGAATCCAGATGATTGATCTAACGTGACCAATAAAAATCGACATATGTTATTCGGCCAGGGGATTTCCTTCCACCTACTGGGAAATTTATCGGTGATATGACAGATGAACTAGAAAGTTACGGCGTATATAATTTATAATTTTTCAATGACGTTGTAACGCCAACGTTTTTATTGTTTTCAATTTCTATTCCATTGAGCTCATAATGTATTTCTTCAAATAAATATGCCATGGCATTATTTGTTAATCCTGTTGTAGTGGAAAATGTGTTATCAGGTTTTGTAAGACTTCCTTCAATATAGATATAGCTTTCACTAGGTAAAATACACCAGTCTTGATTCTGTATTGCAATACGTATTTCATTGCTTGTATTAAATGACTGAACAAAGGGTGAATAACTGTGATACACGACCTTTGTTATACTATTATCATGGACAGGTCCATCAGATATATTTAATATATCGTTCATATTGTTTTTATACCCTATTCCATATAATGGGTATATTGTATTTATTTGGTGTGGAGTTTGTAACATAGAGAAATAATACCGTTAGGTATAGAAAAGTATATATATTCTGACTCAGAATCAAAAGCCTAGTCGATTTAGCCATGTCCGTCCGTCCGTCCGTCCGTATGTATACTCTCTAGAGGTCGCAATTTTTTAGCTAGAAAGCTGAAATTTGGTATATATAATCTTTGGTTCAAGAGTAAGGCTAAGTTCTTGAACCAGTAAAATCCGCCCACAAACACGCCCACAATCGCCATTGAACAACCTCAATTTGGTAAAATTAAATTATGTTTTTTTTACAGTTACGATAGAAGCATAACGCTAAAATTTTGCACACGCAAGCTTTAGGTAAACCTTCTTCCAATTATATAAAAATATTTCAGTTTGGGCGTGGCGGACGCACATTTTTCATACAAAACCATCAATATTGTTTTTATAAAATAACAAATGTTATATTAAAGAGAAAAACATTAAATTTTGTGGGCATTACACGTGCACATAAACATCTTGTGTATGAAATCAATAAATTTGATTTTGGGCGTGGCTGACGCCCACTTTTCAATAGAAACTATTAAAAAATTGTTTTTGTAAATAAACGGTATTTATAATGAATCTGCAAGCCAAAATTTTGCGTCTCTTAGTAGAAACTAAATGGTTTGTGTATGAAAAGAAATTTTGGAATTTTGGGCGTGGCTTTCGCCCACTTTTCATGAAAGAACGAAAAACGTAGTTTTAAAAATTTAAGGTAGGTACTACCAATATTCAATTTAAACCTTTTTCCCTTCCGTTCGTTTTATGAAAAATATATCTCTTCATTTTCTTGTGTACATTTTTTCAATACGCCCACTTTTGAAGGCGTGATTTCGATAAAATACCTTTGTTCATGTAAGATTGTTTAAAAACTACTCTATTCAGCTGTAGTTTTACACATATGCCTAAATACTGATCAAAGCTCAGTTAGTGCTTCAAATTTTTAAGACACGCCCACTTTTAAGGGGCGAAATATTTCCGTTCGTTTTTTTATAATACGCTACCCAATGTGTTCCGAGGCCAATTGATGAATCTAGATTAACAATTCCACACTCATTTTTAAAAGGCTTAGTCTTCGGTAGACTATCTCGCATAAAGACTCCTCGAAAATGAGGGATGCATTTGTTTGCAAAATTGTGTATATCTATTTCATTTAATGCACGATTGGGTAACAACTTTATAAGTTTTTTGGCTGAGGATTTAAATATAAGCCAAATCCTTTTCTGTAAGGTTTAAGGTGTAAACCATGACCAACTGCAATAGATTCCATTTTTAAATTATGCCGTTTTTTCTCTAAAAGATCCTTTTTAGCATTGTCAACATCGTTGACAGCTTTGATTACACCGGCAGCACCTCCCGTCAGAGCTCCAAGAGCCGAAAGGCCAGCAAATAGAGGTACAAGGAATGGAATTGCCTCTGCAATTTTTGGTACTAGGGGTTTTAATCTACCCTCTTTTCTTTTTTACGGTTTTCATTGCAGATGTTAAGGATATTTTGCTAGGATTTTCTAAATTTCTTTTGTTTGAGATGTGTTCCAATAAGTTGTCTCAAATTATTGAAGGTAAACTGTTTAATTTTGTTTTTTGTTTTAGTTGTACCAGTGCCAGCGGCAGTTTTACCCTTCCGCTTTTGTCTGTTTAAGTTAGAACAACCAATTTCAAGTTTTACTTTTGTTTTCATAACATTTGTTACCAGAAGTGCATTTTTTCGTTCGGATAAGCTAACGTCTTTAGATTTAACACGTTGCCAAGCTTTTTCAGTTAAAATTCTATCGGCTTTGTGACGATCTGGTGTATTTTTGTTTTTAGAATATGATATATCATGCTCTTTGCACGCTTGATCTAATACATTTATTCCTGAATCTCCTCGAGCTAACCGTTCTTGGAGTTTTGTTCCAGGTCCACAAAACCGATAACCAGTAATTCAAAGGGTAGTTTGTTTATAACTGTATTTAATAAACCTTCACCTTTCAATAACTTTTGTTTACTGATGAAATTTTTCGAATAGTCAATCATTTTTATTTGATCATCCTTGCTATAGAAAGATTAGAAAATAAATGGTATTCTTTAAATAAATACTCTACATTATATAGGATTCTATTTTAGTATTTGCCACTATGCGCTTCATTACACAACAATATAAATTACCTATGCGAAACTTAGAAGTTACATCAAATCTTAAAATAAATAAAAAACATGGATAGCTTTTTCCCAGTAGTATAAGATGCCTAATTACTGGTCCATCGAACTGTGGAAAAACAAATACTATGTTGAGTTTGCTATTACATCCAAACGGATTAAGATGTTAAAATATATACATATATTATATATACTCAAAATCTCTACATCAACCAAAATATGAGTTCCTAAGATAAGTAATAAAACCTATAAAAAATTGTTTTTTTTTTTACATTTTCAAACAACTGCGATGTTATTTTACCAGAAAGGGCTAAGCGAAATTCTTTGTTTATTTTTGATGACATTGCTTGTGAAAAGCAGGACAAAATACGAATTTAATTTAGTATGGGACGACATCATCTATTAGATAGTTTTTACTTGTGTCAAACCTATACACGAATACCAAAACACCTAATTCGAGACAATGCAAATTTTCTTATCATCTTTAAACAAGACGATATGAATTTAAGACACATTTACAATGATCATGTTAATTCGGATATGAAATGTATTACATTCCAAAATGCATGTGCAGAATGTTGGAACACAAAGTACCGTTCTTTGGTAGTTGATAAAGAGAGCCCTTTGAATGACGGTCGATAGAAAGGGTTTTTACTGTTTTCTCAAGTTAAAAAAACTGGCTACTTTTTTAGTATTTAGACCATTAACATTGTAATGATTGATGAAAACAGTACAGAGCAGTTTAGTGAAAAAGTCCTATCAGTAAATAGCAGTTCAATCAAGTTGGTGTCCCAGTTTTCAAAGATCAAGACCAGTTACTTGCAGTTCAGTGAAGAGGTTGTACCAGTAAAAAGCAGTTCAGTCCAGTTAGACTCCAACTTTTCAACGGTTAAGACCAGTAACCTTAACATTAAAATTAGATTCAACCTTATTGAACAAATATTCGAGCTGATTCATAACTTTTTCTCCATTTGTCTATGTAAAAGAAACTAATATTCTAACAATATGACGAATGTAGATATTAAATTAACAAAAGAGCTAATTAAAACGACCTTCAAAGAAAATTCAAAGCTCTAAAGAACAATAAGAAATTTTACGAATCTCAATTAGAGGGAACTTTCAAACCTATTACTAAGCCTCTAAATGCATTGATCAAAAAATCAACAATCAATATCAATCAAAAAAAAGAAGAAGAAAGTAACTATTACCAAACGCCTATAAAGAAAACAAAAATACAAAACGATTCTAAAGATGAATTCACCACTCCCAAAATTTTTAACGACACTAATGTATTGTATAGTACCCAAGAAAGACCAATAGGAGGAAGAGAAACCGATATAATTAAACGACGTCTTTTTGCAGAACAATTACCAAATGAACAATTCGATGAAATCCCAAAAAAATATTTTGATTTGTTCATAGATAATTCGAAAAGTATTGATAAGACATACATTCCAAAGATGGGAAATTGTTTATTGGCAATGGGGAGTTCAGTATTATTGGAGAAAATATAAGAATACAAAATAAAACCTTTCCAGGGACAAAAGGTCTTAATGAGTTAATATATAAGAAAATTCCGCATAAAACTATTTACACTAAGGAAGACTTGAAAAATTACGATACCATATTAAACGATACAAATGCGTATAGGAAAGCATTGGTAAAAGGCAATGGGGGTTATAAATATAAATAATTATACGCTCATTTTTAGGAAAGACTAAGACTAGATCTAGTTTTGATGATTCATTACAATCACCTATTTCAACTACAACACCAACAGGTAGAGGATTTTCAATGCAATTTTCAAAAAATAAAAAATAAATCTATATTTTGGGTTGACCCGGATGAGCTTGTAGATCGATTGAGACTTCTAGTTGGTTCACATCAAGCTGGACATAACAATCACTCAAATGCAATTATTTCTATTATTGAAGAACTTAAAGAGGCTAATATTATCAAATAAACAAAAATTAGAAACGCCAGTTGATAAATTCGGTCGTTTTTCACATAGAGCCCCACCCAGGCGACCCCATGGGGAGCATGGGGTAGCTGGACCACCTGGTGAGGGTTTTCTTAAAACTGAAAACAGTGCCTTCAATATTAATTGAAAACAATTAAAAAACATTAAGGAACCTCAGGACCTAAACGATGCTACTACCAAAAATTATGTCGATGATTAAACAAATAAAAGAATATTTGAAAGATGAAATCGATAAAATTAAATTATTAACTAAAGAAAAAAATGTTTAAGAAAAAACTAAAATAGATATATATTTATATAAATGTGCATGGACTGTTCCTATAAAAAACAAAACCGCTATAGAAGTCACAACAGCTATGGAGAACATATTCAATAAAGGTCTCAGTCCAAAAAATCTACACACAGATGATGGAAAAGAATTTTTCAATAAATCTTTTCAAAACTTAATGCAAAAATATCAAATTAATCATTTTTCGACGTTTACTCAACTCAAAGCTTCCATTGTGGAACGATTTAATCGAACATTAAAAATTCTTATGTGAAAAGAATTCAGTACTAATGGTTCGTACAAATGGATTGATATATTACCAACACTAACTGAAACTTAAATTAACATTGTACTATCAAAATCAAACCATCTGAAGTCAGTGCTGCAAACGAAAAGCATTTGCTCTCTACAATTTATAGTTACGTGAAAATTCATATCACTCCTAGATTCAAGGTAGGAGACTCAGTTACTTACTTACTTAAGGTGGCGCAGACAGTCCATTGTGGACCACGGCCTCAACCAACATTCCTCGCCAGCTAGGCCGGTCCCTAGCCAGTGGCCTCCAGTTGCGCACACCAAGTTGGTTGAGGTCGTTTACCACTTGATCGCGCCACCTTAGATGGGGTCTTCCAGAACTGCGTCGGCCCTCCGGGTTGGAATTGAAGACTCGTCGGGCAGGAGCGTTTTCGTCCATACGCTCCACATGACCCAGCCATCTAAGCCGCTGAATTTTCAGCTTCTTAACCAAGTCAATGTCGCTGTATAGCCCGTACAGTTCGTCATTGAATCTTCTCCTCCATACTCCATTGATACATACAGGCCCGAATATCACCCGAAGAATCTTTCTCTCAAAGCACCCCAGCCTGTATTCATCCGATTGTGTCAGTGTCCACGCTTCTGCCCCATACAGCAGGACTGGGATGATAAGGGTCTTGTATAGTGTCTCCTTGGTCCTTTGAGAGAGGGCTTTACTACTAAGATGCCTTCTTAGCCCGAAGAAACAGCGATTGGCAAGAGTGATTCTTCGACTGATCTCTTCACTGATGTTGTTCTGAGAGGTTATAGTGGAACCCAAATAGACAAAGTCCTTGACAACCTCAAAGTTATATCTGTCCATTGTGACGTTTTGTCCGAGCCTACGGTGATGATCTACTTCACCCGAGGACAGCATATACTTTGTTTTATCTTCATTTACAGCCAGACCCATTCGAGCCGCTTCCACTTCAATACTTGCGAATGCTCCACTGACAGCGCGCTTCGTTCTTCCAATAATGTCAATATCATCAGCATAGCCAAGTAATTGAACGGATCTAAAAAAAATCGTACCGCTGGTGTTGACATGCGAGTTGCGTACGATTGCCTCAAGAATGATGTTGAAGAGGTTACATGACAGCGCGTCACCCTGTCGTAAGCCTTTCTCGACATTAAATGAGTCGGTGGTGTTCTTACCAATCTTGACGGAGCAGCGCGAGTTCTCCATAGTCATCCTGCACAATCGAACGAGTTTGGCAGGGATGCCAAGAAGCGACATGGCTCTGTATAGCTCGTTCCTGTTTACGCTGTCATAGGCGACTTTAAAATCGATAAAGAGGTGGTGAGTATCGATTTGGAATTCTTGGGTCTTTTCCAAAATCTGCCGAAGTGTGAAAATTTGGTCGACGGTTGACTTACCGGGCCTGAAACCACACTGATAGGGGCCAATCAGTTCACGTGCGAAAGGGTTCAGACGTTATCACAGAATGGCCGACAAGATTTTATAGGCGACATTTAGGAGACTTATACCTCTGTAGTTGGCGCAGCTTAGAGTATCTCCTTTCTTGTGGATAGGGCACACAATGCTGAGGTTCCATTCGTCAGGCATATTTTCATCCGACCAGATTGTACAGATGAGTTGGTGTATGCTCCTCACCAAGTCATCTCCCGCTGCTTTGAAGAGTTCAGCCGTAAGGCCATCAGCTCCAGCAGCCTTGTTGGACTTTAGTTTAGATATTGCTATCCGAACTTCTTCTTGGTCGGGAGGACGGAAATTTTGTTCATCATCATCCAAATCGAATGGATCATTCTGCCTGACAGCGATTAGTTGGCTGTCTTCGCCGTTTAACAGTCTGCAGAAGTGTTCTTTCCAAATTCTCAGCACCGACTGTGTATCTACAACGACATTCCCACCCTCGTCTCTACATGCTTCCGCTCGGGCTTTGTAACCCTTGGACGAATGCTTTACCCTTTGGTAGAACTTTCGAACATTGCTTCTGCCGTAGCACCCCTCAATAGATTCAACCATTCGTTTTTCCAGTTCTCTTTTTTTTCTTCTGAAAAGCCGATGTTCCTCTTTCCTCTTTTGCTGGTATACCGCACGGAAAGCGCTCTTGGCAGCTCTAGTTCTGGCGTTCAGAACTGCATGATAGGCTTCGTCTTTGGCCAAGTGTGCGAGCCTGCACTCATCATCGAACCAGGTGTTTCGTTGTGATCGCCTAATGAAACCCAAAACATCCGTGGCAGCGGTTTTGATGGCCATTTTGCAATGTTGCCACTGGGCCTCTGGGTTTGGCGCAGGCGCCGGGCTTGTCAAGAGATAAGAGGAGACATGATTGGCAAAGGTTGTGGCGGTCTCTTGCGATTGCAACTTCGCAACATCAAACTTTCTCACAGTGGATGTTCGATACTGCGGACTGGTGGGGATCCGCATTCGCACTTTAGCTACAACAAGGTAGTGGTCCGAGTCTATGTTGGCCCCTCGGAAAGTGCGGACATCCATGACATTGGAGGCATGTCTGCTATCAATCGCAATGTGATCAATTTGGTTGACGGTATTTTGATCAGGAGACCGCCAAGTCCCCTTGTGTATATTGAGGTGTGGGAAGTATGTGCTAGCTAAGATGACACTTCGCCCCGCAGCAAAGTCGATTAGCCTGTGTCCGTTACCGGAAGTGTTGTCGTGCAGGCTATGCTTTCCGACTGTCGAGCCAAAGTTACCCTCCTTTCCGATTTTGGCGTTGAAGTCACCAAGAATAAACTTAGTGTCGTACTTCGGGCATTCATCATACGTCTTCTCGAGAAGATCGTAGAATTCTTCTTTGGTCGTGTCATCTTTTTCCTCTGTGGGGGCGTGGACGCAGATCAGCGAGATGTTGCTGAATTTGGATTTAATGCGGATTGTGACAATGCGTTCGCTTATGCCACGAAACCCCAAGACTTCTTGCCTAAGCCTTCCTCTTATCACAAATCCGCATCCAAATAGCCGCTGGTTTCTTGCCCTGTAGCACTTGCCGTAGTAGATGTCACAGTTTTTCATCCTCCTTGTGCCTTCACCATCCCATCGCACTTCTTGGATGGCTGTGATGTCGGCTTTGACACCATCTAGGGCTTCCACTAATTGTTCGGCTGCACGTGGTCTGTTAAGGGTCCGGACATTCCACGTGCAGAACCGAAATTCGTTGTCCTTGTTTCGTTTGCTAGGGTCGTCATCAGTAGGGTCATCCATATCCGAGGCAGTTGGTTGTTTCGGAACTATTATTTTTTTACGTGGTAGGGAAGTTACCCCGACGCACAACCCCCAACCTGGGGGACCAGGCCCTATGCTGTTCTCCTTGGACAAAAGGAGCTGGAGAAATCCAGAGTCAGTAACCCACTACGGGGATGTGAGAGCTGCCGTTGGTCCTATATGGGCTCATCCGCCACCTTCTCTATTTCACTACCCTGACTAATAGTAGTGAAAGGACCCAAAGACCTGAGCTCCGAATATGTCGAAGTAGCTCAATGGGGTGCCTACCATATTGTCTGTAAGCGTCGCCGTTGGTTCACTTAATTGGAAGCTCATCCGCCGCTCGCTTGCTTTCTGAGGGGTTCGTACAGAATAAACTGCTACCCAACAAGAGAAACAGAGGAGTTTTATGGCAGGGCAATTATAGTGTTGCTATTTTTCTGTGATCAACACTCGCGCTTATAAGTTCAGCAAGTCAAGTCCGGGTGGACAAGACCAGTACCCGATGGCTACCACTTGGAGGTAAAATAAGCACAATTGATGCGTATGAGACAGTTGCAACGCTGGGCATCGCCATGTTGATACCAATCAGGGCCTACCCTATTCAGACTCAGTTAGAATAAGTTAATACAAATATGTATTTGAAAAAGGATACAAACCAAATTGGACAACAGAAATAATGTTTAAAATAACAAAGATTCAGCGAACTAATCCAATTACATACTTGTTAGAAGACTATCAAGGCAACCCTATCAGAGGTGGGTGCTATGAATTAGAACTACAAAAAACCAAATTCCCATTGTATATATAAACTATATTATTCCCACTTGAGGTGCGCCATCTATCGACGAAAAACTAAGCTCGAGAATACCATGGGAAGCAACAACAACAACTACCACCATTTTAATTGTTGTTGTTGCTTCCCATGGTATTCTCGAGCTTAGTTTTTCGTCGATAGATGGTGCACCTCAGGTGATAGTACTATAGATTATATATACAATGACATATCTAATTGAAAAAATACTTCTTAAGAAAAAAGAAAAAGTTTGTAAAAAATGGTTGGGATTTTCTTCCGATCACAACTCAAAAAATAAGAAAATAAATAATATTTAACTGACTCTTTGCATCGTCCACTCAAAATTTATTCTAATGTTATTTTTTGTTGTTTGTTGTGAAATTGTGCCAGTCTGTGATAAATATAACAAAAATAAACAAATAATGAACGAAAAACTTAATATATGTACTTTAATTATCCAATTAATTATCAATTATCTAATGATTACTTTTTCCAATGACAAAAGACAAAAATTAAATGACAAAAAGTATACTTCAAATTGACATGGATACCCAAAACAAGTTTCATTCAAAAGGGCAATTCTCGATTTTGAGAACAATTCTTCCAAATTTGAATGAAACTCGCTATAAATATATACAGCGTCATTTTATCGTTAAAAAAGTGCGTCAGTAGGTACTCCATGCCTAACCATATGTCAAAGACTTTCGCCGACAAGACACACTTCAAGCACTCGAATCCAATCGATCGTTCTGCACAGTATGCTGTGTCACCTTAATCTTTTAAGGGGCGTTTTTGTCAAAATCGTCGTAATATGCATTAATTTTTTAATGTTTTTTAACTATCGGTCGCAGTTTTTTTTTTTAAACACCCATAATCGCTATTTCCTATCAAAATCTAATTTCTAAAAATTTTAGTTTTGTCTTGTTTTGTTTTTTGAATGATATAGTGATTCACAGTACACTTATTGATAATATAATATAATATGTGTACTGTGATAGTGATTACCCTGGCAATAAAAAGTCTCAGCTGTAGGCTTGGCACACGCCTTTTTTTTATTGTGACAGCAGTTATTGTACATCGCATCGGCCAAACAAAATTTATTTTATAGAATTTTTCCCTGCCTGCCAAAGAAGAATTTTGTTTCCGATACTGGAACAGTGACTGGCTGCGAAGGAGGCGAACGCTTATGCATATACATATATGTACAAAAATATGAGGAATAGGGTATCCAACAGTTCGTTGCAAACGTACTGTAGCTCTCGCTTATGTGTATAGTTGTATTTTGTATCAGATTTTCTATTAATTCACTTTGCCGATTTCGGTTAACTTCGTATTGTAGGAAGCCTTTTGTAAACCAAAAAAATAGTTATTATTATTAAAAGCTTTCTCTATCCACTCATAGTAATTATAAATGAACTACAATTTAGGTAAAAATTTTAAATTTATGAAAATGCACGATTGCCTGCATTGATAATCTTCCTGATATCGCATCAATATTTACAGGCGAAGAGTTTCCTATTCTTGCTATAGAAACGTTCACCAACCAACGAGGTAAACATGTAGTTTGCTAAGACAGCAGCTCGATCCTGAAAGCTACACAAAACGCGAACAATAGCACTGAGCTAATATCTGGAATCCAATACCAACATGCAAAATCATCAAAAAATATGAAACTGATGTGAGAACTGGAAGCTCTGCTGAAGGAAATCTTAATATTCTAGTTTTAGTTCGTAATTCGTAATAATTTGACCCGAATTAGTATATTTATCATTCATCGACGCACTTCATTAAATTAAAGTCAAAACTTATTTCATACTTTTTAGGTGATCCATTCAGAAGCATGATCTCGAACCCACTTGTTCGTATGGTAGATGAAAATCAAGAACGGCTTTAATTCTTTCGTCCATTAGTGTGGGTTTTCTATGTGACTTAAACCGGGTAGAAGATACCAGTCAATGCAGATTTTCCTTTCTTAAGATATCCTGAGGCAGTTGTTCTTCACGACTTAACTTTGGTTAAGAGTCCAAACCACAAAAAGATTTATTAGCCAGGTGGCTTCCTTTTGTAAAATCAGCATGTATCGCTGTTTTCCACTCATTATTATCTAGGAATGAATTTTTGGACTTTTTGATGAAATTTGTTTCCTCCAATTATTGGTCTCAAAAGGTTTTCTTAATATGTATGAAATTTGTTCGTTATACTCTTTCGAACACTTCATAAATTATGAATTGTTAGTTTAGATTTTACCTGGTCCTAAAAAGAGCTCTAAAACTGCAATTGAATTTAAAACTTGAACTGATGGCATTTGTAGTTTTGGAATATGGCTGATGGTATATGTCTTGTTTATTGAAATGGCTCATTTAATGCAAATCCCGCTAAAATTTTCAATAGAATATAGTTTTTTTTTGTAATTATCTTGAGCTGTATAATTGTAATCAGTGGTCTGAATCAAAATCGGATTATTAAGGAGAAGAACCGATACATCTTCAAGTATGGATCTTTTACTGAGTAATATAAAGCCTATTACATTTTTGTGTTTTCGATTGGGTGGAATTCAGGTCCATTGGTTTTTTAGCTTTTTTTCAACAAGAAACTTCTGTAGCCAGTAGAAGCAGTCGGCTTGCACTTATCTTGCGACTACATGAACCATGAATCGTCATAATTCGATTTTCTTCGTGTTTTCTTAGCCCTAATTTGGAATTAAAACCAACGATTGCTATTAATTATGATGATGGTGATAAAACCAAGGCTTGTTTAGATTTTATTTATGTAACATTTTCCTACTTTTAGTTTATTTCCTAATATTCTATCACCATATCCTATATTTGTTTGTTTTTTTTTTTCATAAGGGAACCAAATCCATAAAAGTCTTTCGATAGTATGATAATGTATATCCGTTTTTCTCACGGTGTTCTTGTTTGCAGGCCTTGCCATAATATAGTAATATTTTATCAACAATATTTTAAGTTTTTTTCCAAAAATAATGTTATCAAATTCATATTAAAAAAAGAACAAAAAAATAAGATGTTGACATGTTTTTCACCTTAAATACTTAACAGTGAAAGAAATCAAATAGAAAAATGTATGTTTTCCTAACGAAATCGATGTTTAATTTTTGTTAGATCCGAAGACCAAGATGTCAGATATAATTCCATGTTCGTACAATACATGTATTTTATTTAAATTGTCTCGGTACAAACCCAGTATCATTTTATACAAATGACTGAAAAATCATTCATCACTCCAAAAAGAATGAAACAAATATTTCCCTTTTTTTACATTATAAGATTTTTTTATTATTGAATATTTTATAGTGAATTTTTATTAATTTTTTACTGACTTTAATTTAATATTTCCATTGAATGTATGCGCTTCATAATTTCTTTCTCCCTCGATCTTCATTTACTTTGTTTTATACTTATATATAATATTTATGTGTGTGTTTTTTTATATTTTTTTTTTTCGTTATATATAAACATCCTTGGTAAAAATTACTTTAAAACATCTTCTGACGTACATCATTTTTTAGCCAATTCATTCGACAGCCAATCAAGACCTTCGTAAAGACCATGTCCTTGTGTAGCACAAGTAGCTTGAATATACCACTGAAATTAAATTTATATTTGAAAACATATAAAATAGATAATATATTATAGATTTGTATACATGTCGTTGACGAAGTTGATTCAAACGCAATTTGTCAGTGAGCTCAGCTGCACTCATTGCATTGGGTAGATCTTGTTTGTTAGCAAATACCAGCAGAACTGCATCCCGCAATTCGTCCTCTTGAAGCTATAAAAAGGAGTTGTTATATAGTTCACTACATTATTGTCTTCGGTTTGTTATTGGCATCTTACCATATTTTGCAATTCCTTTTCAGCCTCATTTATTCTGTCTCTATCATTTGAGTCAACAACAAATATAAGACCTTGGGTGTTTTGGAAATAGTGGCGCCATAATGGTCGAATTTTATCTTGTCCACCGACATCCCAGACAGTAAAGCAGATATTTTTATACTCAACAGTTTCGACATTAAACCCAATTGTAGGTATGGTTGTAACAATTTCACCGAGCTTCAACTTGTATAGGATCGTAGTTTTACCAGCTGCATCTAAACCAACTGTAATTGATTAAAAAAAAAAATTAATATTATATAGCATTGTGAATTTGTATGCAAGGTTAGGGGCTGTTCCTGTTAGTTATGTGTATGTGGGCCCTACCCAATAATTTTTCGTTCGAGTTTTTCTACGTAATGGTTGCCTGTCTATTCTTTGCTAGGCTGAAGTACTCTCTGAGTAAGTGGAATGAGCCCCTTTTCCGCCTGCTCCACGATCGGTCATATCGCGCGGTAAATGCACTATTAAAGTGTATCTTCTAATACATATGGCATGTGTTCCATCAAGTGATCAATTTTGTACAAAAGTGCATCACAAACAAATTGTGTGTGTGTCAAAATGACAATACACCAAAACGACCAAAAAAGCACATTCATTTTTCATTTCCACAAAAATAAATTATTAAATCATTCTTTGCTAGTTCATACCTACCAGAGATTAAAATGAGTATGTTCGAATAAGTTCGAACAATACGATATTTTCTATTTGACCGCTCATACTCCACGTTTTGCTTCCATGCTCATAAGTTTGGTCAAGAGTAAAAATACTCACGAGTCAAGAGTAAAGCCAAACGAGCTGATCAAACTAATGATTATCTTCTGACTTTCATACCCACGAACAAAATTACTCGGAAACAGTTGTTACGAGTACTCGAAAAAAGATCTACTGACTCGTTTTGGTCGTGAACAAAACGAGTACTCACAAGCAATGCGTGAAGAAAGTAAACTGCTCAACTGCTGGCGCTACCTATTATACTATCTATATACGTTGTTTTTTAAGGGCAATACTTTGTATTCGCAGAAAAAAAAAATCAGAAGAAAGTGGGATCACCCCTTTTTAGTAATGCTTTTTACTTGCGATTATAGGTACTATAAGGCAAGTTATGCATTCGTCGAAAAAAAAAGTTTTGAGATAACAATCAAACATGACATTACGATGATAGCGAAGACGAAAAAAGATGGTCTAAAAATTCTGTCCGTCTGTATGTCTGTCTGTCTGTCTGTCTGTCTGTCTGTATGTATAGAGACCTACAGCCCAAACGGGTGGGCCGAATTTCTTCAAACTTGGTATATAGACTTTTTTAGGTATTGTACAGAGGGGAAATTGAATTTTTTTTTTAGCTCAAAAAATAACGGTACCTGCCATACAACCGTTACGTTAAAGCTTATTTTTCTCAAAAACGGCTCTAACGATTTCGATTTAAAAAAATCAGTGTTGGTTTTTAGGTACGACCAATCATATGGCTGAAAAAAAAATTTTTTAAAAATGGCTAAGAACGGTACTTTCCATAGGACCGTTTTTTTTGCTTTCGACTAACTCGAAAACGACTCAACCGATTCTTTCGAAATTTCACACACATATAGCTGTAGGTAGCTCAATTTGTATTGCATACCAATATTTTTGAAAAATATTTTTTTGTATTTTTAAAAGCATTTTAAAAAAAAAATTAAAAAATTAATATTTTGAAAACTGCTTATTAAATTTTTTTCTAAAAATTTTAAATAAATGTATTTGCTGAATACCTATAAATTGGCGTTTTTAAATTTTTTTAAAAAATTTTTTTCAAAAAGTTTTTCAAAAAAAACTTTTTTTCTCAAAAACCGCTCCACAGATTTTTATAAATTTATTCTCATAAATTCAAATTTACCCAAGAAATAAAATGGCGTACTTTTTTTTCAGCTCAAATTAGTTTAAGTATTTATTTAAGAATTTTGAAAAATTTATTTTCATCAAAATCTCAAACCCTTAGACCACTGTCACACATTAGAGCAAGTTCGTGCGACCAAGTCGTGCATTTTATTTCAATAGCATTCAATGAAATTAGCAATATAATAGGTAAATACAAAATTCTAGATCATTGTTTGTATGCTGATGACGTATACATTCTTTGTAAAAACAATGACCTAGAAATCTCCAAAACCACATTTTCAAATGTTTTAAAAGACATCCAAGAATGGTCCACCTTCTCAGGTGCAAGCCTTTCATTAAATAAATGCAAAATATTTCATATTTGCAGAAAAAAACTTTGTCCTAACTTTACCCTTAGCATAAGCGATGTAGAACTACAATCTCTCAATATTTTAAGTATTTTAGGATTAACATTTAACAGTAAATTCAATTGGAAAAGTCATTGTACTGAATTAAAAAAAACACTTGCTGCAAGGCTAAATCTAATTAAATACCTATCTTCCAAAAAATCTAAGGTACATATAAACACTCTTTGTTATTTAACCAAAATGTTAATATTAAACAAAATAGACTACCGGCTCAGTATTTATGGAAATAGCGCAAAATCTATTCTCAACATAATCAAACCAACATACCATCAAGCTGCAAGAAAATCAATCAACGCGTTTCCAACAACTCCAATAAAAAACATATTGGCTGAATCTGGACTCCCAACACTTGACGAGAGATATGAGGAAATAATGCTCAGACTCGCGCCGAAACTCCTGTTCCCATCAAAGTCAATAATAAACAATGATTCCATCGCAGCCCAACGCTTAACACGCCAAAAAAGAATTCCGTCAGCGATTTCGTGCATTTGGAAAAACATCCTAATTCAACTTGCCAAACAAAATAAACTGGAGCCAAACCCCAACATTCCCTCCTTGGCTGAGCAGACCTGAATCATTTGAATTATCGCTGTGCAAATACCCAAAAAATCATACTCCAAAAAGTTTATACCAAACAAATTTCAACGCTTTTGAAAACGAACTTAAAGCAAAAAACTTTAAGTTTATATTTTCAGATGGTTCAAAAACAATAAACCACACTAGCTTCGCTGTCACAAAACACAATGGTGAACTTCTGAGGCAAGGTCTTCTACCCGAACACGCATCCATCTTTTCCGCAGAAGCACTAGCGATCTACGAAGCCTTAAAATACGCTACCTACAAAAAAGGACTCTGGGTCGTGTGTACCGACAGCCTTTCTGTCATCCACGCCATCACGAACCTAAACAATAATACCACAGAAGTTGTAAGGCTAAGAGATATTGTTATAAAAACAAAAAACAAAATTAAGATTATGTGGGTTCCTGCACACATAGGCATTATGGGCAACGAATACGCTGATAAAGCTGCAAACTCAGTCATTAAAACGCCTACAATCCTTTTTCATAAATACAGTGAGTGTGATCTTTTAAGAACAATTAAACAAGAACTCAAAACTACGCAAGCCAACAACTGGTTGACATATAGACATCACTACTCGAGAATTAATAACAGCAAAACACAACCTATATACCCAGTGGAGGCAGAAAAAAGGGCTGTTAAAAACTTCGTGCGCCTCCGTTTATTTCATACTTCCTTGACCCACCAATACCTTCTTAAAAAGGTAAGCCCTCCTATATGTACCAACTGTTCGGAAACACTAGACATCAACCACCTCCTATTCCACATCAACAGCTCAACACCTAACAACGATGACAACATATACGAAAAACTTAAAAACATCAATATGAAAAACTTAGACATTGTCCAAAACATAATACTTAAACATAACTTAAATTTATAATTATTCTCTTTATATCTATTAAAATATATAATTTCTCTCTTCTTTAATATACTCTTTATCTGGCGAGCCGAAAGCCGTTGCAGCTTGTGCTCTCTAATCCTAGTACTAACTTAGCAATTTAAGATTACTATGTTAGTCTTTATAAATAAATAAATAAATATTTTGGAAAGATTAATGAAAAGATAGGTTTCAACGAAAGATTGTCAACATTCGCGGTGCAGGTTAAAATTGCCCAGAACAGGTACCCTCTGTTAGGAATTTTAGAAGTTCGCTTGTAGATATATGGGTTTCCCAATAATTGTTTAAAAAAGGATAATTCTTTTGTTTGTAGGAAAATTAGTTACAAAATATATAGGTATTATGTTAAAAGTGCAAGATTATGAATTACTGATTTCCGTTTTAAGCAAAAAACTAGCGTGTCTGAAGTTCCTATTCTTTGATAGCTTTCTAAATCTCTTTCGTAATAAAAGCTTTCTTGCATTCAGGAAACATTATTACGAAAAAAAGCAACAGACTTCACAATCAACAATTTAATGGTTGCAAACTCAAATTTAAAGACAAATTCTATTCAACTTCATGGTGATAATGAATTGATATAATTTTAATTTTATCAAGATCGATTTTCTTACCACCTAAAAAGGTGATAAGTTATCTTCAATCACCTAAAGACCATTTTCCTCTCCAAACACCAGGGGTATACGCTGTCCCTTGCAGCTGTGGGTCGTCATATATGGGACAAACCCAAAGAAGCATTGCTACCCGTTTAAAGGAGCACATAAGTGCTGTAAGCAAGAACCAACGGGAAAAATCAGCGATATGTGAACACATCTTGGACCACCCAGACGAACACCACTGGATTCATATTGAACAGGCTAAGGTTCTAGCTCACGAGCCTCACTACAATCCTCGTCTTGTTCGCGAAGCGATTGAAATAAAACGCCACAAAAACTTCAATCGGGACGATAGTTTTAAATTATCGCGTGCGTGGGATCCCATTTTAAATAATTCACGGTCGATCCAGTTGCCATTGCGAACACCCTGTGATGTAGTGAGTACGGTTTGCTCCCAACCTTCTACATCTCATCAACAACAAGAGATAGAACCTCCGCTATCCCTTGCGTAGCCAAAATCTTATATAACATTTTACTGGCAGTTTCCCGGTGACCACGCTCAATGTAATTTGTAGCGAAACGTTCGGGGTGAGTACAGAATTGCACTCACTAAATATTTAATATATTTTTACGCGGCTTATCCTAAAAAACTTTAAAATAATTCACATGGGTATAAACAATTCAACTTTAGTGAAAGATTTCAAAGCCAATAATTTAGACGCAAAACGTTGATAAAGATTAGACATCTTAAATAGAGGTACAAAAAAATATGCATTTTTCATTATTAAAATATGATTCAAAAATTTTCTCAGCTCACGACATTAACTATAGACCAAAAATGGTTCTTGTTTCTCAATGATATGATGCAGATGTTTGTGTGAGCCGGTTTCTATCATTTCTCAAAAGCTAGCGAGCCTAAGTCCTCGTTTTGATAGTTATTTATATCACCCAAAAATGTATGTTTAAGATAAGAATACCTACTCATTCTTTGAAATATTACAGCAGCTCCTCAATAGAAAATGAAGCCAACAACGACAACTTTGTAGAAAGATAAAAACCATGTAGACGTGTGCCTTGATTTCATATGAATTTCTAATTTCAAGCGAATTAATATAAAAAAATAAGGATTTTCCTTTAGATACTTTTGCAAAACTGCACTGTATTAACTTGTATTTGTTTTATTTAGCTGTCAGAATACAATTTATTTTTTAATTTCACGATGAAGCAATATAATAATTTATAAGCAATTATAGGTAAAAATCGGTTTTGCTACCACGTACGTTCTTGTCGTTGTTATTGTTTTTAGTGATGAACGACGACACGACAGCGAGAACGGCAACGGCCACCGCCACCACGATACGACAAATGTTGAAAAAGATGTATGTAGCAGTCAGGGGTAGGACGGAAGAGGACTGTGTGATTTTCATTTAATTTTTTATTGAATTATAATAAAGAAATCTAGTGGGACCAGGCACCACACACCACAGACACAGCGAGAGCACTTGGATGAGGCATAATTTAAACAAAAATGTTTTTACTAAGAAATGGTCTTGTTACTAGGCCTTTCAGGGCGTAAATAACTACTTACCCATTAATATCCGCATTTGTTTTTTACCAAATAGGCGGGTCAGGAGACTCGAGATAGTCAAACCCATTTTATATTTACTTCTGCCTTGTTTCCCACGTAGTTAATGGAGCAATGAATAATCTTCTTTATGCCGATACACAAAAACAGGGAATATAAGTTAAGTTAGATTTCCTCCACTCTTTTCTCTCAATTTTTTTTTTTTTTTTCAGTTCTTTTTTTAACAATAAGAAATTGTTTTGTTGCTACTACAGTGTGTTGATTAAAATAATTATTATTTACTGGAAAAAATTATAACATATAAAAAAAATTATTCTACGAAAGCAATTTCGCGACAAGAAAAATGGACAAAAATCACTATGAGAATATTTCTGTTCTGAGGGCAAAATACAAAACTGAAAGAAGAATGGTGGGTTTTCTGATTCTGATTATGATTTTACCACTCTCATTAAAGGGATTGGCTTTTCCGTGAAGTGTCAATATTGTTTATGGCCAGACATTATCAAACCAAAAAAAATAGATGACAGTAAGCAAAGGTGGAGTGCGCACCACCAAGTGGCGAGATAGGAACTAATACTCTATATAAATGCGCAATTTGCAAACCTGACAACACCATGCCAGCTAATGTGGCAAGCAAGTTTAAACATGTTGACCGAAAGTTTGTCTGTGTGAGTGGAAAATGAGGGTATATTGCAACTGGGTTGCCAGTAGCTGGCATGTGTGGCGTCTGGGCAAAGAGGATATATACATAGAGTCCAATCTTTCCTACGTTCCATCCTCCTCTGGTAAAATTTTCGTGGTCTCTTTCCTATTGTATTCATTGTAATTCATTTTCTTTTTCGAGTGGTTCCGAGTCGGATTTCTCCATCCACATCTTCTGAAAATGAAGGGGAAACAAAAATAAAAATTCAGAAATCGTGTTTGAAGAGGCTTTTTAATGGAGACGACACACTTAAAATTTTTTAAAGAAGGGCTGCACTAGGGGGTGATTAATCTCAATGGAAAAGTGATCGATGTTTGTTTTTTAGATTACTATTTCACAGCTCATCTTTTTCAAAATTAAGGATGAATTTTTAAAATTGAATGAATAAAACTTTTATTCTCGAAATTTAATAATGGCGGGCTTTTATGAATATACAGCACGGCGTTGCACTTACAGTTTGAAGTTGCAGCTGCAGCGCAGGAAGTAGCTGAAGTACAAGTCGACGCGATTCCTACTTCATGAACGTGCAGTTTTATTTTCATTTTGTGGTGGGAGTCTCCAAGTTGCGTGGTTAATGTGAGAAAAAAAAGAGGTTATGTTCATTTAAACTTAAATCAATTTATTTTGTATTTATTATAAAACTTATATCACAACTTGTATTATATTTTACGTGCTTTAGCGTTTCGGAAATTAAATTTCCATCTTCTGGCACTACTAATTACCTAAAATTAATCAAGAATCTATCGATAAGAAAAAACATACAACACAATAGCGCGAAAGTTTAATAGATTCTTGATTAATTTTGGTTAATTAGTAGTGCCAGAAGATGGGAATTTAATTTCCGAAACGCTAAGCACATAAAATATAATATAAATTGTGATATAAGTTTTGTAATAAATAAATCTTAAATTGATTAAAGTTTTAATTTACATCATCTCTTTTATTTCTCACGGTCATATTTTTGTTTGTCTACAGTCCGTTGTTAGGTTTTTCTGATAAATGTTCAGTAGTCTCAAAAACAATTTTTGATTTCTCTTGTTAATATAGTGTGTGACCAAAAATATAATACGTGATTAAAAAAAAAAAAAAAATGTTATCTCGAAATAATGTAATGCAATACTTCGAAGTGTTATCTCAACTTAATAATTCCAGTGTGTACAATCTTGGCGGGGAAATTGGTTTGGTAGGAGGTGTGATACGGGTTTTTGTTTATGTCTGCGTTTCTTACGCACACATGTTTTACAAGAAGTATCATTTGACAGCTGTAGCTTGTAGGCAAAATCAAAACAAGGCACAAGATGGGACTCTTTATATATATCCTCTTTGCGTCTGGGTCAGAGAGAAGATACTTATAGAGAGAAACAACTTTCCTCGCCTCCGTCCCCGCAAAGATTTTTGTTTACATTTTTTATAACGAGTTGAATTCCTATCGATGTATACATGTTTTGTCCTCGTGCAGAAAAAAAAATGAAAAAAAAATGTGTGTCTCTTTCTCTCTTATTTAAAGGTCTATGGACAGCAACTTAGATCTGTGTTGTCCTAACATTTTTTGTATTATGCAGTTTAATACAGATGCAAGTTGCTGTCCGAATCGCAGCTTGTAGGTTAAAAGCATGGACCAAGAAGATACAGACCGCCAACTCACCATATGGTCTCTCTTTTTGCCTACAAGCTAAAAATCAGCTGATATGCCATTTATTTTGAGAGTGTGACGCTCTCTCTTGCTTTTAAAACCCATTTAGCAAACCCACCTAAAAAATAAATGGCATACGCAGGTATAGTTGCCATTACAAAATGCACAGAGAGAGATGTACACGTATTCACAGACAGGAAAAAATATTTCGTGGGTGTTTCAGGCAAGGGGAGTACGAGTTGGCGGTCTCTGTATGGTCTGTGGTTAAAAGAGAGCCATCGTCGAAGTTGGCTCTCTCTCTATTAGTATCTTCTCTCTGGTCTGGGTAACTGGGAATTTTTCTTTGAAGTTAAGTACTTTCTGACATGAAATCAAAATATTCAAAAAATAGTCTTTTTAATAATTTTACTGCAATACAAATATGATTGCATTATTTTACAGCTTGCCGAGGGATATAATACTATGTTTCCACCGGCCTGATTTAGCTAAATCACTTGATTTAATAAAATATATGATTTACCATACCTTTTCATGATCTAGATTTACGTGATTTAAGCTAGATTTATTTTAAATTACGTATCTGTCATCTCAAATCTACACAAAATAAAATCAAACATATTCTTTCTCTTCTCTCTCTCTGGATTCAGCACGCCATTCAGCCACAAAAAAAATGATTATTTTAAAACTGTCAAATTTTTAATTTAAATTGCTTGTGGTCGGTGAGTTTTTCGGTTATTTTATTGGTTATTTATATGTAAAAATGAATTTATCCCTTTTAGAAATGCTAAAAAAAACTCAGACAGATAAAAAACAGAATGAAATGGGCCGATTTGGCCGAGCTATTTTCCGGAAGCTTTGGCAGTAGATGTTTGTGAAATAGGGCTTTTAAGCAAACGGCAATATACTTCCCTCTCACTCGCTCAGAAATGTCAAATGAAACTTTCCGTATGAAAACAAATCAAAATTTGTGATTTTTGTATGCAAAAGCGATCGGACTTCCAAGAAAATAAACGAAAAAATATCTGGCTTTATAATTTTAAACAATTTTTTGCGAATAAACAATAGCTTAAATAGTGCCAAAGTGTTGTAAACAATTATTCTATAAAAAAACTTGTATTGTGCGTTTAAACACGGAATAAAAGTGCGACTTGTTTTGGCGCGATTTATTCACTTTCGGTGGATTGATTAATAGGTAATTAAAAAAATATATTTCAATAATATTTACTGTGTTTTAATTTATCGTGATAGTTGTTGAATAAACACAATAAGTTTATTTCAACAAAATAATATAGTTTTATTGATTTCGTGCTGCCAAAATATACGAACAAAGTTGGACATATTTTACCGCAATATTTTTTTTTCTTTCGTTGGCGGGATTCTCCAAAGAATTTTATTTTTCTTTAAATTACAATAAAGAAGTGCATTTGCAATATGCCGACAAATTGCTGTGTACACGGTTGTAGTAGCAATTCGATTGCAAGCAAAGAAGAGCATTTCTTTACTTTTCCAATCGTATGGGCCTCTTCAAAATGGAAACGCATTTCAAAGATGCGAGTGAAATCCCGCCAAGGAAAGAAAAAAATATTGCGGCAAAATAATGTCCAACTTTGTTTGCATATTTTGGCAGCACGAAATCAATAAAACTATATTATTTTATTGAAATCAACTTATTGTGTTTATTCAACAACTATCCCGATAAATAAAAACACAGTAAATATTATTGAAATATATTTTTTAATTATTAATCAATCCACCGAAAGTGAATAAATCGCGCCAAATCCAGTCGCACTTTTATTCCGTGTTTAAACGCACAATACAAGTTTTTTTTTATAGAATAATTGTTTAAAACACTTTGGCACTATTTAACCTATTGTTTATTCACAAAAAAATTGTTTTAAATTATAAAGGAAGATTTTTTTCGTTTATTTTCTTGGAAGTCCGATTGCTTTTGCATACAAAAATCACAAATATTTATTTGTTTTCATACGGAAACATTTTTGACATTTCTCTTTGACGTATTCGGATACTTTCTCTATTGAAATCGAGAAATGTAATGTAAAAGTTGACATACATGTAGGCTAAATCGGATAATTGTTCGGTGTGACCGCCTTCCGTGATTTTTAAATAAATTAGCTAAATCAGGCTGGTGGAGACATAGTATAAGAAAAGAGACTTCGGTGGCGAAAATATAACAGAATTATTACGTTACTTTTTCAGTTTAATTTCAAGCCACCCGTGGCGCTTTACAACATTTTCAGTCGCTCAAAACCAAAGAGGATATATACCAAAGAGGATATATACATAGAGTCCAATCTTTTGCCTTGTTTTGATTTTGCCTACAAGCTACAGCTGTCATATTGTTCTTTTTGTTAAACATGTGTGCGTTCACACCTTACTACTTACCTCATCGTTTCTTGTTGTTGTTTCACGCGGACAATGAATACAATAGGAAAGAGACCACGAAAATTTTAGCAGAGGAGGATGGAACGTAGGAAAGATTGGACTCTATGTATATATCCTCTTTGATATATACATAGAGTCCAATCCACTGATCTCTATATTACACTCACTGATCTCTATATTGCACGCCCATGTTATGAGCCAAGGCTGGGGCCAACTGTGTTACTGACCATTCTAACCACTTACATAGCCAAAGGGTATTACTCATTAAAAATAATTCCCTGATAAAACATTATGTGATACTTACTTCATCCCTTGCCTTTCCTTCACCAGGAAAAAGAAGCACAGCTGCGGCTTGGGTTGAAAATAACCACAGTCAAGTTCGAGGATGGGCAATTGTTTCAGGCCTTTTATTGCTAGATCTGCACAACGATTGGAAAAGCAATTAAAATCCATTTATAGACACATTTCATTTCAGACATGTTACCATTGAGGTTAATTTTCTTCACTGTCGCATCGTTCTTAGCGAATTTTGTCAACACTAAAAGTTTCAATCCGAAAGGATTACCTTCGTTTGTATAGATAATCATTTTTCAACCTAAATTCTAGAAAAGATTTTTAACTTAATTTACGTGGCAAAATGTTGGGGAACACGCGATTTGTGCTAGCACCTCGGTTTTTGAAGAATATCAATTTATTCACATAATAGAAATAAGTTAAATTTATAATAAAATCAAACAAAAACAAAAACAAATTGCAATTAATAAATAATTTAAAATGCTCACGTCTCACCTTCTAATAATCACTTTTTCTAGTAATAAGAAGTGTCAAATAGGTTTGACGTCTATGACAAACCCCACTTTGCTTATAAAATGTCATGTTCAAATGGGAACACAAAAACTGTTATACCTTATATGGGATACGCTATCCAGTGTAATATAGAGATCAGTGATTACACTGGATAGCGTATTCATACAAAAAAGTTGTGACAATTTGAAGACTGTTATATTATTGTAAAACCTTTAACATTATAGCCACAGACCATACACAGACCGCCAACTCGTACTCCCCTTGCCTGAAACACCCTCGAAATATTTTTGCCTGTCTGTGAATACGTGTACACTTTACATCTCTCTCTGTGCATTTTGTAATGGCAACTATACCTGCGTATGCCATTTATTTTTTAGGTGTGTTTGCTAAATGGGTTTTAAAAGCAAGAGAGAGCGTCACACTCTCAAAATAAATGGCATATCAGCTGATTTTTAGCTTGTAGGCAAAAAGAGAGACCATATGGTGAGTTGGCGGTCTGTATCTTCTTGGTCCGTGATTATAGCAGTATAACAATGACCTAGTTTTCAAAATGGCGTTTTGTTTACTTTTTATTTACAGTCGAATTGGAAGAAGTAAATATTCGATTTGTCTTTAAGATATAAAAAAATTCATTCAAATTATGTTTAACACAATAGAATCTATGTCACTGTAGCTTGTTAACCAAAATGGGCAAAGCAATTCGTGCATGTAGAATTTGCACGAAAAAGTCCAAGGAGTTTGTCGAATTGGAAACAATATTCATTAGGAAGCCGCAGATCACTTATCTCGAAGCATATAACATTTGTACTCAGTTAAATGCTATAATTGATGATGAACTGCCAAGAAGTCTGTGTGCTTTATGTGGAAATGAGTTGAAGTCAGTGTTTAAATTTATAGAATAGGCCAAGGAAACTGACCAGAGATTAAGAGTGAAGTTAGGAACCCATAGGAGCACTAGAAGAAGTCGAAGAATAAAACAAGAAGAGAGCAACAATGGCAAGTGGACAAAAATATCAACGCCGCCAGATTCTCCAGCATCAGATGATGCAGAGCCTGGTTTCGAAGAAGTCAAATCTGAGTTCATCAACTGCTTAAAGGATCCCTTGGAGGATTCTGATTATGAAGTGAAATTGTGCAAAATAAGGGTAGCTCCTTAAGTTTAGTTTTAAAATTGTATATTCTAGGCTAATGAAAAGGATGGTTTTGCTGAGGAAAAGACTGCAACATTTGATGAGCTCGACGACGACGACGAAGACGATGATGATAAACCCCTCAAGCAGCTTATTGATAAAGGCAAGTTTGTCATTATTTAAAAAGTTGTTGAATCACTTGTAAATTTCAAAATCCCTTAGAGAAACTTAAACTACCCGCTTCAGCAGAATCCGCCAAGGAGATCCTGGACAATAATCCAGATTACGATTCGGCGGATGTCTTTAATGATCTACCTGAACCAGCAAATATTTGCTCCTCTGAAGACGACGATGATGTGTTCAACGACAAAATGATAGAAGTTGTGCCACCTCCACCAACGACCGCCGAAGCACAAATATTCCCATAAAGTCAGTATAACTGGGACAAGACTTTGTCTCTTGATCAGCGTTTCAATTCAAAAATCTATTTCAGGTCGATACATGTGCAAACTTTGCAACAAGACGTACTTCACCGCTGAGGGACTTAAAGCGCATATGACGGTCCATGTGCCCAAGAAAAAGAAGGTCAAACGAATTCGTAGACCGAATAAGAAGAAAAATAAAAAAGAAGTCAAAGCAAGCCAGTGACGAAGAAGATGGAGAAGATGATGAAGCACCAACAAATGAAGAAAATTCGGAAATGAAAATGCAGTAGAAGAGGATGATTCAACGATTCCAAAAGCAGATGAATCAATAACCGTATAGAACCAGGTGCAATAGACGGTAAAAAGAAACGCAAAAGTAAGCCTCCGAAACCGAAAAAGATGTTCCCCTGCAGCGTGTGCGGCAAGCACATGATATCTGCCTCCAAGCTACGATATCACATGGTCATGCATACCGGCGAAAAAGACTTTTTGTGTACAATGTGTCGTAAGTAATTGCTCATGATATTTTCGATTGTTTATTCTATTTGAATTTTTTAAGCAAAAGCCTATACAGCCATCTATGCACGGAAGCATCACATGCGTACTCACACCGGGGAGAGACCATACGAGTGCAACTTCTGTGGCGATAAATTCACCCGACCAACGACCCTCAATTCTCATATGCGTCCGCATACCGGCGAATGGCCTTACGGCTGTGATATTTGTGGCAAACGTTTCATTCAACATTCTTCGATGACAACGCACATGAAACTTAACCACATGGCTAAAACAATTGGCTGTCCGCACTGTGATAAGAAATACGCCCGCCAAACCGACCTGAACACTCACCTGCTCAGTCATACGGGCGATAAACCTTTTTCGTGTTCCTTGTGCCCGAGTAGATTTATTCGCCAAGCGAACCTCAACAAACACATGAATCAACATCATTCGGCTAAGAATAAATCATCCAATAGCAATTCGACTGGGCAACAATTGGAACTAAAGACTGATGAAGCGGCAGCGAGTTCGGAGTTAACCGAACTATCTGTCCAACAAGATGCAAAGAATCAAACCAGGCAGTTTGAAGAAGAGAATATTGATAGAGTGACGGGACCGACTACCATTCAGTTTGCTGCTTAACATTCCATGCACCGCAAAATGCATTCTTCAGCGATCTTAACAGGAGGAAGCAATCAGCATTGTGAAGAAGAAGAGGCCAATGAAATCTCTGCATCAACGGCCAATCAATTGGCTTTACAGAAAATCAATGAGGCTACAAAATATTCAAGCCATATCATATAGCAAAAGATCAATGTCACAGCAATAAGCAACCTATTCCACCCGATACAACAGCAGCAGCAACAAGATGTAAGCCTCCCTCCACTACCCAAAATGTTTAGTGTAAGATCGTTAGAAAGATCATCATCACAAAAAGCACTACCAACTGGTGGCCAACGACGAGGCCTTGAACCTTCAACTCCACCTGGAAGCGATGAAAGCAATTATTGCAGCAATCGTTTTCTACCACCTCCACCCTTGTCATCACCGAAGACTGCATCCTCTCAGCTGAGGAACCAGCAGGTGCAACAAAACAATAATATGATGGCACCACCTGCGACGCAGCAGCAGCAGCGTTTGACAAACAACGAGAACAGTATGCCCATGAGTATGAATATTGCTGGTATTCCTGGAGGTATTCCATAGTATGCTTGGAGCTGGCGGGGGAGGGGTGTATATTGGACAACATGGACAGATGGGGTTGGTTGAATTAATTTTTTTTGTATTCTTACATTGTTCTCACTTACTTTTTGCAGATCTGTGGATCACTTAAAAGGCATCCATCCCCCTGTGGATGGGCCAAGTAATCGACCCCGAACGTATCGGGCGTTCGGTTGATGATATGATTCCTTGCACCTGGACAAATACATCATAAAACAACAATAATACAAAAATATTTGTTTGGGTTATTTTTTTCCAAATCTGTTTATTTTTTTAGTTTTTAAAAACACATTTCTTTAATTTTATGAAACTATACATAGTTTTAATTTTAAAAAAAAATGCATCATCCTGATGTTTGTTTTAATTGTGGCTTTTTCATAAGAAAATTTATTTTAAGCAATGTGTGACATTGAAATGAAAACAAGGCTTATAATGCAATATTTTTTTTACATCGAGTGCAACTAAGAGTTTTAAAATAAAATTAAAAAAAAAAAATTCGAAACACCCACACGTGTAAATTAAAAAAAAATTACATTTTAAATGAGACAATTAAAAACACAAACTGTATACAACTTAAATTTTTTGTTTTCAGTTCTTTTTTACCTTGAAGCTTAGTAGGATTCCCAAAGATGATGATGGTCGGGAAGTCAGTGTATTGTCTCAAGACTTCTTCACGACTCCTTCGACGCGGCGCCGTCCTCGATGTCCTTCCGCACTCTGCAATTATTGAATTATTGTTTCAAAAATGCTCACCGATCTCAAAACAAGATGCACAAGCTTGCTCTTGGAGTTGTTGTTCAAGGAAGAAAGAAATTTCGTTTTTTACAAAGCTTCTACATACTCGAAGTCTAAGGTTAGCATGCGACATCGTTAGTGGTGCTTTATCTGGCAAGGAATCAGTATGAGGGAAAGCTTTACGCAGGCACCTAGCAACTAAGCCACCAAAATCTTTAATATCGCATGCTGAAAAAACAAGATTTTTGTGTTTGTGTCCATATTCATTTTTGGGGTATTTTTTTTTCCAAAAACTAAATAGGCATTATATGAAAATTGTGGTGATGAAGTTATTTAGATGAGCTCATAAGTGACTCAAAATGACCAAAATCAAAAAGATCTGATAAGTAACTTATGAGATCTAGCCTTTTTTGTACTATTGAGAAGCATATGGCCAAAGAAACAACCCTTATATGACTTTTTTTTGAAAATACATTGATTAAGTGAAAATGGGGGAAGCATTAGGTATCAGGAGATCTAGCAGAACTGGGAAGTACCAAAATCTTTAATATTGCATTAATAGATGCTGAGAAAACAAGATTTTTGTGTTTCTGTACATATAATAGGTCATTTTTGGGGTATTTTTTTTTTCCAAAAACTAAATAGGCATTATATAAAAATAATGGTGATGAAGTAAGTTACATCTTTGATGAGCTTATGAATCACTCAGCATCACTGATGAGAAAAATGAATACTATCGATTTTCAAAATAATTTGGATTTTTTATTTTTAACTTATTCCACGATGTGATAAAACGACTTAATGACCTTCAGGCTAGACCCACCACAGAAAACATTGTCGAAATTGGTTGCAGGGATTGTTTGGGTAAATTGAAGAACTGGCGGCTGTTTTTGATTCTTCTGCCCAGTCTGTATAAATATTTTTACCAGAGCTAAGGCAAAAGTCTGTATTTAACGGAAAACCGATATAACTTAATACACGACTTATTGCACGATGTGATAAAAAATAATGAAATAAATTAACTTTCAGCCTTTTCAATTAGAAATCTTTTGTTTTATAGAGCCAACAACCCATCTCATCGGATCGTGTGGCCTTAAAGAAGATTGTTCCTATCGATATACAAAGATTGTATTTTACCACATGAAAATAACATCAAATGTTAAAGCTATTGCACTAGAAACAACTATTTTGCCTATCGTTTTTATTTAATAATAATCTTAAAATACATAAAATCACACCTCTTTGTTTCTAAACGCCACAAATAATATTTTTTTTTCTTGTTGGAAAGCAGCTGACAAATTAAAATTATGGTGAAACCTTCGTCCATAGAGAAGTGTCATCTTCAATTTGCCACACAAAAAGTGTTATAATTTCTATGGAATACGCTATCCAGTGTTTATAGAGATCAGTGGTCCAATCTTGTGCCTTGTTTTGATTTTGCCTACAAGCTACAGCTGTCATATTGTTCTTTTTGTTAAACATGTGTGTGTGCTACAACTGTCATATTGTTCCTTTTGTTAAACATGTGTGCAATCACACCTTACTACTTACCTCATCATTTCTTGTTGTTACGGACAATGAATACAATAGGAAAGAGACCACGAAAATTTTAGCAGAGGAGGATGGAACGTAGGAAAGATTGGACTCTATGTATATATCCTCTTTGCTCAAAACACACATGATATTTGAACAAATACTTCTTCACATTAGTGCAGCTTTCTGACAGTTAAGTTTGTGGGCAGCACTGCAGAAGACAATGACAAAGAGGATACATATAAGGCGGAGTTCACATGGGACAATGCAGAGGCCAAGACAATGAGACAAGACAATCATTGTTCCATGTGAACAACTATTTCCAGGACAAGACAATTGTCATTATATTGTCTTGCGAGCTAGCCTACCGAGCTATCTCTGAGGACAATATCGATATATCGACTGGCTGGCATTGTCTTGTCCAAGCCCGTTCAAGAAGCTCGGACAAGACAATTGAGTATTGTCCCATAGTCTTGTCTGCGTGTGAACGCTGCTTTAGAATCGTGACTACTTTCTTATGTCGATTTTTATTGGTCACGTTAGATCAATCTCAGATTTTACTGTCAGATTGATCTTTTTCCCAGATTTTACTGTCAGATTTATTTTTCTTGTGCAAATGAAAAAAAGAAACGAGATTGATTTTTTTGTAATTGTGTGTGTGTCAAAATGACAATTAGTGTGTTCAATGAATCTGAGCTGCACAGAAAAGAACAGAAAAGATCTGAAAAGTACAAAATTTGGTGTTCAATGAGCAAAAATCCTGTTCTTTTCTGTTCTGTCACTTTGTGTTCAATTAAGTTGTCCAACACAGTTTAGAACAATATTTCCTACACCTACTTTTGAAGTGGTGCAAGTGCGTGAGAACTGTCAAAAGTGTCAGCTGACTTGTTTGAAATTATTTGAAAACTGAATTTTTGCAATTATTTGAAAAGTTGCGACGATATAAAATAAAATAAAATTATAAACTAAAAACTAAAATGGATAAAGTGCAAATAGAAATTAGGGCCGCATCAGGTCAAGTTTTGACTGTGGAGTGTTCTCCAAAAACGGGATCTGCATTAGAAAATAGTGAGTATTGAACTGCTTGAATCTTCTAACATCTCTTGCAATAACACCTACAAAATATTCATTTTATTTTTTTATAGTTTATAATTAAAAAGATTTGAACGCAAACTAAAAATTTTACAAAAGATTTATTTGAAAAGCTGATAGAGGAGCTGTCAAATACGAAACTACATTTTTCTGTTCTAACTTGTTCTGACAGTTTTCACACACTTGTGCTGTTCTGTTCTGTTCTGATCTAGTTTTTCTTCATTGAACAAACTTATAGCGAGTTTCATTCACGAAAAGAATTGCTCTTTCTGTCAAAAGAATTGACCTTTTTCACTTTTGAGAGTTTCATTCATTCAAAAAGTGCAATTCTAGATGAATACTCAACACGAAAGAATGCATCTCTCATGGGTTGGGAGAATCGATCTGAATACTTTTCTGTCAAACGTCAGATGAGAAATAATTTGTTATTTTTTGTTGTTTGTTGTGAAATTGTGTCAGTCTATGATAAATATAACAAAAATAAACAAATAATGAACGAAGAACTTAATATGTACTTTAATTATCCAATTAATTATCAATTATCTAATGATTACTTTTTCCAATGACAAAAGACAAAAATCAAATGACAAAAAGTATAATTCAAATTGACATGAATACCCAAAACAAGTTTCATTCAAAAGGGCAATTCTCGATTTTGAGAACAATTCTTCCAAATTTGAATGAAACTCGCTATTAATGTCACAACAAAAGTGAAATTATTTGTTTTCAAATTCCAATTCATGATGTCGGAAAATATTAATGAGGACGAATTAATTAATTATTCCGTTGTTTATGTGGGAAATGAATTGGTTTATTTGAGCGGTGGCAATGTCCTTCTCGACCTACTAATTTACCAATTTCCTTATTTTTTTCCATTCACAATGCACAGCTATCGACGACAGCATTGAAGATTCCGAAGGTTCCACTACCGACGGCACTACGACATCCTTTGGCAAAACCTACTATGAGGTAATTTGGTTATTTTAAGAATAGCGTTTCTTATTAAATATTAACGACGTCATGTTTTTTTTCCATTCCTTGTTCTAGATAACAATCCTTGTCGATGCGGCTTTCCAAAATAAAATCAAGGCTAAGCAAAAAATGGGCAATCGCAGTACTGACTCCGATAGTAAATCTTCAGACAGACTGTCTCGTACATTAACCGAAAAACGTAAGGACTACGTGAGAAGGATATCGGAAGTCCCGGATAGCGCTTTTCATCAATATTGAAATACGGCACCTTGCATCGAACTTTGAAAGCTCCAGTGTTAAACAGTTTCAAATAGGAAGGTGAAGACGATAATGATGGGTCTACTGATTCCAGCAGTGACGACGACGACGACGAGCCTTCAATGATACCACCTCTACCAGTGGCGACTAGTCAGCGAGTTCATTATTTTAACAAACTCATTGTAGATAGTAAAGTACCCACAACGACAATGACTACAATGACGACGACGACGACGACAAACAATAATAACATCAAGATGCGTTCCAAACGTTCAACAGATAGGCCTCAAATAATAAAACCACCTGGAGATGATCTACTGGATTCAACTGAGGCTGCTAAAAAATCAGCAGACGCAGCAGCTGAAAAAGAAAAGGAAGCATCACAATCCCAGTGTCCAAAGCTTATTGAACAGTTGGTTTTCCCTCACATTGATCTCGTGCGAACAGGGAAGGAAAATCAAGAATACTGTCTGATTCTGACCGACGATCAAAACTACAAGATCTACGGCTATTGCAGTCGTGTTTTGCCTGAAAATTCGGATACATGTCTTCCACTATGTTACTGTATTATAAGGCAAAGCCTGTAGGCCCGCTACTTTCTGCATCTCTCCCGTTAAACAAACTACCGACAAATTAAACCTACCCCACTTCTTTCACAGCTCATGGACATTTTGATAAATCTATTCAATTCCATATACTTCTTTAATGAAAATATAATAATCATAAACAAATAAAAAGAATTTTCTTTACCAAAAGAATTTAATTCTCGCAATAACAAAAACAAAACTTCACTTTATAATTAGAAAGAATTTTATTTTGCCAAAAAGAATTGAGCTCTCGCAATGCCAAGAACAAAACTTCACTTTATAATTAAAATAATTCTTTTACCAAAAACAAAACTTTATTTTATAATTAAAAACAATTTTCCTTAACAGTTAACACCAAAAAATTTTATTTTCACAATGTCGCAATGCCAAAAACAAAACTTCAAAAACAGCTGTTCGAGAGTATTGTGATGGTATGTGTTAAATCTCGAAAAAAAATGAGATTTAACATTTAATTAACATTGATCTAAGATCGAAAAAAAATTGATTTGTTGACCAACAAGAACATAAAATCTAGCTGTCAGATCGAAAAATATTGATCTAGATCGAAAAAGATTGATCTAACGTGACCAATAAAAATCGACATTTTAGTTCATCTCTGATTCAGCTCCTTAAAGGTTATTTGTAATTTTTCGTTTGTTTTTTATTTATTTTTAAAATTCGTTTGTTAATTATTATTTATATCGGACGGTTTGTGAGTGTTAATTCATTTAAACAAACAATAAATAATTAGTGGAATAGTTTTTATTTCTACACTTTTTTGGTTGGCTCTTAAACAAAAAAATTATGTTAAATGCAAATTTGTATGGCTAATTGAATTTGTGCCGTGTTGTTGTGGTTGTGGGTAAAAGACGTAAACACGTCTTGAAGTATCTAATAATTTGTGAGATTGCTGCATATAAAATGTTTAAATAGTGAATATTGCTCTGGGAGTAAGGGGAGAAATCTCCAAAAACAATTTGTGTCGAAGCCGTAGGCAGGCATGGCCCAATTCAATTTAATGCGGGCGCCCATCCCCAAGAATCCAGTCTATAAATCAACTTAATCGCACAAAGTCAAACTAAATATAGGTCATTCGGGTATCGATTTATGTATATTATGTTTTGCAGTTAAGATTACTAGAATTTCTAAGATAATTTTCTTTGAAAGGAGTTCTGAGAGCAGTAAATTTGTCATAGGTACGTGAACCAATTGTTCATTATTTCTAGGAGCAAAATATGAGACGACATCTCCAAAAGGAGAGAGTTAAGACTTAGTCACATACATTCTCAATCAAACCTGTGTTTGGGATGAAAGTCAGCACAGCTTAACAAAGATGATTTTCTTTGTGAGATGATTCGGTCTTGAAGGACGAACGGAATCAGATACCGGTTGGATTTAAACTCTTATAAGTTATTCAAGAGCCATAGAATAGGTGCACTTTTTTTTATTGAACAAGAAAACAAATCAGAATTCATGTTTTTTGAATACAAAAATTCTTTTAAAATCAAAACAGCAACAATTTTGTGTTAAAAAATGTGTTTGTTCTGATAATCGTCGGCATGAATCTGAAAATATCCAAGAACTACAGAATTTTTCCGAATCTTTAAAATGAATTCCTGAGTAATCTAACGATTGGTATAATAACCTTTTATGTGCCAACAGAATAGCCTTTTCAGTATTTCCTATTTTTACTTATTAATGAATTATAAACATTTCATAATTACAATTTGAGAATTGTCCTATCCGATAACCCATTAAAAAAAACAGCTTTTTGCAATGGTTGCTTGCTCATAGCTGAAAACCAATGTCACGAGAAAAGTTGCTTCTTCACTATCTTCTCAGTTTCCAGAAATTGCTGTCGGCATCAACATTTTAACTTGTTCTGGATCATAGGGTGGCAAACAGATCCTTCCATCTCTTTCTATTCCTTGCACCATACATAACCTTTGACCACTACGCCAAATTTTGGGGATCAGTTTCTTTCAGAACGTTAAACCTTTATGTTAGCTTTGGTCTCCCAACCCACCTTTTACTTTGAGGATTCCACTTAAAAGACTACTTTGCTTTGGACTTCCTCAGTATATGGCCAATCCAGTAGACATTTTTCTGTGTGATGTCTACATTTATTTTTATTTGTCCAACTCTAAGCCACATATGTGGCTAGCTTGTAATTTACTCCAGATGTTTACGAAACATTTGCACGTTTCACATTCAAATCATTTATACTTGGTACGAAGCAGAATTTTTCTTCAGGTCCTCACTACGGATGGACTGTTCCACCATCGAGTGACAAATAACTTTGCAGATAATTCAAATATATTGACTCATGTCGCAGAATGACCTGATGTTGTTGGGTGTGAATTCCTCTTTTTTTAGAGTCATTACAAAATTCACCAAGAAATTTTACCTTTTTAGATCCTATTTTTTTACTTTGATTATCTGAAAAACGGCTGAGCCGTTTACATTACATACCAACCAGTGCCGTAGCTAGATGGATAAGGGCCCTGGTACATCGACATCTAGCTCCGAATTACATTTAGTTGCGAAGCAATCAACCAACAGGGTTGACACTAGGCGGAATCGAGTATCTGGAGATTTCAATGACTCCATATCAATAATCAGCCTTTTTTCATTATCGTTTAGTTTTTTGTTTATGAACCATTCTAAGTCATTTGAAATTTTAAGAGCGTCAAAAGATTTAGAAATCAATGGTTCACCTGTTACAGGTTGCGTGGAAGTATCTACGTCGTAACGTTGTTTTAGGCAGTAGCATTGATTAGTGTAATCGGATCTTGAGTACCTCGATTCTCTTTATTGACTGAGATGCCGTCACTAAATGAACACTTGTCAATTTTAACAACTGAACCGATCTTGCCTTCATCATAGTCGCTCTCTAATAGCGGTAGTAGCGTCCGACAACGAGGACTTACAAAAATTATAAAAATGCACAAAGTTCATTTATCATCCCTTTTTCAAAAGCTGGCTGAGGGACCCTTTGTATTTCTTGGCCCTAGTTTATTGCACTATCGTGCAACTCAGTGAATATACAGGGTGCTTTGTAATTCATAGACAATGTTTGATAATGACAAGAATTCGCATTAGCTTCGTTAGGGTGCGGGAAAGTAAGTCTTTTCTGAAATAAGCGGTAAATGATATCTAACCTTAAGCATGTAGATACAAAAATTAAGATTAGGTACCTATGTTAATCTTTGATATTTGGATGCGACTTAAAGACCTTGTGCTGTTAGAGCAGTATGTGCGAGCCAGTCGTGTATATTTGTACGTTTTTCAAAAATGTTATTTTTCCCTGCACAAAATATATTCCTTGAGTTTTGAAAAAAACAGTTCTTAATTCAAAACTTTGTTTTGTTCAAAGGGTGCTTTTGTAAAAGCAAAAAATGTATTGAAAACTAACAAATCTACTCCTGCTAATCGAACAAACTCCTTCGTGGTTTCCAATCATTTTCATAAATTAATCGGAATGGAAGGTATATTCATATCCACCTAGCTCCTTAAATAGAAGTCCGTTAAATGGCCTTCATTTGTTGCAAAATAGCTAAGAGACACGATTTTTAGTTCAAGAATTATTCCTCTTCCAAAAAGGTAATTATCTGAAGAAAAAATAATTAATTTTCTTAGAGTGGGTTCTATCATCCGCTTTTAGTAGGTAGTCAACTTGTATACATACGTATTTTTGTGTTTTTTAAAATATTGATTGAGATGCTTGGGGTGCCCTCGTAATATATTGAACTTATTAGTTCAACTCAGTTCTCTCCCACATAATGAAGTCTTAGTTTTACTGCATATATTTTTAGCTCCGTCAGTCAACGGATACAAAAGTTTATAATTTTTCCCACCACGATACAGTACAACTCTTAAGAAGCGCCCTTGCAACTTTGCGTTAGAGAATAATCTGTGTTTGCGTAAGGGCGAATCAAATTAGATATTTCTGTACTCGTATCTCTTGAAACACGTTTATAAATAATTATCTAGCTCCGAATTGTATTTTTTTCTTAAATTATTTATTTTGTGTTGTTTGTATATTTTTTTTGACAAATCAAAGAATTAACTCTAAGGACTTGAAGAAAACAACATCATCATGCCAGTCTTTCATACAAAAACCATAGAAAGTATTTTGGATCCTGTTGCTCAACAGGTAAGTTTTTTTATTATTATTAATTTTAAGTCGATACTATAAAAAGAAAGATTTTGAATAGCAAAAGGTAAAGAGAATGAAAGAGGGCATTCATCAGAGCCACTCTGGCAATAAGTCATCATGATATTTTTAAAACGAATTTCTGTTATGGACAGACGAAGTGTTGTATTTTTGTATTTTGTTTGTTTACATACATGCATCGCAAATGTTGATTTTGTGTGGTTTGTGGATTTTTTTTTTTATCAAGTTAAAGTTAAAATAGCTCGGCTGGGCTGGTGCAAATGTGATGATGACTCAGTGAGTCATAGTAATAGTAGACACACAAATATTATTCGTATGATGACGAATCGTTTGATGCTTTCTTGGGTTGCATAGAAATGTTAATTAATTAAAATTAATTAAAATAAAGTCGAAACATTTTTTTATTCCCTTTTCGCTCATCTTAGAGTAATTTTCTTTTGAAGATCTAATATTCCAATTCAATCGGTGAGTGTAAGAACAGTACAAGTACAAAGTACAACAATACAAAAACACTCTCTACCTTAATATTTTGTTTCTTATAATATTTTTCCATTTTTTTCTGTAAAAAAGTTTTTAATTTTGTTTTTCTCAAAACCAAGATTTTGCACTTGTACTGTTCTTTCACTCATAGATTCATTTAATTTCTATTCAAAATACTAGAAGCATCTGAATGCTTTGATATTTCTTTCACTTTTTTCTTGTAACTCATGATATATGGCTTCGCATTGGAATGTGTCTGCTGCAACTTATTTTCAAATTAAATATTCTCAAAGTAAACAAACTTGCAATTCAGTTTTAACGTGAGCACCTTTACTAGTTTTTTTTTTTTTTTTTTTTTTTTTTTTTTTTTTTTTTTTTTTTATAATTTTAACTATATACCTGTAAGACCCAAGGTCTTTTGAATGCAAACTGCACGGTATTAGTTAGAAGGAATAGAAAGATAGGAAAGAATTTTTGTTGGTCAATGGATTTTGAGAATAAGATGGTATTTATCTCAAGAAAATCCCACGGGTGGCGTCCAGTTGAAACTGGGGGAATAAATACAAATTGCTGCCCAGGCTGGGGCTCGAACCCACAACTCTTAGATTAGCAACCAAGCACTACATCCACTGTACCATTGCCACTCGTTTGTAAGATTATGGAGGACATATTTGTGCGAAGGGTTTTTAGAAATAGAAGACTCACCGAAAAAAAGAGTCAAACAGTTTTATTTTGAATTAAGAGTACTATTTTTAAAGATTTTTCCAAATTATAATCCTAATTCCAATAAGTGCGAAAGTTGAATGAAATCAGAAAGGGCAAAGTAAGTCATTGAATAAGTCTAAATGTGACTTATGCCCAGCCTCTAATTCAGGATGACGTTTTTTGCTTACTATGCGTATGCGCTCTTTGTGTGGTTATAATTTCTGATATACAGAGTGTTTCCTGCTTCGTAGACAACAATTTGTAAAATGGTATGAAAATTTAAAAAAAATGTTTTTCTATTTTTTCAAGAAAAATTAATTTTAGTAAAAAATTCGTATAGGAACATTTTTGTTGCTGCAGGTTTTTCCAAGTATCATATAATATGTGAGTTTTTTCGCAGTTTTGTCACTGTTTTTTACTTGCGATTATAGGTAGGTACTATAAGGCAAGTTATGCAAAATTCTAACAATCAAACATGACATTACGTTGATAGAGAAATCGAAAAAAGCGGGTCCGACAGTTCGGTCCCTCCGTCTGTCCGTCTGTCTGTATGCCTCTATCGGCATCTATAGCCTAAAAGCATGGACGGATTTGCTTCAAATTTGGTAAACAGTATTATCAAGACGTCCTACAGAGGGGTTTTTGGAATTAGCATTCTAGCTCTTAAACTACAGTACCCGCTATACGATTTTTATGAAAAATTAATTTATCTCAAAAACGGCTCATACGGTTTCGATAAAACTTTCCAAATGGTGTTTTTTGTGTAAATTGTATGTTTTGGTTGGAATAGATTTTCTAAAAACAGTTTTATAACGGTACCTCCCATAAGACCGGTTTTTTGAAATCGGACTTTCTCGTAAACCACTTGACGGATTTCGATGAAATTTAATGTAGAAGCGCTTTTATAGACCAATTAATATAAAGTCTTAAATTTTTCAAATAAATGTCAATTTTTTTTTATTTTTGGGTTTTAAAAAACGGTTTGATTAGGTAATTTTCTTAAATTTTTTTCTGATAAAAACTACAAAGTTCTAGAATTTGGCCAACTCAAAAAAAAAAATTGGAATAGGTATGTATTCGAAAAGTTTTTCAAAAAAAATATTTTTGAAAAAACTGGTCGAACATTTTTGAATTTTTTTTAAAATTCAAAATAGTAAGTAAGTAAGTAAGTAAGTAATTCATTTATTGATCTCATAAAGGAACTAAATTTACATGATAAAAATGAATTTTAAGCTATGGCATTGCCGTCAGCTCAGTTGGCAATAAATAATTTAAGTAATTTACTTACTTACTTCAAAATAGTAAAAGAAATACATTTTTCAAAAAACAAATAACGTTTTAACTAGTGATTGTTAAGTGATCAATAAAATTTCATATCATTTTTTCCCTGCTGTCACACATATGTACGAGCAAGTTCGTGCACCCAATCGTGCTAATTGCTAATTCCAAACCCCTCTGTAGAACGTCATAATAATAATCTTTACCGAGTTTGAAGCGAATCGGCCCAGCCGTTGAGGATGTAGGTAAGGCGTCAGTTATAGCGACCAGTAAAACGCATCAGTAAACATTTTCTTTTGTAGTATTTAATATATTTGAATGCGTTTTGAAACAAAAAGTGTATACCAATCAGTGGCGAATAACATGAATTAATTTATTTAAAAAAAATATATTGATTCGGTAATGTAGGTATTTTTTACGGAAAACCAATAATTAGATTTTACTGGCAAAAACTCATTTTACGTATCAGCTGATTGTCATGTCACTCAAAATGAAACAATAATTCATTCTAGTTTCTTACTGTTTCGTTCATCCGGAATAAATTCGTTCATCCGGAAATAAATTACTGGTACATTTGCGACCAGAAAAAGAAGAAAAAAACAGGATGTGTTGGTATTTCCATTTTTTTACCGACATAATTTTACTGATCGCTATAAACGACCGTCATTAAAAAAGCTGCAAATTCATTTGTTTTCGATTTTTACTGGTGCTTTTTAATGGTCGCTATAACTGACGCCTAACTATACAGACAGATGGACAGACAGAGAGACAGACAGAATTGTCGGACCCACTTTTTTCGGCTTCTCTATCCTCGTAATGGCATGTTTAATTGTCCAAAAGTTACGAATTCATAACTTGCCTTATAGTCCCTATAATCGCAAGTAAAATAAAATAAACGACTGGGTCGCACGAACTTGCTCTAATGCGTGACAATGGTCTAGGGGCTTGAGATTTTGATAAAAATAATTTTTTCCAAATTCTTAAACAAATACCTAAACTAATTTGAGCTGCAAAAAAATTACACCATTTTATTTCTTGGAAAAATTCGAATTTATGGAAATACATACATTTATAAAAATCTGTCTCGCGGTTTTTCAGAAAAGAAGTTTTAAATACTTTTTGAAAGCATTTTTCAAAAAAAAAATCAAAAAAGCCAGTTCATAGGTATTCATCAAATACATTTATTTCTATATATGTACGTCAACGGCCTTGGCTCTGGTAAAGCATCGCTTTCCAATAGATCAGCGAAATCAAGCATCGTTGCGCGTAGTTAGTGGTTAGATGGGGGACCTTCAAAACTAATAACTGCGAGCTATATATGCCAACAGACCAACAGTCTGTGTGTTCTTCTATCTTCTGTTCTTTCTCTCTCTCTCTGTCGTATTACTGTTGTCTTGAGCCGATGGCCTAAGCTGCCAGTGCTTGTAAGTGTGTCTACTTCGTCGATTCATCAACGGAACAGATTAATATCTAATGAAATGTTATTTATTTATAATTTTTTGTAAAAAAATTAATAAGCAGTTTTCAAAATATTAATTTAAATTTTTTTATTTAAATGCTTTTAAAAATAAAAAATATTGTATGCAGTATAAATTGAGCTACCTACACCTATATACATATGTGTGAAATTTTTAAAGTATCGGTTGAGCCTTTTTCGAGATATTCGAAAGCAAAAAAAAAAACGTCCTATGGAAAGTACAGTTCTTGGACATTTTTTAACTTTTTTAAACTTTTTGTTCAGCCATATGTTGTACCTAAAAAGCTACACTGATTTTTACTTGCGATTATAGGTACTATAAGGCAAGTTATGGATTCGTGCAGAAAAAAAAATTTGAGATAACAATCACACATGACATTACGATGATGGAGAAGTCGAAAAAAGTGGGTCTGGGAATTCCGTCCGTCTGTCTGTCTGTCTGTCTGTCTGTCTGTCTGTCTGTATGTCTGTTCGCGCCTCTGGAGGCTGAACGGGTGGGCCGATTTGCTTCAAATTTGGTATTTAGGATTTATTTGGCCGTCCCTCGGAACATATTTTTACTTGCGATTATAGGTACTATAAGGCAAGTTATGGATTCGTGCAGAAAAAAAATTTCGAGATAACAATCACACATGACATTACGATGATGGAGAAGTCGAAAAAAGTGGGTCTGGGAATTCCGTCCGTCTGTCTGTCTGTCTGTCTGTCTGTCTGTTCGCGCTTCTAGAGCCTGAACGGATGGGCCGATTTGCTTCAAATTTGGTATCTAGGATTTATTTGGCCGTCCCTCGGAACGTATTTTTTATTTTTGCTCTAGGCCCAAAAATAACGGCACCTGCCATACAATCGTGAAGAAAAAAATTGATTTTCTCAAAAACGGCTCTAACGATTTTGATAAAACTTTCAGGATGCTATTTTTGTAAGACAATCTATCTTTTGGTTAAAAAATATTTTTCAAAATTTGTCTTATAACGGTACCTCTCATAGAACCAGTATTTTCAAATCAAATTTTCTTAAACTATACATTCGATTTCAATAAAATTTTGGCCACAGGAAGTCATTTATAATTTTATTAATATGGCATTTCAAATTTTTCAAAAACTTTTTTTTTTGATTTTTTATAATTTTTTCAAAAAATTTTTTGGTTTTCGAAATATGTTGGAAACGGGTATATTGATTTTTTTTTAAATTATTTTTTCAAATGTAAACTACAGGTTGCCATATATTTGCATACCCAAATAAATTTCAAAATATTTTTTGGAAAAGTTTTTCAAAAATAACCTTTTTAAAAAAAAACTGGTCGAACGATTTTCAATATTTTTTTTTCCTAGATTCACGTATAGCTTTGAAATTTTATTGTATACTTTGTTTTTCCGAGAAAACTCTTAAACTAATTTAAAAAATAAAAGAATTTTCGAAATTATTTAAATTTTTTTTAAATCCATATATGCAGCCACTAAGCAATTGCTTATCATAAGAGCAAGTTCGTGCGACCCAGTCGTGCATTTTATTTATTTTTGCTCTAGGTCCAAAAATAACGGCACCTGCCATACAATCTTGAAGACAAAAATTGATTTTCTCAAAAACGGCTCTAACGATTTTGATAAAACTTTCAGAATGCTATTTTTGCAAGACAGTCTATCTTTTGGTTTAAAATTTTTTTTCAAAATTTGTCTAATAACGGTTCCTCTCATAGAACCAGTATTTTCAAATCAAATTTTCTCGTAAACTATACATTCGATTTCAATAAAATTTTGGCCACAGGAAGTCATTCATAATTTTATTAATATGACATTTAAAAATTTTCAAAAACTTTTTTTTTTGATTTTTTATAATTTTTTCAAAAAAAATTTTGGTTTTCGAAATATGTTGAAAACGGGTACATTGATTTTTTTTTAAATTATTTTTCAAATGTAAACTACAGATTGCCATATATTTGCAAACTCAAATAAATTTCAAAATATTTTTTGAAAAAGTTTTTCAAAAATAACCTTTAAAAAAAAAACTGGTCCAACGATTTTCAATATTTTTTTTTCCTAGATTGACGTATAGCTTTGAAATTTTATTGCATACTTAGTTTTTCCGAGAAAACTCTTAAACTAATTTAAAAAATAAAAGAATTTTCAAAATTATTTATTTTTTTTTAATATCCATATATGCAGCCACTACGCAATTTATTGAACATAAGAGCAAGTTCGTGCGACCCAGTCGTGCATTTTATTTAAAATTAAAATCGTTAGATCTATTTTCGAGAAAAATAAGCTTTAACGTACCTAACGGTTATATGGCATGTACCGTTATTTTTTGAGCTAAGAAAAAAAAAATTCAGTTTCTCCTCTGTACAATACCTAAAAAAATCTATATATACCAAGTTTGAAGCAATTCGGCAAACCCATTTGTGCTGTAGGTGTAGGTGTTTTTTTTTTTTTTTTTTAAATTCAATTTTTATTTAATTCATTTCTTAATCTTAATTACAGCTAGACCAAAAACCTTAAAAACTAGCTTAAATATCTACTTAACATAACTTACTGGCCCTATGCGGGCGCTGTAAATTATCCCATAACCATTATTCTATTGCCTTTCGGCTTAAAATTAACTTAATTTAAAAATTCATGAATATATTTTTATTTTGAGAAAATGTTATTTTAAAAAAACTCAAATTACGGATCTTTTAATTTTTTATATAAAACTTAAGACTACCCTAGTACCTAAATTAAAACCTACTTAAAACTACCTAAAACTAGAACAGCCACAGCAGCGGTTTTGTGTTTTTGTAATTTTTTAATTTTTGTGTGTTTTGTATTGTTTTTTTGTATTTTTTTGTATTTTTGTTTTTTGTATTTTTTTTTCTTTGTTTTTTTTTTTTTATTTTTTCTTATTTTTTTTTTGTGCCACCATGTCTGTTCCCCCTAAAGCTACCTTAAACCTATGTAAGCTGACCAAGGCGATAACATTGACCAACTTTTAAATAATCAAATTTCGTCGCTCATATCCACCAAAAGTGCCGAGCTTGTTTTACTATATCCCGACGGTCCCGATTGGACACAGCCCTACCGAACCGAAGGCGCTCTGCTCCGTCTCCTGCGGCGACGTCTCGGTCGTACAGGAGTCGCCGATCCACAGTCTTACGGCCGACGTGGTAGATTAACGGAATTGCCAACCTATCCTGTATCAGCCCTCGACTATCTAAAAATGGGAAAGCCTCTGGTGGAATGAAGCCGCTTAAACGTGCGTTTTCGAAGTATTCATCATTTGGGTAGTAAGCCCCAAAGATGAGTCCATTAGAAGAGGTCATAGCTCTCGCAACATGACCGCGAATAAGCTTCAACAAGAAGTTATCTATCATGTTTATGTTGGCCCCATTGTATAGGACCTCGTTGGAATAGTAACGTTTGTACTCGGACTCTGATGTTCTGTGTAATCCAAGGCAGGTCCTAAGACACTGCCTCTCAAACACCCGAATCTTTTCCATTTGAGATGGGGCAACGTTGAACCACACAGGGCACCCATAGGCAATCATCGGCCGGATGAGAGCCATGTAGCAAATCACCTTCACCCTGCTATCAAGACGGCTGCTATAAAACAGCCGTTTTGTCAGGGCAAAAGCTCCCCTAGCTCTGGCCAGAGCAGCATCTATATGTCGATTGAAATACAGATACTGATCCAACCAGATGCCAAGGTACTTTACTACACTTTTACTCGCCAATGGATGTCCACTTGGTCAAACGATCACTAGATTTCTCCAGTTCTTTCTCGTATCCCTAGGAGCCCTAGACAATGGGGTTCTAAACAGGATAGTTTCGCATTTCTGGAAATTGATTTTCATTTTCCAATCATCGCAATATTGTTAGGTGTAGGTGTCTATACATACATATGTACATACAGACAGACATACAGACGGACAGAATTTGTAGACCATCTTTTTTCGTCTTCGCTATCATCGTAATGTCATGTTTGATTGTTATCTCAAAACTTTTTTTTTTCGACGAATGCATACATAAGTTGCCTTATAGTACCTACCTATGTAAAAATATTTTTTATTTTATAAATAGTCATAATATGGCAGTTATCGTAAGCTTACGTGCTTAAATTCCAATAACAAAAACCCCTCTGTTGGTGGTCTTAGAAATACTGTGTACCAAGTTTGATACAGACAGACGTCCATTTTGCTCCTAATCTGCAGCTTGCAGGCAACTATTTCAAATAAACAGAGTGCTTTTTAAATCGGTTCAACTATTTTACAGTCTAAAGCTAAACGACTGGATAGATTTGCTTCAAAATTGGTACACATTATTATTATGACGTCCTACAGAGGGGTTTTTGCAATTAGAATTCTAGCTCTTAAACTACGGTACCTGCCATACGATTTTTAAAAACTCATTTTTCTTAAAAAATGGTCCTACGATTTTGATAAAACGTTCTAAAAGGTGTTTTTTGTGTAAATTTTATATTTTGGTTAGTATATATTTTTTTAGGAAAAGTCTTATAACGGTATCTCTCATAGGCACGATTGTCTATGGAAGCTCTTTTATAAACGAAATAATTGTGCTTCTTCAAATTTTCAAAAACAAGTTTTTTTTAGTTACATTTAGGTAATTTAAATAATTAATTTTTTTTATTTTTGGTTTTGTCAAAAACGGCTCGATCCTGATGATGGCACTTAGTGCCGAAATATATTGATCAAAAAAAAAAAAATAAAACAAATTGTTTTTCCTCGGGATTTTCGGAGGCACAACAACACAACAACAATAATTTTTTTTTTAATTTTATTTTCCAGATAAGAATTACAAAGTTCGCATTCTCAATTTAAAAATGTTTTTAAAAAAACTTTTTTGAAAAAAACTGGTTGAACGATTTCGAAGGAAAAATTCCTTAAAATGCAAAACAGTAAAAGAAATCAGATGGTTTGCTCCACTTTTTCCAAAAAACGATTTAACAAAAGATTTTTAAGTTATTAGTAAAATGTCTTGAATCAGAATTATGATTTTGTTTCTTCTAATATTTTTTTTCAAAATCTTAATCTCAAGCCCCAAGCCCATTGTCTCACATTGGAGCAAGTTCTTGTGCATTTTTTTAAATATTGTTTCTTGTAAGTCTTTTATAATAATAGCGACTTGATGTCTGAGTGCTCAAAGATCAAGTAGGTACGTGCGACCCACCCATGCAAACGTAACTAACATTTTCACTTTAAAAACAGATTTTCGAAAATGTTTTTTTTCTTAATTACAAATATTTCATTAATAATTTAATTCATTGATGAAAACTTCTCAATTGAAAAAAAAATCACTCTTCTTTAGCACAAAAAGCAATGAGTCAACTGCAGAAGAAGAATTAATTCATAACAAACGAAACTGGTTCTGAAATCCGATACTCCATATCACACTGATCCCCACAATACTACGTTTATATTTTTGCCCATCAATCTTTGTATCAGCCTTCGACGTTGGACTACCAGTCCCATCAGACAAGTTCTCATTTTTTAATATTATTATGTAATATTCATAAAAATACACTAGTTTTGAAAAGCAAACATTTCTTTGCTGCCAAAAATGTATTTTCATCTGGATTCTGTCGTTACAATAATACATTCAGTATTACCAATAACCAACCATATGGTCGTATGGGAAGCTTGGTATAAAATTATTAAGTCATCAAACTTTTAAATTACAAATCATTTAAGGCAATCTCATCTGGCATCTTGGACAAGTACGGATTCATTGTGCGCCGCGCCCCCATAGAATCATTAATTAAATCGAAAAACTGTTGTGATACGCGCCACCATAACACTCCCTTTACGTCAACAAAAACAACAAAAAACACGTTTAGGTTTCGATGTTTGTTTTGTGTTCGATTGCCCACAAAGAAAAGCACCTGATTCGCTTATTATGTTTTTTATAGCTATCGGTTGATGGAATATGCTTCTCTATTATTAGATCGTATTTTTTTTCCACTGCATCCAAATATGGTGAAGTGTGAAGATTTTAAATGTTAATAACTGAGCCAAGTTTTTATTTAAATTTTTGCATCTCTCCTAACAACGTTGCTCCAAATCGATTGCCTTATTTTGAAACAATTCTGGATAGCATGTCGCTATACTTATTTGTACGCTGCTTTTAATGACCTGTTTGTTCTACTGATCGGCATGTTCTAAGTTGTAATATAATGAACCATTTGACAGGTTTTACGTCGCATGCATTCCAGCTCCAAGTGTTTTTTTTTTTCAGTATGGACACACTGGCGTGCATTTTCGATCTGCGTACTCGGTTTCAAAAATAAAATGCACGACTGGGTCGCACGTGCTTGCTCTGTGGGTGCAATAGTACGATAATAACACGTTTTCCGAGCAATAACAACTACTCTTTGTTATATAAAATAAGCAAAGAAGCTTAAATTGTTTGTTTGAGAAATTTTTATGTCCTTAATATCGAGCATATTGACAGTGTTATAAAATAAGTTAATTTTGCCCCTTATTTCGTTATACTAAGACCTTTAATTGAATTAAGTCGTTAATAAACTCTTTGATATCCGTTTCTTGAATTTTAAGTTAAGAACATAGTTGTGGATATATATACATAGATAGGAAGCTGTAAGTAACTTTTCCAAACAAAGTTTGAGTGAATTCGACAGAGCCGTTGCCAACTTACGGCCATTCAAAAAAAGGCGTTATGAATGTTACACACGAAGTTTAATAAAAAGCGTTAGAGCCATTTTTGAGCAAATTAGAAAAAAATAAATAAAAAAAAATAAAAACATGGCGAAAACCACTGTTTAAAATTGCATTGGCTCACAAAATTATTATTACTAAGAAACATTCGATTCCGTGGGAGGTATTGTTAAAAAACAAATCCCGAAAAAATCACCCCACTCCAAAGATGGACTGTTTCTAGAAAACAGAACCAGAAATTTGTTTCAATGTTTTCGATAAAATCAAGTTTCTTGTGAACAGTTATGTGGCAGGTACATTAAAATTATTTTTTTCAAATTATTTTTTTAATTAAATAAAGTTATTTTTCTTTAAAAAATATTAGAAGATAGACCTTTACTGTAGAAGATTTTTTTTCTTCATGAACATGTACGTTACCACCTCTCTAAAAGCGGGAAAAGTTTGCCTTTTTCTTAACAGCTTAACAGACTCAATAAAATTTTATAATTTAAAAGTTACGATTTTCATTATTCTGTTATTGATGCATGCCAAATAACCATGGTATATGTAATATGATTTAACAGCTTGTCCAAATGATAAAATTTTAGTATCAAAATGAGTGGTCGTTAACGCAAACATTGCGTAACTATGTTGCCCAAATTTCAAATTTAGACGTGGTGGCCCTTCATAGGCGACTCTTCAACGTCTAGTAGCCAAATTTCAGATGATCTATTCGGTAATCAATCAGCCAAAGAGGCATAGAAAATCGGCCGAGAACATCGTTTGGTTAGTGAAAGTGTACACTGTACATTCGATTCCTCGCCGTCTACAAGAAGAAGGGCTTTCGCAAATAAAAATTTTTACAGGTTTTGTGATACATAGTTGGGAAAACCCGCCAGTAGCAGGAATAAAATATAACTTTTGGTTGGTACTTTTTTTTACAAAACTTCTTTTTACTTATTAGATTATAGGCAAGTTATGCATTCGAAAAAAATAGACAATCAAATATGACATTATAGACCGAGAGCCAACGACATAATGAATCAAGTCATTTTTATAATGTTGTAAAGCATATCAATAGAAAGCGTTTTGGGGAGTTAGACAAGAAAAAGTTTGTCTGGCAGCTTTTTAACTCAAAATTTTGAAAAAAAAATTAAACGTAAATTTTCAAACTAATTTTTTTCAAAATTTTATGTATTTGAGTACTATTTTCGTTGTCAAAATGTGATGCTCTTATTAGTTTTCAGTTTAACACTGAAAACCATATGGCTCTAAAACTTTTCGTTGCAAATCTATTCAATAATAAAATCTAGCCTTACGAGATCACAATTACGCGGATTACCTCAAGTTTTGTTTCATGTATTTGTATACACTAAAATTACTACCACTCTTTCATTAGTTTACAGCATACGCTGGCAATGGAACAGTAGATGTTGTGTTTGGTTGCTTACCTTATAGTTCGGTCCCAGCCGGGGCAGCAATTTTTATATATTCCCCCCGTTTCAACTGGATGCCTTCCGTGAGATTTTCGTACAATAAATATTGCCTTAAACTGAACAAACAAAAATTCTTTCCTGTCTGGCAAAGGTATTAATAACCCCTTGAGTGTAAGTACTTACTTAAGGTGACGCAGGCAGTCCATTGTGAACCACAACCCTAGTCCCTAGTCAGTGGTCTTAAGTTGCGCACACCAAATTGGTTGAGGTCTTCCTCCACTTGATCGCGTCACCTTAGATGGGTCTTCAAGTGCCGTGTTAGGTATATCTGTACATATCGTGGCGGTTTTGTCCGATCCTACCGTGATGATGTTCTGCACCCGAGGACAGCATATACGAGTACTTTGTTTTATCTTCCTCGAGTAATAAAATATATATAAATACTTGGCACAACAGCTCCAAGCGGGTCCGGGGCCTGTGACTTACCATCTCAACCATTCTTTTGTGTAAGTTGATATTCTGAAGGACTGGGAGGGACCTACAATTTACCACCAAATCCAAACGGCTAAGAAAGTAGCACTTTTTCCATGAAATGATTTATCTCTTGGAGGATTTGTCAGTTCCTCGCAAGAGGTAGTTCCCCAGAAAAAAAAAAAACTTACATAGGTGGAGTCAGGGTTCGTACCCAGAACTTTCGGCGTGACACTACCCATAATGCCTCGGTGTACTTTTGCGTGCAAAAAAGAAACTAAATGCTACAAAAAATTGATTGATAGCAATTCAGAGAAACTTGGTGGATATCACGCTCCCTAAATGAAAAACCTCAAATTTCCTATATTTCTTCTGAATTTACCGTTGTGCAAAATTATGAGATTCTATTCTTCGATAAGGGGAAGTGCGTTCCATAAATTTGGTGATCTTTCATTGAATCACTCAGTCAGTTACGGTTTTTGTGATTTTGAAGTATTTCCCCCTATCATGGTATCCGTTCGGAGAATCCTCTGATCGTAGAGTTGTTCCGATTTTCGGGATTTTCTTGTTCATGGTATCCAAATCGGAACGAGAATGAAAACGTGTACCATCGCAAAGTAATTGACATAAATCATAAGACTCAAATGAAAAATCTTTTTCAAAGTGAATGTTTGTGTTATTTCACAGCTCATTAAAATCAATCTCACTTAAAGTTAAAAAAAAATATATATGGACAGCGCAGTGCTATTTTTAGACGCAAAAAGGTATGAAGAGAGAGAAGTAAAGAAAAAAGAAAATCCTTAAGAAATACACCAGCGATCGGCTGGTGAAGTTCCTGGCAATGTCTGGCTTGGCCTTCATCATTTCAACCAGCCGTTTGTATTGCTTTTGATGTCTTTTTCTTATAAATAAAAGATACATATATATATATAACTTAGATAAATGAAAGTTAAATTCAACTTATAGTTCAGACGACATATTCACAAACATTTTTTGTTTATTTTGCTTTCTCTTTAATGTTCTCCGACAAACTACCATATGCAGATGTCTGGCGTAGAAAATTCGGAGAAACACAAACCTATGAGACGCCATTCATCGCAAGAATTCTGTGTGCGTCGCTTTGATTTTGACACTTAAGCGTCAGTGTTGAGAATTATGTAGGATTTTTAGAGACTTAGAGAAACCAAATACCAACAAACACAAGTTTATTTGAATAAACAATTAGGTATTTCTTTATTAATTGGAATTTTGTATTTTAATAGAGAATTAAATGAACGTCTTTTATTTGTGGAAAGCAAAAATACAATGGAGTTGAAAAAAAACAAAATGGACGCACAGAAATTATCAAATTACAGACTACTAGATTTAACGAAAGAAAAAACTACAAGCTACTAAACTTAACGACAATGAATTTCAAAAATCAATTAAACAAACAACAATAATTAAACTCAATACTCCTCCTTAATTATTTTGTTTCGTAGTTCTTGAAACATTTTCCAAGTCAAAGGCTTAGTCAAAATATCAGCCAACTGATCAGAACTTTTGACGTGTTCCAGAGTTGCAGTCTTCCCGATATGTTCTTGTACGAATTTTCTTGAAATGTCAATATGCTTCTTTCCTTTGGTGATCTTTCCTTCATGACAATTTTTAAGCATGTGTATAGCAGATTGATTGTCAACACGCAATGTTGTTGGTTCACTTAATTTTATAAAACCAAGTTCACCGCCAATACGACGAATCCAGCAAATGTCATCAATTGACGAAACAGCTGCACGATATTCTGCTTCTGCAGACGATGTTGCAACAACACGTTGTTTTTGTGTGTACCAGACAATTGGACCTCCTCTGATAATGAGTACACCACTTGTTGAGTGACGTTTAATAGTGTCTCCTCCATAATCAGAATCGGTATAAGCAACTAATTGTTCATCTCGATTAAAAAATATGCCATAGTTAATTGTACCTTTCAAATACTGAAACACACGTTTTACCATCTTCCAGTGACTGTTTTTGGGGTTGTTGCAAAAACGACTTAGGTAACTTACAGCAAAGCTAATATCTGGGCGAGATACAGTGGCCAAATATAAGAGACTTCCGATTGCCTCTCGATACGGTGTTGATTTTTCCAGTGGTTTGTCGTTGATCAGGTTTTCTTCATCAGTCATCATTCCACGTTCCATAGGTGTTGAGACAGGATTCACAAAATTAAATTTGAATCGTTGCAAAATTTTCTCCGTGTATTTTGGTTGATTTATAAATATACCACTTGAACAGTCTTGAATTTGCATGCTCAAATATGACAATTTACCTTCGCGAGCAGCATCAAATGTCACTTCAAATTTACGATTCAGTCTTTCTAAAATTTCAGTCATGTCATCACTATTTTTACCAGCAATCAATCCATCGTCAACGAACAAAGCAATTATTACAGTTCTATCTTGATTGTAATAAACACAAGGGTCATCATCTGTATTTTCAAGTCCAAGAGTTTTTAAAAAAGTTGTTATTTTGTCATTCCAGTTCTTAGGAGCCTGCTTTAAACCATACAAGCTTTTGTTTAACTTGCACACGCGACTGGTACCATCATAAAATCCCTCTGGTTGATACATAAATATTTGTTCTTGTAGATCGCCATGTAAAAATGCAGTCTTTACGTCAAAAGTCATGAGCTTCAGGTTATTTGATGCAGCGAGACTGAGGATTACACGAATTGATACGTAGCGAGCAACTGGACTAAATGTATCAGAATAATTAATTCCTTCTTTTTGTTCAAAACCTCTGGCAACAAGTCTTGCCTTGTGTCGACCATCCTGCTTCTGACGTAATATCCAACGACAAGTCAAAGGCTTGATGTTATCTGGAGCTTTGACCAAGTCCCAAGTTTTCATTTTCACAAGTGATTTAAACTCTTCTGCCATGGCTTTTGACCACTTCTCATCTTTCAATGCTTCAGACACAGGAATATTTTCAACTTCTCCAATCATAGCCATATTTGTATCTTCAAAACCATCTCCTAGTTCATAGTCACTGAACCTTTGAGGTTTTCTTAAGGCGCTCCGATTTCGAAGATTTGGACGAAGTAAATTATTTTCATTTAATGGCTGACTTGTATCGCTTTCATTTATTTCAGGTGGATCAGGCAGTGATGGTGGCTCTTCATTCGGAACTTCATTTTCCAGACTGTCATCATATAAACTTCTGAACTCAACCTCGCATGACTCTCCTCCTGAATTTGGATATAGTGAGTCCAATGTTACATCAACGTCGCTTAAGTTGTTTTGAGTCTTCTCATCAAAAATTAAATTCACGGAACTTATTACATCTCCCTCATCAAGCACGTAGACTCTATAGCAAGGAGAATCTAAGTCATATCCAACAAATATTCCTTTCTTGGATTTCTTCTCAGTCTTAAGTCGTTTGTGATCATGAATTAAAACATAACAATCTGATCCAAATGATTTTAACGTAGTAACATCAACTTTTCTTCCAAACCAAAGTTCAGCTGGACTTCTACCTTTGACTGAACTTGTTCCAGTCTGATTGATTGTGAACACTGCAAAATTTACTGCTTCAGCCCATAGATTTTCATTTAGCTCATGCGCATGTATAGCTGACCGGGCTGACTCTACAACAGTGCGCATTTCTCTTTCGATTCTCCCATTTTGTTGAGGTGTATAAGGACTTGATTTGGAATGAAATACACCAAGTTCATTTAAAAGTCTTCTTGTGTCGGCATTTTTGATTTCTGTTCCATGATCAGACCTCAAACACTTCACTTTTCTGTCGAATTGATTTTCCACCATTTTCATAAAAGCATTCAGTTTGTCGGCTGCTTCATTCTTTGTTTTTAAGAAATAAACAGTGCGATAGTGTGAAAAATCGTCCTTTAACAAAAGGAAGTATTTGGCTCCTCCCAATGACCTCATGTTCATTTCGCACAAGTCAACATGAATTAAGTCCAAAACATTTTTAGCAATTTTTGGATTTACTAGATGTGAAATGCGATGTTGTTTTCCATATACACATCCAGGACAGACATAATTATTCCAGTCATCAATGTATTTTATCTTATGTTTCTTTAAAATGTCTCTGACGTATTTTATATTTTGATGGGCAAGTCTTTCATGCCATGTTTTAATTGAGACTGTGACAAAACATTTTTCAGGTACTTCTTGGCGAAACATCATCTTGAACAAATTTCCATCACGTTGTGCAACTGCAACAGTCATTTCTTGATCTGATGTTTTGAATATAGATCCAGTTGAATCCGCAGTTTGAACATAACCTTTGTCTAGCATTTGCGTAACAGAAAAAAGGTTAAATGTCATTTTTGGTACATACAAGACATTTTGCAAAACAATTTTGTACCACTTGTTGCCATTGAAAGCTTCCAACTCAACGTCACCTGTACCAATACCTTCCAATTTTGTAGCATCGCCTATTATAACTGAAGATGGCTCTTTAAAAGTTTCAAAATTTACTAACCAGTCTTTTCTTGATGTCATATGTTGAGTAGCAGCACAGTCTTGGTACCATAATTCACTGCTGTCATGCTTTAAATTTATTTGATCAACATGGGCAGTCGTCAGACCTACGGTTATAAATGCACGTCGGTTCGAGGTTTTTAAATCACTCATGGGCTTGTTACTTGAGTTTTCTGTAGGACATTCTTTGGCAAAGTGCCCTTTTTGATTGCGCTTGTTGCAAGAGTAATTCTTTCGGCAATAGTCCAAATACTTAGAACATGGTTTGTTTCTGCAATGTTTCCTTACATGTCCTTTCATCCCGCATTTGAAACACTCTATTGATGTGTTTGCAGAAGAGTTGTTTCTTGAAAATTTCGTGACTTGCTTTGACATGAGAGCATTCTGGGCAAAAGAATCATCGGAATCTTTTGTTTCCCTCAATCTGTCATCTTCCAGTCTCAGACGTTCAAACATTGTTGTGAGACATTTGTCTCCACCACTGACATTATCCCAAGCGGTTCGGAAATGATGTAATTTCGGTGGCAAAATCCCCAGTATTCTTGTCATTATCCAGCTTTCTTTTATATCTTCACCTTCAGCAGCTAATTCTTCAGAGTATTGTTGGATTTTCATGCAATTTTCAATAGCTGATTTGTTACTGTCGTATTTGAAGTTGAAAAACTGTCTTTGCAGGCCTTCAATAGAAAGATCGGACTTTTTGCCATACAGTGTATCTAATTTCTTCATCATTTGATACGAGGTCTTACAGTTTGCAATTTTTATAGCTATGTTGCTACTGACATTTAGTCCAATAAGAGTTTGGGCTTCAAGGTCTTGCTTGGTCCATGCTTGTACTGCAACAGCTGTGTCTGCACCTTCAGGCCTTACATTGACTCCTGTTGCTACTAAAAATAAGTCTTTTGATTTTAAAGTTAAATTCAATTTAAACTTCCATGAAACATAGTTCACATTTCCTTGCGAGTTTTCAGACAGGGTTTCGAGATGCGACTTGACTGTGTCCATGACTGCGGCTGACTGTGACACAACCTCGAAAGTACGATGATGATTTGAAGTCTCAAGTTTCCTTATTGATTCGGCGATCCTGGGCCCATAACCTGTTGAGAATTATGTAGGATTTTTTTATTAATTGGAATTTTGTATTTTAATAGAGAATTAAATGAACGTCTTTTATTTGTGGAAAGCAAAAATACAATGGAGTTGAAAAAAACAAAAAGGACGCACAGAAATTATCAAATTACAGACTACTAGATTTAACGAAAGAAAAAACTACAAGCTACTAAACTTAAACAAACAACAATAATTAAACTCAATAGTCAGGCATCGCACGAATTCGCAACGCGTTGATCTGATTTTGGCAATTTCAACGCATACCTACTCCATTTTGTTTCGGAAGGATCTCTGATAAGTCAATCGAAACGGTTACCATGATATTAAATTTGTACAATTCGTCCGAAACTGATGAAATTTCTCTCCGATCGGTTACTATGATAGAGGGGATTATATCAGCAACCACTAAGGGCCAGTTGTACAATCGGGTCCCGTGGAATAAGGTAGATAGCAATAAGGTCGAATCAGTTTTATTTCGCAAAAAAAAAAAAATGGAAATAGAGGCGAATTTGAGTTTTTTTCTTATCCGACTGTATTTCCAACAAAAAATGGTAATAATCACCATGCGGTTTTATTTCCAGTCAATGCACAAGGGAATTTCTTTCGATGATAATTCCATTTTGTTCGATGTTATTTCCATTTAAAAAAGATAATTCTACATTATTACCAACGAAATTCATGTTTATACCTTCCTGAATTGTATATTAAGCAATTGTTAAAGTTAAGTTATATGATTAAATGATTATGGAAAAATACTTTTAGCATTGTTTAGAAAGCTTGATTTAAAACTACGATTTATTACGGATTTTGGAAATAAACAGTAGTGAATTATTTGAGTTTTCAAACAAGCCTTTCGAATAAATAGTAGTCAAATATTCGCGCCCGCGAATATTTTCGAATTTATTCGAAAGGCTTGATTGAAAACTCAAATATATAATTCACTACTGTTTATTTCCAAAATCCGTTATAAATCGTAGTTTTAAATCAAGCTTTCTTAACAATGCTAAAAGTATTTTCCATAATCATATAACTTAACTTAAACAATTGCTTAATATACAAATTAGGAAGGTGCAGAGAAATATCCTGTTATGTTTGACCAGATAACAACACAAATTTCAATTTGTTGTTAAGACGGTGGTGGTTCAAGAGTTAACCCACCGATTTCGGTGGATATAAGAAATTTGACCCCCGGAACAAGTATCTGAAAAAGAGGTTCAGTGCTGAACCACGATTGTGCAACTGGTACTAAATGTTTAAAAGTTAAAATTCGATGAGGTGCTTATAGTTGATCAGCTCAGCAAAAATTCGTAAATTTCCAACTTCACTGAAACTGAAGTTACAGGGGGTCGAAAATCACCTGAATTTGTTCCTGTAAATGTCAAGGCTTTGAGCTTATTTTAAATTTAGATATACCTAAACTACAATGTATTATTGTTATTATTTATTTATTATTATTTACTTATTTATCTATGCCCCGCCCACTTTCTCCTCCCAACCGGCGCGATGGGAGGACCTTTTAATTATTTTTAATATTATAATTATATGTTTATATTATAATTCTGATGTGTTATTTTAATATATTATTTGTTTCATAGCTATGTAGTTATTTTCATTAAGTTTATTAATAAAAATAAATGAGAGGTTAAAGAGTGGAAGAGCAGTAGATTTGGCTAAGAAGCCATTTAGTTAATTAAGTTTTAAAGTTCTTATTAATTGTCCGATTTTAAATGATTAATCACTTCTTTTCTAAAGTTTCTTATGTTATTTAAAGATTTAATTTCATTCGGAAGATTATTATACAATAATTGAAGTCCCTTGAACATTATTGTGTTCTGCGCTCGAGAGATTGATTTAAAATCTAGTCTTGAGCACTTCTGAGATTATATGGTTGGGAATCACTGATATATTTCAAATTATCACCCAGAGCCGTTTTAATTTAAGGCTAGGTTTCCCATCAAAAAATCGACTGGTGCTTTGCGCTAAGCTCTGTAGCGTTCGCAATACTTAAAATATTTAAATGAAATAAAGAGGTTTTGATTGCAAATAGAAATTCATCAAATTTAGGTAAGTGCTTGCGGTTATTAGTGGGGCAGGGGTTAAATCAAACTTTTTTATTTTTTTTATATTTTTTTCCCAGAGTAAATAGAACTCAAAAGAGAATAACACTATTTTGTTTTTAATTTATTAATCAATTTCCAATACAAAAAATATACAAAACTATGAAAAATAGGGCAAGTTTGCATTGTAGTGTGAATGCAATATTTGATAAAACTTCCAAAGTATAACAGGTAGCAAAGCCAAATTTCCTTTCTTCCTAAGCCAAAAGATGTATGCAGTTATGTGCATATTTATTTTTTTTTAAATATATATCTAAAATAATTTTTTTCAGACAAAAAGACAGGAAACATTCTTTTTTTGTCCAATATTTTGCGCTTTTCCCTGGGGCTTGAACGTATTTTATTTTTTTAAGTAAATATTTTGTTAATCAAAGAACTATAATGTCCTTTAGAGAATAAGACTATTGGAAAAAATTTTTAAAATCAGAGCATGTTTAAAAAAGCATTTCAATATAACAACATTTGTAGTGCGGTTGTGAGGGATCGGGAGCCTATACAATTCCAACGTATTTTTTTTATTTTTTTTGGTATTTTGTGTGTTAGATGCAATAAAAATCAAAGGTATTTTTCTCACCTTATTTTTAATTTTAATATTTAAAAAGTGGTCTATTTTACGTTTTTTGCCAGTAAAATTCCCAAATCACGCACACATAGAAGGCTGCAGTTCGAGATAATGCCGCTGCCAAATCTGGCACTGCTGAGCCTTCTCTTTATTTTCTTTATTATACTGAGCTCTCATATTTTTTTTCCTATTGTCTGACTGGTTTGGAGAGTGCATTCATAATGTTCTTTTTACTTGCGATTATAGGTACTATAAGGCAAGTTATGGATTCGTGCAGAAAAAAAAAATTGAGATAACAATCACACATGACATTACGATGATGGAGAAGTCGAAAAAAGTGGGTCTGGGAATTCCGTCCGTCTGTCTGTCTGTCTGTTCGCGCCTCTGGAGGCTGAACGGGTGGGCCGATTTGCTTCAAATTTGGTATTTAGTATTTATTTGGCCGTCCCTCGGAACAAATTTTTTATTTTTGCTCTAGGTCCAAAAATAACGGCACCTGCCATACAATCTTGAAGACAAAAATTGATTGAAGTCATACATAATTTTATTAATATGGCATTTTAAAATTTTCAAAAACTTTTTTTTTTGATTTTTTATAATTTTTTCAAAAAAATTTTTGGTTTTCGAAATATGTTGGAAACGGGTATACTGATTTTTTTTTTAAATTATTTTTCAAATGTAAACTACAGATTGCCATATATTTGCATACTCAAATAAACTTCAAAATATTTTTTGAAAAAGTTTTTCAAAAATAACCTTTAAAAAAAAAACTGGTCCAACGATTTTCAATATTTTTTTTTCCTAGATTGACGTATAGCTTTGAAATTTTATTGCATACTTAGTTTTTCCGAGAAAACTCTTACACTAATTTAAAAAATAAAAGAATTTTCGAAATTATTTAATTTTTTTTAATATCCATATATGCAGCCACTACGCAATTGCTTATCATAAGAGCAAGTTCGTGCGACCCAGTCGTGCATTTTATTTTTCTTTAGTAAGCAGAGCAGAGTATTCTGTGTTATGCATCGTGTCAAAGGAATAGAAAGGACACAGAAAAATATCAGGTATAGCTATGCGCTGTTTTTTTTTTTAACCTTGTAATTTCGTGTGCACTTTTTGTAGATTTGCAGTTTATTTTTACTTGTTTTTTAGGTTACCTATTTGTAGGTACATACAAATATATTTTTTTTGTTCATCTCTTGTAGCAGGTTCTAATTATTTTGATAGAAGAAATATGTAGGTTATGATCTTGCGTATAGAATTAATTATTCAAAAACATATTTTGGATTTTTTTTGTTTTTGTTGAAATATTTGTTGTTGCTAGAAAAACATTTCTAAATGCATTTTTGGATAAGTAATGAAGTCCTAAGATAAATGCATTACGTGAATGCAGGTCAACAATTTGAATAATTATTGCGTAATAATAAGTTTCGCAATTCCACTGTGAGTGAAATACACACTTACTTGGCAATGAATGTGTCAAGCAGTGGCTAGCGCCGCCGCGCCGCCCGCCGTAGATATAAAAGATGATACTTAGCAGGTATAATGTAGGTGGAATATCAGCAAGGAGGAAAAAACCAATCACGTTTTGTTTTCGGTGGTTACACATGCACATGATCAGCCTTCTGTTTTAGAGGAAGGGTTCTAGTGGGAGAAATGTAAAAGTGCGAAAAGTATGTCATATGTGCATTTAGGTATATTTTAGTTTTAAATAGGCAAATAAATGTTTCTTTCGTTTGAATATGGTATGATGATGATTATGGGTGTTTTGAGCATAAAAGTCAAATTCGCCTTAATTCGATACAGTTTACCAATCTGCATCTTTAAAATTTTTTGCAATCTACAAAAGAGACAACTTAATCAATTTCCCATTATAGATAACTCAATAAACTTAATAAAAACTGAGTCCAATGAGTTCATGTTTTAAAATATTCATTAATTTGCTGAAGCTGTTCTCTCTATCAGAAAATGTTGCAAGAGTTTGTTTTTGTTCCAATTATCTAGACACTAATTAAGTCAAAAAAGGATTTAGTTCCTAAATTGTTGGTAATGTTTTTAATGTTGTTTTAATTGAAAAACTTAATTTTCAAATCTTTCTTTCTATCTGACGACAAAAAACAGACCGCACAAAATCTTAAATGAAGATATAGGTGCAGGTACCTAAGCCCTCCAACTTCTTTACATCTAAATATCAAAATTCAAAAAGATATTGGCCTACCTCATACTTATCTTAGATACCTACCTAAAAGAATAAAGTGCACGACTGGGTCAGACGAACTTGCTCTAATGTGTGACAGTGGTCTTGGGGTTTGAGATTTTGGAAAAAAGCAAGGAACAAATGATATGAAATTTTATTGATCACTTAGAAATCACTAGTTAAATCATTTTTTAGAAAAAATGAAGTAAGCCATCTAATTTTGTTTACTGTTAAGAATTTTAAGAAATTTTTTTTTCAAAATCGTTCGACCAGTTTTAAAAAAAAAAATTTTTTTTTAAAAACTTTTCGAAAAAATATTCCAAATATTTCACAAAAACACGAAAAAATTGGCTAAATGATACCTGGTGCCATCCCGTAAGGCTAGATTTTCTTGTTTTTGTGAAGAAGTAGGTTCGGTTATTTTTCAATAGCTTGGCAACAAAAAGTCATAGAACCAATTAGTTTTAAAATTATTTTTTTAATTTTTTTTTCAAAATTTTGAGTTTGAAAATTAATATTTTGAAAACGGTGCAATAGAATAACTTCATTTAAAATTACAATAAAATAATAAGTTTTTGGCTTTAAAAAAAGGTATAGCATGGCATTGTAGGAGTTACCGTTAGTTTTTAACAATTTTTTTTTTCAAATTTAAGTCATGTTTTTAGAAAATTGCCCTCCTGGCTAAACGGAGAGGAATAGACTTTTTTTTCTTGTCTCAACCCAACCTACACGCTCTAGCTTTTTGGCATAACATTCGTGAATCACCCTGTAGATACAACACACATAAATATCAACATACCACAAAAGTGAATGACCGATCTTTCATGATCTCGATATGAAATTCACAACCAGCACGCTGAAAACTAAAAGTGAGATACCTACCCGTTCACTATTTCATCCTTCTATTGAGCCACACGTTTGAACTAAATTAAACAGAATAGAACTTATTCATTTACAATACGAAAACTAAACGCTTGCGAAATAACAACAAAACCCACAAAAAAGGAAACAAAATCCCACACTAAAAATTCTATCCACCATTCCATTTTGTCCTTTTCCCTTTACCACTCCCTTTCTTTTCTCTGTCCATCATATAACTAGTTTTGTAGCTGCCGGCCGTCTGCCGCGCCGCCGCCGGTGCCACTGTGTCAACGTTTTCTGATTTTCATGAAAAGAGAATGAGAGTGATGTGCTCTGCTAATATAATTTATTAATAGATAATTAAGAGAGCGAAACACATGCACTAATACGCACTCACAACTTTTACATGAGTTTTGATTTTTTTAAAAAAGGCAACCTACCCTTAATCAAGTTGAACTCAGAGAATCGGAAGAAAACTTTGGTTAAATAACTTTTTTCAACTTTTCTTTTTTCAGGTATCTCGATTAGTTATCCTCCATGAAGAAGCTGAAGATGGCAACGCTATGCCAGATCTCAGCCGTCCAGTTCAAGTGGTTTCAATGGCTGTCACGAATCTCATCAAAGTTGGTCGTGAAACAATCAATAGTTCTGATGACAATATACTTAAACAGGACATGCCATCTGCCTTGACACGTGTCGAGAATGCTTCTCAACTTCTCGAAGAAGCATCGGACATGTTAAGAGGTGATCCCTATTCCGGCCCAGCACGCAAAAAACTTATTGAAGGAAGTCGTGGTATTTTACAGGGCACATCTGCCCTCCTTTTGTGCTTCGACGAATCCGAAGTTCGAAAAATAATTCAAGAGTGTAAGCGTGTCCTGGACTACCTAGCCATTGCTGAAGTAATCGGCTCCATGGAGGACCTTGTGCAATTCTTAAAAGATTTAAGCCCGTGCCTTAGCAAAGTTTCGAGAGAAGTGAGTTCGCGTGAGAAGGAACTTACACATCAGGTGCATAGTGAAATTCTAGTGCGCTGCCTGGAACAAGTTAAAATTCTGGCTCCGATCCTTATTTGCAGTATGAAAGTTTACATCCATATTGTTGAACAAAACGGAGTTGGAGTTGATGAAGCAGCAGAAAATAGAAATTATCTTGCATCACGAATGACTGATGAGATTCAAGAAATTATTCGAGTTCTTCAATTGACAACATATGATGAGGACACCAGCGAGCTGGATAACCTCACGGTTCTCAAGAAGATAAGCAATGCCATTCTAAATAAGGTGGGTCTTGCCAATGACTGGCTGGCAAATCCATATGCACTAAAAGGTGGTGTAGGTGAGAAGGCTCTGCGGCAGATTATAGAGAACGCACATGAGGTGGCTGACAGATGCCTGCCTCAGGACTCGATGCCAATTCGCAAAATGGCTGATGATATCACAACAATGGGAAATGCTTTATGCGAACTGCGTCAGGATGGCAAGGGAACCAGTCCTCAGGCAGAGAGCTTAGCCAAGAATATACGCGAAAAACTAAGCAGTTTGCAACAAACATTAATGACCGCTATAATTGGAGTGAACAAGGCCGGTGTGCAGCAAACTGCGCACACCATTCAAGGCCGGTTGGAGCAAGCATGCAAATGGCTACAGAACCCAGAAATAAATGACAATGGATTGGGTGAACGTGCGATTGGTTTGATTGTCGAAGAAGGAAGGAAAGTCGCCGATGGATGTCCTGGCTATCAAAAGGCCGAGATTCTTCAACTTTGTGATGAAGTAGAATATCTAAAAATGAACGCAGCCGGGACAACGCCAAAAGCCAAGGAATTTGCCAAAAAACTTACACACAAGCTGCATGAATTAAAAGAAGCCATTCAGAATGCCCTAGTCAATAGGATCGTCCAAGACTTTATGGACGTTTCAACTCCATTGAAACAGTTCAGTGAGGCAGTTAACGTTCCCCAAGGAACGCCAAACCGGGAACAAAACTTCAACCAGAAGTCAAACAATTTGCAAGCATTTAGCGATCGGGCTTCGAAAACCAGTCGAATGGTGGCCGCTGGTGGATCTGGGGGCAACAAGAAGATAGCCGAAGTTTTGCTGGCGTCAGCTACTCAGGTCGATAGCTTAACACCACAGCTTGTGTCTGCTGGACGTATTCGTATGAACTACCCAGGCAGCACAGCGGCTGATGAGCATTTAAACAACTTAAAACAGCAATATGCCGACACAGTTCTTCGGATGAGAACCGTCTGTGATCAAGCTACAAACCCAGCCGATTTCATTAAAACTTCGGAGGATCACATGCAGGTTTATGTAAAGCTCTGTGAAGATGCCATTCACAACAAACAACCTCAGAAAATGGTGGACAATACATCGAACATTGCACGCTTGGTAAATCGTGTTCTGCTGGTAGCCAAACAAGAAGCCGACAATTCAGAGGATCCGGTGTATACGGCAAAGCTTAATGCAGCTACCAATCGGTTGGAAAACTCACTGCCAGCTATGGTAGGGGATGCAAAGATGGTTGCAACTAACATCAATGATCCTTCTCGTGCAAGTGCCTGGAGGGATTCGTATAAGAGGGTATATTTGCATACAACTAGAAGTCGATATTGAGATTTGTTGAACGTATTCATTTAATAGCTTCTAGGTGATGTGCGTGACGTCCGAACGGCAATTGCACCTGCGCATGCTGATGTACCCCCACCGTTGCCCGAGCTTAGTGCTCTTCATTTGTCTGCAAATGAAAATAAACGTAAGTGAAGATTTCAACACAGCAAGAACAAAAGTGTGAAATTATTAAGTTTCTTTTTAGCTGAACGTGCTCCTCCACGCCCTCCACTACCACGTGAAGGCATGGCACCAATTCGTCCACCACCACCAGAAACGGACGACGAAGACGAAGTATTCCGCACAATGCCACATGCCAATCAACCTATTTTGGTAAAAACAATTTTTAATATAACAATATTTAATTCTAAATATACATCTACTGTGTTATTTTGCTCTCTCCATCAGATTGCCGCCCGTGGTCTGCATCAAGAGGTTCGTCAATGGTCTTCTAAGGACAACGAAATTATTTCAGCTGCCAAACGTATGGCCGTGCTTATGGCAAGACTCTCTGAATTGGTTCTTGCTGATTCGAAAGGAAGCAAACGTGAACTCATTGCAACGGCTAAACAAATTGCCGAAGCTTCAGAAGATGTGACACGTTTGGCCAAGGATTTGGCTCGCCAGTGCACGGATCGTAGAATCCGTACGAACTTGTTACAAGTTTGCGAACGTATCCCGACCATTGGAACGCAACTCAAGATTCTCTCAACTGTTAAAGCAACGATGTTGGGTGCCCAAGGTTCTGATGAAGATCGTGAAGCAACTGAAATGCTGGTTGGAAATGCACAAAACCTGATGCAAAGTGTAAGTTAATTCAAAAGTTTTGTTGTAGGATAAGTTGAGTAATGTAATGTAAGTTGAGTTTCGATTGCGTTGTGAATCAAATCAATTAGTGTTGAGACAGAAACGGTGATCACCATACAGTAACTTAACGCACTAAAATGTTTCAAGTGCTTTGAAAATGTATGGGTTTTAATATTTTTAAATACACCCCTATCTTAGTTTTAAAAAAATAACAATCCTGTCTTCTATTTTACAGGTTAAAGAAACTGTCAGAGCTGCTGAAGGTGCTAGCATTAAAATACGCTCTGACCAAACCAGCAACAGGCTTCAATGGGTTAGACGCCAGCCATGGTATCAATATTAATAAATAAACGTATTCGATAGAGATTTTGCCAAATCCGAAGGAACATTTGCAATCAATTAAAAAATGCCAACTGCAGTTATTGTTTTATAAATTTTAAGCAAAACGCTATTAACAACGATCTTATTTTTTACAAATTTTATACTATAATAGATACAATAAGTTATGATATAACTTACAAAAATAAATACCTATGTGTTGTTAAAAAAAATACAAAGTGCATCTTAAAACATTTATGAGGATACAAAAAAAGGGATATTTTGCTAATAAAGTACATATTTAGAAAAAAAAAACTACATAAAAAGTGAAAATACTTTTGTTTTGTTGCATGTTTTCTTTATTAAAAAAGTCTATACGTATGAAGTACTAATAAAATTATGTAATGTTAAAAAAATATAAATGTGTTAAAAACAAAAATATATAAACATTGTTTATTTGTAAAATTATTGTGTTGGTTTAACTGGCGATTATTAATAAATGAGATACAAAAATTATTTATATTAAAAACAAAATGGAAGTTTTTTTTTTTATTGGTTTGAATGATTCCATAGAAATTTATCACCATCCACCATTTTGTAGGCTATTGCTTTTTTACACAGATCAGAACCTGCACCCACAATGGTTGAAACAACAAGAGTAAAAGTACACACTCAAGAATTCCAAGCTATTCAAACTTCATGCATTTATATTTCAAGTGCAGCACACACACACTTACCATTTTAAAAGAAACTTTACCTGAGCAAAATTTACAAAATTCCATTGAGTTACCAGGCGAGCATGCACCAGCAGTATCTTGTTTTCAAATTTGATAAACCTGCATACACTTACACAGACCTGTGTTATATTTGCCGCGCCTTCCAGCAGTACTTACCAGTGATAACAATTAGTTTTCTCCTATACTTCCAATAAATAAAATTATAAACTAGTACAATATTGTTGATCGATCAAATTTAAGTAGCAGCACCCTTAAATACTAAATCTATGCTATGTGTTGTGTAGGTTGCAAGCGTACTTCGCACAAGATCTAATAAATCTGAGAGTATGAGCAAACAAAAATTTCGATGCAAGCATGTACCAGCTGCAGGTATCTTGGTGGCATGTTGTTTTGTCAATACTTTAAATTAACAACACACTGTTCTATCTTTTCATTGGCTAGACTTATTTGCTAAATTAAACATGGCTGGGAGTTGTCTTTTCATAAATGTGCACACACACATATACCTGTTATTTTGACAACACCAAGCGCTAACTGTTGATTGCACACAGTGATGGAAAGTTATTATCAATATTTATCAAATTCGCCATTTTGTCGGCTTGTGCTTAATTTCAATAACAGGAACACTCGCAAGTACAGTTTCCAGATCAAAAAAATATTCGAACGAAAAATGGCGACAACCACGTTGTTTGTTGACTACTTATCGACAACATTCTTAGATTGGGCTCACCTCAGTACCAAACTGTGATCATAACTTTCTCTGCAATTAAGTTCAATAGTAAGTGCAAAGCTATCAACCAGTTGCGTAAGGAAGGGGGAATCCATCTTTGCTTCATTAGCCTCCACTCCCTGTGATGGGTCACTAAAATGTGTCACACATAAAAATAGCCAGCCATCTTCTAATTCTGGGCGCCTAGTGAGATGAAAAATTTGCATGGTGTTGTAAAAGGCTTTCTCGATTTTCATTGCTAAGTATGAGAAGACAAGGAAAATGTAGGATTAAAAAAGAAAAAAAAATAAGTTTTATAATTTTTGTTCATTTTTTTATTATTTTCAAAAGAGTATTTTTTACACACATATACATATAAATACAATTACATTTATTATATTAATAATATTCTTTTTTTCCTACAATATATCTTTAATTTGTTGTTTGTTTCCACCTATTTCATTCAGTGTGTTGTTTTTTTTTTTTTTTATTATTAAAAAGGGGAATTTTTCGTAGTTTTCTTTTTAATTATTATTTAACATTTAATTTTCACACATACGTAGCTCACCTCTACCCTAAATTTGTTTATAGAATAGTTTACATTTATAAATAAATTTAATGTATAATTGTTGTTCTTGGTTTAAAGAGTTGTTTTTTTTCTGTGACTTTTGTTTATGTATATAACATATTCTATTAATTTATTGTTTATATTATTACGTCGTTTTTTTTCTCTTCAATATAAAATGTACATTTAGCAGTACGTTTTTAAATCTTCACATGCTTTTTTTGTTTTTGTTTGTTTGTTGTATTTTTATTACAAAGATATGTTCTTTTCGTGTTTTTTTTCTAACATCTCTTATTTCTTTTCGTTTTTCTCTTCATTTTTTTTTTGGCAAATAAAAAAACATAAATAACCTTACGATGAGAACTATTTATGAAATAGGTATCCAAATACGATTTTTAATTTACTCATAAAATTTTACACACATATTTTCAAATATATAAAAAAATACAAAAAATCTTCGTTTTTTGAAAAGTTTTATAAGCAATATCTTATGACTTCATTTTTCAATTCAATTTTTTTATAATTGTTATTTTTTTTTTCTTAGTTGTTAACATTAATAATTAAAATAAACATTCAATATAAATCTATAATAGAATAGAAAAATATTTGGAGATTTTTTTTCTTTAACTAATTCTGTTTTCGTACAGAGAAAACCCTACAAGCGACTGAGGTGTTTTTTGGAACGTTGAGGGGAAGTTTTGGGTTTATAATTTTTTATTTGCTGTGTATGATAGGATTGCAGGCAATCGCCCTGCTAGTCATGTATACAAATGAAGTTGGGGTGCCTAATTTTCGATTGGAAACAGTTTAGCAATTTTAAGTTTATAATATGTTCTACTATTAAAAAGAATGAAAAAAGAAGCCCACCTAGATTTTCTTTTATCGGTTTATGAACCAAAATAGACAACTCCAAGAAACAACATATTATGAAACTGAAAAACCTACACCAAAAGCACTTTTATGTAATGCTCAAAAAGATGGGCAATGTTTTTTTAAAATAGAAGCTTTTTAATGGCAATGACAGAAATTGTCAAAAAAAATAAATATTTAGTAATTTTGTGTTCTTGGACTATACTTTTTAAAGTAACAATTTTAAGAAAAATATACCCAACATAAAAATAAAGCTTGGTATACAAAGTCGGCAATTATATCATCAATCATTCAAAAAATGATTTAATTTGTAAAGAGATATATAGGAGATTTGATTTATAGTTAGCACCACAAAATCATTATAGAATCAAAAAAAAAGGAGTTTAAACTCAAATTTTGAAGCTAAAAGGAACACGATGAATGATCATTTCATATTGATACACGAAAAGGACATACAGTTCTTGCAACATTTATCTAAGCAATACGTTGTTTCAACGAATAATTTGTAATATAAACAGGCTGATGCTGAAACAATATTAAGTATATTAAAAGCTATCAACTAATAGTTTAAAAGTTCAAATCTTCTGGTTAATAACTTCCCCAAAAAACGAGTCTTTTCTTGTTTTGTGTATTTTGTGTTTTTTTTTTTACTAAATTGGTATAAAAATAGTTAAGATAAATTTTTTTATACAAAAACAAATAAATAAAATTAAGAAAAAAAAATTAAAATCACTTTATCATCGTTATATATTTAAACAACTATATTATTTATAATTACTTCAATCCTATTGTATTCTTTTTTATTTCTCTTTTCTTGTAATGTTTTTCTCTTTTTTAACTTAATTATTTTTTTACAGTTTTTACGCACAACCACAAATATTACACAAAAAATATTTTCTTTTTATAATATATTATTTTGTTTTTTTTTTTCTTCATTAGGTATTAATTTTAATAAACCTAAATTTAAAATGTTTGTATTAGCCTGAATAAATATGTTTATATGAAGAGCGCACATATAAATATTTATCCCAATAAATCAAAGTACGCGAACAGCACCCTTACTTATTTTGTGAAGATTCAATCCTTTTATTTTTGGAAATTCTGTACGGATATTTTTTTCGTTTTTAAGAGTGTGATTAGAAATAAAAAATATTTCTGCAATTGACTTGAGATGGCTGTTTTTTGTTTGTTTAAATAAATAAAAGCACAGTACAGAATTTAAATGAAAAAAATAACAAGTAAAAACCACAACTTTAGGAAGAAATTGCAGATCATACTGTAACACGCATTTATACATTTACTTATATGTTTTATTATTATTTTTTTTTTATATTATTTATTATATTCAAATTAAACAAAGGCAATTAAATAATTTTCATATACATTCTATTGGAAAGGGGAGGTATTGGAAAAAGTATATAATCAAACTTAACTTGAAAAAGCAATAGTATATGTAAATGAAAACTGTTTTTTTTTTAATTAATGTTATATAATACTTTTGATAATATTTTTATGTTTTTTTTTTAATTTTGTTAGATTTGAAATCAGTCTTTGCATAAATAATTTTTATCATACTAATATAATTTGTTTTTATTTTACTAATGAATAATTGTATCCCCTTGCATTGGCAATAGGTTTTTTTTTGTCTCTATACTAAAGAGGTCATTCATAAGTATGTTTTTTATTTACCACAACGAGTACATAATTTACTAATTTGTATATAAATATATACAAATATTAATATTATGCATTGATATTATTTTTGTGACAAGATTAAGAAAATTATTTAATTTTTTTTAAATTTTAATTTAAAAGAAACGACAAAACGACACCTAAGATTTTTTTTTCATTTAAAAATTTGAGTACTCAATTTTTTTGGAACGGATTGTTGATAAAATATTTACAAACTTAGTGATAATTTGTATCTTAATGCCTAGAATACATATAAATATTACTTTAATACATAGTTTTTTTTTTTTTGCAAGTAATTCCTTTATAGGTTTTTTTTTTGTAATTGTTTGTTACAAATTGTTACAATTTTATCGAATGCTTGTCACAAGTCGTTGTATTTTTAATGGAAGGAAATAAGTTATAAAACTTAGTGTTTGCCAAACAAAGAATCAAATAAATCTTTTTATTTTTATAATCAACAAATACGGGGAAGCATGAACGTAATACAAATTATGTTAAAATTTGATGGGTTCAAATTATGCTCTGTGTTTTTTAGTTTATGACATTTTTATCGGCTCAGAAAAGAAAATGTTAGATAAAGTTTCTATTGTCTATTTCGATTAAAAATTTGATTATTTCCTCTGCTGTTTTGACTTAAAAGAACAAGAACAAACGCACATAATGTTCCTAATATCTTGACACCTCGATACAATGAAATTCGTTTTATATGCTAAATTTTAAGGATACTTCACGAGAAATTCATTTCTTGTGGCTTTAAAAGCGAATCCTTTTGTATCGTTAAGTTTTCGATAAGATTTGGTAACATTTTTTGGATGTAAAATTGACGGGTCACTATGTAATGTAAATCAGTTTGTTAAATATATTTTTATTAGAAACTTAGTATTTCTATAAATGTTTCTATTCAATATTTGTTATTTTGTTTGTTTGTTTATAAGTTTAACAATATTCGACAACGACATACAAAATTATATTTCATTCTCATGAGATAATTCTTTGACAGATGCTTTAGTGCACTTTTAGCCATTGTTGGTAACGTTTTTAATTTGACAGACCGCATGTTTTGATATTGGCTTCCATTTCCTTTTACTTGTTTTAATTGCCCTAAAGCTGTAAGCTTGCTGTTTTTCTTTCTGTTATAAGCAATAAATGTGGCCTTTTTTCTAATCGCTAAGTAAATCTAGTACGAAAACGCCCAACATAATTTGAGTATTTAGGCAGCGTCTTAATTGTCAGGGTTTACAGCATAGTAATCGAGCTATTTTAATTTTTGTAGGAAATCTGTAACAACATATTGTTAAATTTCCCACACGAACTTGTATCATGAAGAAGGGGGTAACGTGGTAAGAGCAGGACAGTATTTTTTGTTACTTCTTCAAGGTGAGCTTGGAGTCTTCTGATTGACATAATTTATTTTTTGGAGACAGTGTAAGCCTTACGTTGGCGGCGAGCATTAATATCATTAATATTTTTGATTCAAAATAGTATAATTGTTCCTATAATGCGCATTGAAAACCCGATTATACAAAAAATTGTCATTAAATCCGAATTTTCTACAAAAATAAAACGTTTAAGCTACGACGAAGAAATTAAAACAGCAAGTTGGGTAAAAATCTGTCCACTTTTTATGAGTAAAAATTTAATCAACTTTACAAGCTGATTTTTGACAGAACTCATATTTCGAACTAAAGGAAAATTTCTTGGCCTGAAATCAGAAAAGTGACGGAAAATGTTTTACTGTCTCGTAACCTCTTTTTTCTATGTTATTGAATCCGATTGTATCTTGATTCAGTAAATTTGTTCATGAATTTTCAGCTTGGACAATGAAAGAATATTTGTTGGCCAAATATTGGCAACTTGTCGGTTGTGTAAACGGAACATTCCGCTTTTACATAAAACTATCAAAAAATGGAGTAGTACAAAAATGTTTTCATTTGACGTTTCATTTTTGTGCGAAATTTTCCCTGTGTTTTGAAATAACTGACTTTTGTTGAGGAAATGAGGGTACAACTGGTGGAAACAACCGCAAAATCACGTATAGGAGAATAGAGCTCATTTTAATGTTGTCAAAGGCAGAGGATAAACAATAGGCTTTTACTGTTTTTTTTTTTTATTTTTTTTTATTTTCGAAGACGAAGAATGTTTAAGAAACAAATTAAATATGTCATCAACATGAAAACAGTGATATTCGTGGACGATGATTTTTCATCGTTTGTTTTTTTCTTTTTTGTTATAGACTATGGATTGAATATACGATACCCAAATGGGTATATACAAATTTGTCGAGTTTCCACAAAGCAGGAATATATTATTATAAACATCGGTTAGTTTTTTTTTTTTAATATCCGTTTGCGATTTTGTGGAAAATCGACTTTTTATCGAAGGCACTATGAATGCCCTTAGTACTAATAAACTAAAAAATGAATACTTATGTAACATAAAAATGATATTATATATTTAATTAAGATACAAAATTAATATGAATATCAACGTCATGCTGCCAGTTTGTGCTCTTTGAAGAGATTTTTCCAATTTGTTTTTATTTTTTGTTTGTTTCTTTGTATAAAATTCACAAGATAAAGATAAGTTTAAGAAAATTAAAATGGAATGGCAATGATTTTCATAAATAAAAGAAATAACTAAAAATCATGAGTTAATCACCAATAAATCAACAAAATGAACACAGATAAGTCCAGACTTTATCAAATTTAAACAACAACAAATAATGTTAAGCTTTAAGTTAAAGTTATATGTATGTATGTATCAATGTGAAGTCTGCAAAGAGCTATGATTCAAATGTTTTCCTAACCAGAAACAAAGATTTTGTGGGGCATAAAAGAAGGCTAGTATTACTGATTTCAAATTGTTGAAAAAGCTAGAAATTTAAATACGTAACAGCTACAACGACAGGAAAAGTGTATTCCCACTCAGCATACGTAGCAAAGAAGTAACTCATTGCTCCTGAAATCTGCGGACGATCATTAACACATACGATTCATTATTATTGATAGATGTGACTTCAAAGACAATTTAAAGCCACCAAAAACTCTTTTCTATTTTTCTGCCTTGTCTCCTAAACACTTGCACTGTGTTAATTCAGGATAACGATAAGGATGACTAAACCCTTCAATGCGCTTGCTAATCTTAAGACTTCCGGAAGAAGACGACAACGACACCAAAAACTTTTCTGCATATTTATGAAGCGAATTAATATAACATCACTGAACTTCGACAGGGTAGATGACAATAAAGAAATAACCCAAAGTCGGGACGTGTGTCAATATATTTTGAGAAGTTAAACCAGCAGTGCATTGCACGGTTGCTACAAATGTAAACAACTAAACATACAACTTTTCAAAAAATAAAAGAGTTAACTATCGATACCCTTAATTATGAAAATAGAACGAAACTCAAAAAATAAACAACAGATGGAAAAGAAGAGGCAATTATTTTAAACATTATAATTAACAACCTGCGAAATGAAAAATAAATCTTGCTCTGAGTAAATGGAAACATCACACTTAATATAATTTTGAAAAATATAAAAAACAAAACTACAGAAAAAAACAAAAGATAGCCGTTGTTTATGAAAACCATTCTTCCAAACCTCTTAACATAAGGATAAAAAAAATTTTAGTATATTTTTTTTTATTATTAGGTTTAAGAGTTTTTGTTAAATATTTTTTTTTTCTATTTTCTGACACACTAATTTAAATTTATTACATTTGTTTATTCTTTTATACTTGTATAATAGGATCAACATCAAACATTTACGCGTTATTCTTGTATTTATACTCGTGATTTTCTTATTCTTTTTTGTTTAGTGTTTTTTTTAAGCTTTTCTATTTAAATTATAAGTATTGATTTCAAATTAAAAAGAAATAATTCAAATTAACTAATAAAAATACGATTTTGATGTTTTAAAGATTCAAATTACACCCTCTTTCGGTTATAGTTTTGAAGTTTTAATCGAATTGGGAACGATTCGGCTCATTTTGATAAAAAAAAACACTTCAAGAAGATCGTGTAATCAAACAGAAAATTAAAATAAATTCCAACTATCAATGGGTTTTGTTAAGAAAAATTACTGAACAAAAAAATATTATTAATGTTAATTAATTATGAGATTTTTCTTCTTTTTGATTTTTAATTTTAAATTCCTATCTACAAGATACAAAAAATATTCTTTTTTATACTTGTTTATTTTTTTATTTTTTTTTACAAAAAATAACTTTTCATATTGTATTTGACAAATAAAAATTATAAATATGTGTAGCACCGACGATAATTGTGACAGAAATGCTTAAATTTTTAAATAATAAAATGAAAATTTCTTGTTGAAGTTAAATTCCAAGCATCGTCGTTTTAAATTAGCGCGTATATTTTTTTTTCATACACACATCTTTCTTTATATATATATACACATACACATATATTTATATTATAAGGTAAATATATATGTATACATATATATATTTATATATTAACTTTATATACGTATATACATTTAAACGAAACAAAATATTTATCTTTCATAATAGACATTCAATTTAAAATTAGTCACTATATTTTTTTATGATTTCACAATTACTAGACGTTGGGATTATTTCTATGTAGTATGATCTTTTTTTAATATTGTTTTTTTTTTTTTTTTTTTTTATTTGTATCCTTTGTATAAAAAGCTATCTTCATATTTTATTTTGTTTTTCCATTTGTCTTCCGACTATAAATAATTCTCTTTGTTTTTTGCTTTGGTGTTTTTTTTAATAATTGTAACGTCATTGCCATGATAAGTATATTTTTGGATTTGCAGTTTTTGCCTTTGCATTTTGAAATGTCGTTTTTTTGTATGGTTTAGCTTTAAGGTGCAAAGATAGCATTTTTGAAGATTCTTGCGCTTTTCAAACTAACAATGTTTTCTTTCCCTAAGGGTCTTCGAGGAAGAGATATTTAGGATTTTAATGTGACCTGCAGTTGTGTTTTCTTAATTAATAACAATACCATGTGCGTATGAACCTTTGGGGCAAATTATATAAATATTACAAACTTAAAATTATGCGCAGAATAGAAAATAGGGCTTGCAAAACAATGATAGAATTGAAAAAAATGCTTTAAAAACTAATAATAATAAAAATCATTGGATACAAGATCAACAAACATTTTACACAGCGATAATTACATCTTTGAAGTTCTTTCTTTCATAATTCGAAATGTGCTACTACAAATATTGGATTTTTAAAAACAAATATTTTTTTCAAATGAATTTTATTTTGTGGTGACCAACGTGAGGAGTTGGTTATTCAAGAACTGAAATTCAGTATTATTTAAATAATGTAGAATATTCGTCTGGTAAATCTAAATCCCTCTCTCTTAATCCAGAATTCTTCGATCAAAATTGTTGATTACAATTTTCTTATATGTACTTTGAAAGGGAACGATATTGAATGGCTCAATATTTTGGTTTAAGATTCAAATATCTATTTTAACTTCTTTCGTTTACTTTTATAGAAATACAGACGAATTTTCAATGGCTTTTAAATTTGGAGAAAATTACAATTAAAATGTATGCAAGAGTTAGTGCTTGTGATTTTCTGACTTCAGATCTGGAATCAATTGTCTCGCCCTTTCAGACCATGAGCTGTCAGTACCAAATATACCCAAAAAGCAACCAACAAGCTTATTTTTCGGAGCCATATAGCGATCAGGAATAATTTTCTAATCGATAATTGATTGTTTTATTCGATTTAAAACACAAATGTTACACTCGCAATCTTCCATATTGCTTATTTTTTGTATTTTTGTATTTTGGATGCAAACAAAATTGCTTTGAGCTATGTGTCCTTGATTTACGTAGCTTTGTGTTTTGAAACAAACTGATCATATTAGTTAAACGATTTGAAATTAAATTATGTTTAAGAATTCTGTTGAAACACAACGCTAATGCGCAGAATACTAGTTCACGTTCCTAAGTCCATAGCTGTTAAGGAATTATAAAGCTCGCTTGGTAGTAGTATATTTCCACGTGTAAAAAAATTCGATTTTGACAAAAGATTTTTGAACAACTATTCAGATAATTAAATGATTCGAATAATATTAAAATTACTAATCATACATTAATAAACATCAACTATTCTGCAATACACAAACACACTCACTACAGATAATACCAAACTGAAAATAAAACTGAATAAAATTAAAAAAGAATTAAAACAAGATTTGTACAAATTTAAAATTGTATATTTAAGTTAATTTCATTTTACTTTCAATACTCTCTTAACATATTTCTGTTCGTTTTTGTTTAGTTTATTGTATTATACAAAACAAGCTCATGCTGTTTATTTTTATTTAAATATATATAATTTATTTATAGAAACCTTTCTCTTTTTTTTAATAAAAGAAATAATATATGAAAATACTATATTTTAATAATGAAAATAAAATAATGAAAAAATAATGTATACATAAAATAATGTTTTTTTTAATAATTTGTAAAATGGCGAGCAAAGTGGATCATCATCACCAGAACATCTATTTAAGATCTTTAGTTTCGTTAAATTAGTTATAAATTTTTGTGGGTGTCTCTTTTTTCCTTTCCAAAAACTTTTGATGAGTTATTTGACCAATTAGGATGAAACTATTTGTTAATGGATAAACAAAACAATTCCTTCGTTTTCGGCTTTTTTGGCCACTACAGTAAAGCAATCGAACAGAGTTTATCCTGATTTTGTCAATGTTTCGAGTTTCGACTGGGATTGTTGTCATCGGCGGTTGTTTTTATTTAACGTCATAACATAAAGAAGACAAAATTAAATTGACGTCTTATGTTTTAAATACGTCCGAATAAAAGTTTATGTAGGTGACAGCCACCCCTGTCGAAACCTTGAAAATTATCGTTCTCAATATCAATATGGTCAACGGCAAGGTTTAATTGTTATCCATGAACAAATAATTTTTTGCAAAATATAATCATAACTAAATTAAATGTATATATGTAATACATAACTCATGTGTATAATATTGTTAATTTTTAAAGCTATAAAATAAAATAAGGCAATAATTTACAATGAGCAAAAAAGTTTCGAGGTTATGATCAACAGTTTTTTTTTATTTGCATTAATTTTAAACTTAATTTATAAAAATATTGTACATTAGACCAAAAAAAAAAAAAAAAAAAAACAGAACAAATAATAAAACTAAAATATCTTTTAAAATATAGACAAAACTAATGTGTTTAAATTATTATTAGTTAAAATCAGTCAATTTATTTATATAGCTCTTTAGTATTTTAAGTTAGTTTATTTAGTACAATAATTTTTGTTTCTTTTTGTTTAATATTATTATTTTTAGGAATAGTACATGGCCGCCTCCTTGTTGGAATCTTTAAAAGTGTACACCATTTGAAAAATTTTGGAATGTAAATATTTTTCGAAACGAAAATATTAATATTATAGTTGTTTCTTTTGCGTTTTGTTGGGAATTGTAGTTTTAATGGAACTTCATCTACAGATGTGATCTGACAGAAAGACGTTCGTTATATTTTTTTTTTTTGTAACGCTTTGATCAAAATAAAACTTTATGGAAACAAATACTAGAATTATTTCTCAAATAAGCTCAATCAACAACATTCAAATTTGTTATAAACTTGATTAAAAATGATAAGGCAAGAAACGAATGAAGTAAAAATATATGAGAGTTGGTAATTTTGTAAAACGATAATTAAAATAATTTTATCAATATCGCATTCGTACTGGTCTTAATTTCCCAAAGGCTCAATCCTATTTCAAACTAAAATGTCTAAGAGATACTTTGTTGAAGTTTTTGGTGTTGTTCAATCACATTAACTAGGATTCCACATGTCCATCTACAGTTTCCGTTATTAAATTTTATTAAATGACGCATTTTGTTTGTTGTTGTAGTCCAAAATCTTAATAATTCAGAATTTAATAAATACAACCAACAATAACAAATTTATTATAAATATATTAAAAAAGCCCAACTATAAACAAACGCAAAATAATGACAGCATAAAAAAAGCAACAAACGAAGGTGGTTTAAAAAAGAAAGAAAGAAAGTTTGTTAATGGCAGCGGCCAAAAGAGACTAAGAACGAAAAAGGGCAAAAAGCCTCAAAAATAAACAAAAAGAGACATGTTTCAGCTCTTTTCTTTAACTACTATCTTCTCTACTACTACTCTTACATGAATAACATAGTTATATGAATTTCTAAGAACTAAAAAAATTAGACTTTCAAATAATACATGAAAAAACAGTAACATAACTTATACAAAATCAAAGGAAAATATTAAATAAACTTCAGATTAACAAAAAAAAAAAAAAATTATGAGAAGAGCAGAATTGTGTCAAACTCAAACACTCATGAGTTCCATACGCTCGTAGATTGTTTTTGAAAACATACTTTATTTTTGTAAAAACATATATTTCAAAAAATGCCGTTGTTATCATTATAAACACCAAGGCGTGTCTATCTTACTTACAGGGTTGGTGGTTGGTAAGAAAGATCGGTGTAAAATCCATCATAATCAATGACCCCGACGGATATGACATTTTTTTGTTCTTGTTTTTTTTTTTTTGTAATATGTATCTGTCCTCCTACTCCTACCTGCTCCCATCGTTGTGTGTATCTTCCTTTTTTCTATATATATATATATATGTATTATAAATTGCTTACTGTCTTTTTAACTCTTTATTCTGCAGACATTATATTATGAACTTGTTCTAGTTTAAAGGCAAGCCTTTGCTTTTGTGAGAATTCATCTTCTTCCAAGGTTACGGTAAGTTGTTCATTATATTTCACAGCGTATTCATATAATTCGTGGAGGGCACAGTTCGTATTAAATTCTGTTGTATGTAACTGTAACGAGAATATGTCCAACTTAGTGTTTTTTTTTATATTTTACGAAACAAAAAAGATGATTTATATTTATACTCACTCTCGATTCTTCAGCGAGCATTGCGTTCATATCTTGATCTGATATAGCTGGCATTTCTCTAATATCACGATAATATCGGTCCACCCACTTGCGATATTCAGGTATATCTTTTGCATATAATAGCTTTGAGCTTGGAGAATCCTTACCTGTAATTCAATGAATTCAACATTTAATTTCAGATCATTGGCATTTCTTACTTAAAATAATGAAATAATAAGAAAACTTACCTAATCTATGATCTGATGTGGAACATGAATCCATAAATGTTTGAGCAACTACTGATAAGCAGGAATCAACTATGTTTGACTTATGAATATCAAAAACGAAGTTTGGATTTTTTATTAAGTTAACCCAAAACCTAAAAGCAAAAATATAAAATTCAATAAATTTTAAACTATTTTATTGTTGAAGACTAACCTTAATGGCAAACTATTGCTCTTCCATGTGTGTACAACTTCTGGATCTGTTATGCCATGCAACAATGCTTGGTCATCCAAGAAGTCAAACATGTATTTTATAGCCAAAGGCAGCGCTGAGCCTCTGTGTGCTGTACTAAATATTGTCTCGAACAGATCGTCTACAAACTTCTGTAGTGTACCCTTTGTGGCAAGCAATCGTGTCAAATAGATTTCCGACACAAGTTTATTAACACGTTCACCTTCCTTTTGCAAATCGCTGTCATGGTGTTTCACCAAATGCCAATACTTAAGGCCGTTCTCATGGATGTCATTATTTAGCGGACTACCAGCTCGACTAAATGTTGGCGATGATGATGTATATTTCGATAGATTGAGTGTTTCGTATCTGTGATAAAAATAAAGGCAATAATATTCAAACAACAAAATATAACTTTTTAAATTTCAAATTACTTGTGAGATTTTTCGTTTTTATCTGAGAGTATAGAAAAATTATAAATCGAGCTTTGTTTGGGCACTAAACTTAGACCAGCACCATCGGGAACATTATAATGTTGTAGTGTATTGAGCTTCTTCCACTCATTCTCCATTTTCGATGTTGTATCCTCATCGTAGAGAATAACACGACCAGAAGCTCCTGTTCGCCATTCTGAAAGAAACATTTTATGATTAATTAGAAAGGTTTAAAATACTCTCGTAATGACAAACTTACCCAAATCCAAGTCGTCTTTTCTTGGTCGCTGACTGGACGGAATATTTCGATAAATTGTGTCGAGACATTTCTCTTTCACCTGACCGATGGTGTCACAGTCCAACACTTTTACTTGAACATTCTCCGTATTTGTTGGCATCATTTCCATGTTTGTGCAAAACATTGGTTGTTGTGTGATGCTGGCGAAGACTGTCATTGGTCGGAATTCAATCAGCTGTCGAATGAGTTTTTCTTCGCTGAGTGAGTAACGAGCTTCGTGGGTACATGCATCAACAGGACCCTTGTCTACTTGGCCTTTAACAGCACGGAAAAGCATGTAAAGTGGTTCTCCGGCACATTCCTTCAAAAACTTGTACAACAGAAATGTAAACCAAGCGGAAAGCATCTTTTCGGCAACACTTTCTGTACGACGAAGCAACAATTTTGGATGACTCTTCCCTTCTATGCACTTTTCAATTAATTCAGCTAGAAGAGTTTTCAGTATATCTGTGCAGTATTCGAGTTTTGACTGTAATGTTACCATTATCAGCGAAGCTACATTTACTCGTTCACGCATTGAGAAGTAACGATTTGATTCTAACGTGCGAATGAAGAGTAGTAGGAATGTTTTGTTCATGATCAGCTGACCAAATAGTCGAAGACCTTTTTCTTTGCGGAGTAGCTCTGGTCGCTCCCATTGCAGTACATTGTGATCTTTGTCATTGGGAAAGAGTATTTTCATAGCATAAGTGCGATAATCCAGGAATGGTATACCCCCGGATGTGAGATCACCCGTAAGATCTGTCATTTCTGTCTGCAACTCAGCAAAAGCTTCTTTACACTCCGCAGCGACACGCAATTCTAATATGTCCATTTGTTCTTGCATGTTTCGCAGTACACGGTTCGACTCTGATGTTTTCTTTTTGTAGGCCACAAGGAGACAGACGAAGAAAAGAAACAATGCAGTAACTCCTACGATTACTCCGAACATAACGTTCTTTCCTAATCCGTGCATGATATTTGGCGATGCATAGCTTAGAACCCCAATGCGATACTCCAGGGACGGGCCAATTTTCACAACCACTTCAGGGACCTCACTTGAGTCTGTAGACTCTGAAGGTGGTCGACATGTCAATTGCTGGCGTGATAGAGAAGTTATATTACAAATTCCATTACCAATCATTACGAGAACATCGCTCTCCTTACAGGCTCGATCTAGATTTTTACCATTTATTGTTAAATACTCGCTCTTATAGTACTTGACTCGATCTTCGAAACGATCATACACTGGATTCGGATATAGCTCAAATTTGTTGTTATGCTTGGTTGAAAGATTCTGCACTCCGATTACATCGTCCATCAGGAACCCATATTCCAACTGTTCTGGTTTGTCAGCGTCCAGAAAAGCTGATCCGGCTGTATCGATCACCGGCGAGTTACAGAGCATATCCGTTGAAGATAAAACTTCACATTCACTTAAAAACATCTTTTGGTTGTAAAACACATACATGTTGGGGCTTTGTATGTAATCGAATTGACTTCCTCGAACAGCTATTTTTATTCCACCTGCTGGTATTCCCTTTGGGGACTTTGTTCCTGACTGACCCGAACTAACATAATCAATAGTTGGGTCTTCCACATATTTAAAATTATAATCATTGAACTCGCGGATTCCATTGTCAAAATGCATCTTTAAGCGACCCTCAATGATTCCCGGTGAGGAACTCGTTCGACACAAAGCCTGTGTGGCATTCGTGCTTAGAATTTCACAAGGCAAATGGTCATTGATGAACGACTGAATGCGGCTGCCAGCGTTTAAATACTTGCCGAAGATCATTATTTGTGTTCCACCTGAAACTGGACCAAATTTTGGGCTAAAATCATCAATTTTCGGATCAACAAACTCGAAATCTGTCTTTGACTCTCCCCGATAGTCACCGATTTGAACAACAATTCGGCCATTTCGATATAGCTGGACACCAGGACTATCAACGGTGCAGACAATTTCCTTTGTATCGACGTAGAACTGTTGAAAAGGCATACAGTTTATTCCAGCAATGCGAACACCAGAATAGATGTCGGTGAAATTCTTTCCCAGATTGATACCGCGAATTGTGATATTAGTACCACCCTCCCAAGGACCAGTTTTGGGTGAAAATGATTGAATTTCTGGATTGGGGCAAGTCTCCATACGATTCAGCCAATCTGTTTTGCCTTCGTTGTTCTTATTGCATTGTTCTTCGACTTCACATGAATTCGTAGAGGAACACCAACCGCAATTATATTTTTCAGCCAACGCTAAGCATATTCCACAGCTGTCAGCCATGTCACGACAACGGTATATCACAACTAAGAATATTTGTGGTAATTAAATAATAATTCATTTTGTGCTTAAGGTGTAATCTACTCACCATGAATATCATGAGGATTATCCAAGGGTTTTGATCCACCCCATATAACAGCAAAAGTAGCAGTCAAATTGGGAGACCTAGATGAATATTGAAACTCCATGTTGTCACAATAGATGGTGTCGCCTAATAACTGAGCATTCAATGAAGTAACTCGTCCTTCAATATTGAATTGACAAACAAAACGAGTTTGTACAATAAACTGTCCAATAATGTGCACCTTGACCTTGATAGATTTGCTTGTGCCGGCAGCAACAAGTACTTCACTACCATCGCCAGTAGCATTGATTGTAGGGCAGAAACCTGGTCCTGAGCGATAACTTGGCCCAATTCGCTAATGAAGTAATATAAAATTTTTAATTTAAGAACTAAACACCAAGCTTTACTAACTGGCAATCAATACTTACACTAACTCCAGTTACCAAGATGTCATTACGACAATTTTCGGCAGTATCGTGAGTGCAGCGATGTGCCTCAACGCACCAATCACAGGGAAATTCTGACGAAACACACCTCGTACAAGATGAATGTGTACTGCAATCAAAGAATGTAAAGTCCGTTGACACCAAATCTGGACCGTTTTTCGTTCGGACTGATAGCTTTGCCGTAAAGTGATCTAATCAAAGACAAAATTAAAATTTGAGAATAAATAAAAAAAAACATTCATGCACTTACGTCTGCCTTGTTCAATCTGGGGCAACATATCAGTACGTGGTGTTGTACAATTGACACCATTACGCTTCTTGGTGGCATTTGTAAAGAGAGCCTTTTCTTCTGTCGTGAAGGCACAAACGAGATTCTCCTTCAGTTGAGGTAGATGGTCGATTATCAGTTCCAACTGAAACACGCCCAAAAATGTGTCATTCGAACCGCTGGAAAAATCCGTTGTACTTACCGTTCTAGCTGTGGTTCGTTGTAACTGATGAGGCACAACACTCGTTATTGTTGTACATTTGCCAGTCTTATAGCTAACCCAATAGAGAGGGTCATTTGCATCATCCTCGCAGGTCGAACGCGGACTGCATTTATTTTCAAGTGAACACCATCCGCAATATGGATCTCGTGCACCCAAGCATTGACCACAGGTCAGATAATCTGAACAATCATATACTTTCACTTTTGAGACACCATGCCTTGACATTACGTATATATGCAGTTTTTGATTGTCAAAATGCATGTCACTATTTATTGGTGAACCAATATTAATCGGAATGTTGGCGTATTCGATCGCAGAGCTGGCCGACTCTACTACGATTTTCTTTAGGTAGCCATCAGCGGTACCAATAAAGACAACCGTATAGCCACTGGTACGAGTTGCAGCAACCGCTGTTAAGCGTTTATTGAATATTGCAACTGGTACAGCAGCTATGGGGTGTTCGCCACCTAGAGGCGAATTCACATCCAGCCCGCAGAAATCTTCACCTATGGTTTGTAGTTTCTGAAAAAATTTAAAACATAAAAAACAAACGTTAATTTTAACCTTTTTTTAAATTTATAACTGATAAATATTAAGTTTTGGGGCAGAGGAATATGATTATGGGCCAAGCTATACATTCGCAATTTTCTTTTGAGATCGGTCATCAGAATTTGGTAGTAGTTACTTCTATATGGGTGTCATAGTATATTTACACAGATTTACTGAAGTCTTAAGATACTTATTCAGGGAAGAACTAATCATTTCAGATTTTTCGTATCCACCGATTTTTTCAATAGATTCTCAGGCTCTGGACGTTTTATCCACCTTTTTCAGTGGCTGACATAATTTGAGTTACATCAGACTTTCAATCATTTTTGACTCTTAAATGCAGACGGGAGCTTTGCGATGCATAAGGGAGCTAAATCGCATTGTCCGACACCTACTAGCGGTAGCTAGACGAACGTTAGATCCATCGGATCCATGCGTTGTAGATTACTAAATTACCTTCTGAGGATTTAGAGATACGCTCTGAAGATTTAAATTAAAGACGATCCACTCGTCAATCACAGGCATTAAAAGGAAAATTTCAATGCGATGAAAAATGCAAGATATGCCTCTGATGAACATACAAATAATGTTTGCTGAAAAGCTAGCCGAGACCCTCGCCAGTTTCCAAGCTCACATAACAGCTCTCCAGGAGATGCGGTGGGAAAGAAAGCTGTGATTTTTATTATGGAAAATGCTCCTCGATGGGAGATCACGACTGTTTCGGTGAGGTTTCGCTTTAAGAGGAATACTTAGGAAAAATAAACTCTTCGGAGACTTTTACGCCGAAATCGGGAGACATCTTTGCTATGACGATCGGAAAGCACAGCCTGCATAACACTTCTGCCAATAACGGACTCATGCTCATCGATTTTGTAGCAGGACAAAATATGGTTATGGTTTATGGCACTCGCTACCCACGTCTCAACTACGCTGAGAAAATATAAATTTAATGTTGGACTTGAATCGAAAGAGTATCCCTTGAGCTTGGTGAGACTTTTCAACCACTTGTTGAATAGCAACCGTGAGCTACAGAGTGAGCTATTTCAAAATAAATATCACAAGACTAAAAACGTACAAAGCAGCTGAATACGACGCGATGGCCTCCAAATAGATCTTTTTATTAACGATGGAGATGACATGGTCAGGAGCACACACCAGCTCATCTGCAAAATATGGTGGGAGGAAATTATGCCCGATGATTGAAATCATAGTAACAGATGGTACTTCAATCCACAAAAAAAGATACAGGCTATACTCTGCGCCAACTTTAGAGGTATAAGCTTTCTGAACATCGCATATAATATCCCGCCCAGCGCTTTATGAGATCGTTTTAAAATGTTTGCTGGTGATCTAATAGATTCAGACCTGGAAAATCGGCGACCGACCAAATCTTTACAAGAAGCTAAATCCTCGAGAAACCCCAGGAACTTAATGTACATACAAATACACCCCACCTCTTCGTCGATTTTAAAGAAGCCTTTGACAGTGCCATGTCCAACTTTAGAATTCCCGCTTACCTTAATGCTCGCTGTTCCGTCAAAGATGGGAGGGACTCTACAGACCTTCGCCACCACCAGAGGGCTTAGACAAGGTGACGCACTTTCATGCAGCTGTTTCAAAATTGTGCTCATGTCAGTACAACGGGCACCATCTTTAGTAAATCGACACAATTAGTTGGGTTCGTGGACCACATTTACGTAATAGGCAGAACAAAGCGAGCAATAACCAATGTCTGCCTTTTTTCATTTTATTTGTACATTCTTTATTTTTCATTTCCCCCACCGATTTGATCAGAACGTAACTATTGAAAGATATATAACTTCGAGGTAGTCAGTGAATTTGTCTACTTGGGCACTGCTGTAAACAGGCAACAATATTAGCGCTGAAATCAAACGCAGACTAACTCTTTGGACTGAATAAACAATTGAGGAATAAAGCCCTTTCCAGAGGAACCAAGGAGACCGTGTATATAACACCCATCATCCCGGTATATGCTGCAGGAGCATGGACCCTCTCGCAATCGTGTAAAAATTCACTTGGAGTATTCGGGAGAAAAGTTCTGCGCACGATTTATGGGCCTGTCTGCGTAAACAAAGAATACAACAATTGACAAAGAAGATACAACGACGTGCTTCACAGGCATTAAGTCAGAAAAATTTGAATTCAATGACTATGATGGCTGGGCGATGTAGAGTGAATGGACATCAATGCTCCAGCTCGTAAAGCCAAACGAAGGTAGACTTCATCTTCGATGGAGCGAACAAGTAGAGGGAGATCTCCGACTGCTTGCGAGAAGCCGACTGGAGAGGCGTATAATACAAGGCCTAGGAGCACCACGCTCTAGTTGAGCCACTATAATTAAAGTAGGTAACAGAAGACCACATTGACATTTTGAAGCATTAAAATCCACACGAATGATAATTTTTTGTATATATGTATAGCACACGAACTCAAGGGTTTATGATAGTCATTTTAATGTTTGGTCACAGCGCAAGCGATAGGAAATGACGGAGCAAGAATCCCTTTATTTCACGGTACGTCCGAAATTGGGCTTAAGTGTAAACTGATGTGCGTTCATAGCAAGACCAGTATTACGAGGGAAATGTTTAAGGGGTGGAAAGCAGCTGGCTACCTCGAGTGAGCATTTTTTTAGAAGAACCGGCAAAATAACGAATGAACGACGATGTTCAAGTGATGGAAATGTTTCCATAATGTTTCTCTCCTACCAATTTCAACGCTTTTTCTTAACTCTGTCGAGCAGGTGTAGAAAAGTTTGAGAAGCACCTGCTTAGATATGGGAGTTATACTCGAGTTCAGGGCGTATTAAAGCTTTGTAAATTGTAGCCAGATCAGAAGGGGTGAAAAACTTCTTGCATCTATGTATTAAGCATATTGCAGCATTCTACTTGGCAATCTCAAGTATGTTGTCATTTCAACGAAGGTTGTCACTGATACACATACCGAGTACTGATAACTTTTTGGCTTCCTCGATGCAAGTGCCATTCATGGATGAAGGCATAGGGGGTATGTTTAGTTTTAATGACAAAAGACAGCATTGAATTTTCGACGCATTAATTGCAGCTCCAAATTTTAACAACAGAATTGTGAATCTAGAGTCCAATTAAAGAACTGAGAGTATTGATGCCAGCAAAACAGTACAAACGATGACAAAAGAATCGAAAAGAGAACGAAACCTTGTCGCACACCAGCATTTATTCCATTAATATAAGACCTAGTTTTTTCTACACTGCGTTCGCACCTAGGTGGTTATTAATGTCCTTACAGTAAATTAAGTGAGCGTTCAGAAGAGATGAAATTGAGAGAACATAGAATGTCTGCAAATCGTAATGGGAGGGAAAAGTAAAGCACAGCAAAGCATTCAAGCCTCTCTATCTGTAGGTACTTTACAGTACACCCGGAACTAGGTTCAAGAATAAATTGATGGACATTCCTAGCTATGCGAAATATACGGGAATGTTGTTTAAGAAGATGAATGCAACTGGCTTTTTCGCTGGAACACTGTTTGTAGAAAAAGAAGTCAGGAGAACTTCTTTTGAAAGTTCCCTTACTTCAACTATTGCTTATTTTGAATTGATTAAATATAATAACTAAGTTGAACTTACCGTGGAAACACAATCCATATTGGGCGATATAAAGTCCAGCCCTCGAGCTCCATTGCCATTAAAGCAAGATTTGATGTTTTGCATGAATTTTCTGCGAATCGATTTCAGCGAATATATGCATAATGCTGAATTATCGGTTGACACGTTGCCTTTGCCCTCCGAGAAGACCGCATACAACACATCATCTTGTTCTGTAATGGCTAGATTCGATGCAAGGTCCGAGCCGGGCTTTCCTAAGAAACCAGCTTGGACTAGATTGTATTTGGTGCCGCCTTGTGCATCAATACAATCAACTGGAATTTCTGTGTATGAATAATAATTGGAGTCCTCCTGGCAGATGCGCACCAACTTGGTTATATACTCCTTAGGTGTGGAATGATGGTTATGTTTCAATTGTGTTGTGAGAAAATATGAAAACTTCTCCGAACTAAAGCCGTAAACATAATTCACTAGATACGACTCACGCGCGTATGAGTTTATGAAAATACGCGTGCCCGTAGTAACAGCCGACGATGCGATTTGAAATAATTTTTGATTCTCAAGACTGCGTGACGCCACAGCAGGTATCTCACTTCGATACGGCGAATTATTTGTATACGTTACGCCAACGTACATTACATTTGTAACGGGTGGTTGTGGTGGTCCCGGTGCTATGAACGCGACCGTTGATGAATTGGCATCGTTTGCCACAACAGCGTCCGATACCTTGTGCTCAATAATACTGACGTTTTGAAGATTTCGGACCGTACAAATGCCCTGGAACAAAGAACCACAAGATATTAGACGCGATGTTGCTCTATCAATGAGCAACACTTTGTTCACGTTGTCTGTTGGTTGGCGTACTGCATGTGCAGGACAATCCAGTACCGTACACTCGACTGAATCATTTTGAGGTCCAGTTACTACGGATTCGTGCAATTCTAGTTCCGGCGATAGTTGGAATAGATGATTGATACCGCCAACATAGACACGTCCGGTTATTGTGTCTACAACAAGATGATTCAGTGTTGTGTCAAATTGTACTTGTCGAGTTATTATACTGCTATAATTGTTTTTTAATGGCAATGATTGATTGGTTACACTACTGCCACCATTATTACTACTCGTGCCGCCGCTACTGCTTACGCCGCTGTTGCTGCTGGTGTTGATACTGCTAGCACTGTTGCTACATGTTACATAATGATATAATGTTGCCAGCAACAAGGCGCTGATTAAAAGCCTCATGTTTCACAACATAAGTACTGAAAAGAAAAAGAAAAAAATTATTAATTTAATAATTTACCAATCAATATAAATAAATACACATAATATGTATATTTCAAGACAAAATGTAAATACAATTTATTTTTGATATGAATTCCGTTCAAATGGTTAAGAGGTTTTCTATATTGAGGGTTGGTGTTGTATATTAAATTTTAAATTTATTAGCAAACAGAAAACTCAAGATTGCAATTCGAAGAAGAAGAACAAAGAAGAAAAAAACAAATCCTATTTAAGCAGAGTGAATGTCGCAAATGTGACCCAGTTTGGTAGTATGGCCCACTGCAAAATTTTATGAATAAAACATAGTAGGCACTGAACTAACCGTTCAAGTCAAACACATTCAACATTGCATTGCATAATTGTGTTTTGGTAATCAGTGGTGGAAGTAAGCGCATTTCGCTATAATCTTTGGATTTACTTAAAGATTTTTGTATTAAATTTTTTGGAAATTAAATGAGTTTTTCCATAATATACAAAGAGTTATATTTTATGCTATTAAATGTGAAATTAAAGTTCTGATTGCGATTAATTGAGTGTGTTAAGTTTAAGGATTACAAAATTATTGTACTGTATTATTAGTGTCGATAATATGGCCCATTCCGGGTGTTGATATAAACCAGTGGGCAGTATTTTAAACATGGTTGAAAAAATTCAAGGAATTATATCATGGATGGCAACGAAAAGCAATATTCTATATGTGAATTCTGCATGCTTTACCATCACAAAATAATTGAAAAACATTGTTTCAAATATGTACACACCACCCCGTCTGGTCCATATTTGAAACTAAGTGGGCCATATTACCAGGTTTTTCTTTTAATTGTGAAAAAATGAAGTCAATTTAATTTTTTGTTGTCTATTTTTTTTTTGGACAAAAAAGTGGGTCCGACAATTCTGTCTGTCTGTCCGTCTGTCTTTATCGGTACCTACAGCCTAAACGGCTTGACCGATTTGTTTCAAACTTAGTATATTTTTTTTTTTTTTTTTTTTTTTAAGGAGGTTTTTGTATGAAATTTTATACTCACAGTTTAAGGCAGCTGCTTGCCGAATTTACAATTGAAAATTTAGAATGAAACAACAACAACTTGTGTGTGCTACCACCAAGTTCATAGGCTGGAGTTATAGCTATTTCACTGGGACCAACCCGATCATCAGACTCCTTTAGTGGTGCTTAACCGCTTTTATGTTCAATTTAATTTTTGAAGAACTTTTGCCCGAGCTGGACTTGAACAAGCGACCTAGCGTGTGAGGAGCTAGTGCACTACGCACTACGCCACCGCACCCACATGAAAGTTGTAAGCCAATTACAGGTTTTTTTCATTCTATCGAACTATACTGAACCGATTAGCATTTTTCTAAGCACACACAAGTAATTGTTGTTGTTTTATTCAGGTTCTTTCTATTATCTCCTCTCTTTTTCATAAGCCAACGATTTCGATTGGATTCGTATGAGGAGGGAGATGAGGCGAAAGAGTTGACACTGGTCAAGATTTAATTTTTACAATTTAAGGAGGTTTTTGTATGAAATTTTATACTCACAGTTTAAGGCAGCTGCTTGCCGAATTTACAATTGAAAATTTAGAATGAAACAACAACAACTTGTGTGTGCTACCACCAAGTTCATAGGCTGGAGTTATAGCTATTTCACTGGGACCAACCCGATCATCAGACTCCTTTAGTGGTGCTTAACCGCTTTTATGTTCAATTTAATTTTTGAAGAACTTTTGCCCGAGCTGGACTTGAACAAGCGACCTAGCGTGTGAGGAGCTAGTGCACTACGCACTACGCCACCGCACCCACATGAAAGTTGTAAGCCAATTACAGGTTTTTTTCATTCTATCGAACTATACTGAACCGATTAGCATTTTTCTAAGCACACACAAGTAATTTTTTTTATTTACGCGCACTCAAGGGGTTATTAATACCCTTAACAGGAGTTAACACAGTGCGAGCGTTTATGAAACTTGGATAGGAGATAAAAGGAGATATCGATGAACATTGCTTTTGAATGTCTCTAAATCATAATGGGAGGGAAAAATCGAGCCGGGTAAAGCATTCCACATTCTTGTAGTGCGGCTAAAAAAAGAGTCTCTATACTTTACAGTACGTCCGAAATTAGGCTCAAGGGTAAATTGATGGGCATTCCTAGTGGTGCGGGTGTTATAGGGAAATTGTTTCAGGGGAGGAATGCATGTGGCTATTTCGCTGGAGCACTGTTTATGGGAATAGCGATATAACAAGGTAAGACAAGAAACATTACGGCGATGTTTGAGTGAAACAAATGTTTCGGTAATGGATCTTTCTCCTATCAGTTGTAAAGCTCTTTTTTGGATTCTATCCAGGATGTGTAAGGGTGCCGTGAAATAACGCCGACCGAAATAACGCCGAATTTCCTTGTTCGGTGTTATTTCACTTTGCTAAAGTAAAATAAAGCCGACTCGGCCTTATTTCGCTTTTAATTTATTAAGACATTCAGATAAAGATTCCTTTTTTTCCTTGAAAATGTACCGTTCAATGAATTTACACATATTTCAAACATTTTAATAAAGGCCACTTCAATTTGTTCTAGGTGCCTTGCAATAGATCGTGCGAAATAAGGTCGAAGCGTCTATATTTCCATTTGTGATAAAGTTTCGTAGATAGTATGCTATTGAATCCCTCCAAGAAGCTGGTAGTCCTATCCCTATACAAAGCCTTATAGCCCGATATTTTCTCGGGTCCTTCCTATATTTGAAGAGAGGAATGATTATTGGAAGTATATTTTGATGCGTGGAAAGAATAGCTTCATGAGAGGGAAAGGGCGGTTTGCAGAGCGATGCGGGGGGAAGGCGGTTGGCACGATCGGCCGTTGGCTGGTGACGCGGGCGAAACTCTGCAATAATAATCATTCCTCTCTTCAAATATAGGAAGGACCCGAGAAATATCGTGCTATAAAGCTTTGCATAGAAAATAATAATTCAAATCTCTTGTGAATTGTAACATCAAACGAATTACTTAATTAAATGAAAACTTAGATATACGTATTTGTATGCTTAAGGAAACTCCTATTATTCTGTATCTGTGGTTCAGGGCCCCTATGAAAACAAAAAGCGATGCAGAGGGATACAGTAGCCGACTTAGCCGGAAGTAGGTGAAATTTGGACAATTTATCTAGTTCGCAGACTGCCTGGATAAAGATGTTTCAATTAACAAAGATTAATTACGGTGAAGGCGCGCGTAAGTGAGTGACAGGAGCACCTGTCCAGATATGGGAATTATAGTCAAGCTTTGGGCGAATGTATGCCTTGCATATTTTAGCCAGATCAGGAGGGGAAAAATATTTCTAACATCGATTTAGGAAACCTAAGCATTTTGCGGCATTTTTGAAATATGTGATCATTCCACAGAAGGTGGGTTGTAATACACATACCTAGAACACAAAGCTGTTCGGTTTCCTCAACGCAAGTACCAGTCATAGATAGTGGCATAGGGGGTCCTACGGTACCTGCCATACGATTTTTTATGAAATATGCATTGATCTCAAAAACGGCTTCTACGATTTTGTTAAAACTGTCTGAATGGTGTTTTTTGAGTGCCGGTTTTTTAATATAATGGGAAATGACCTGAAGGACCCGCTTACTTCTTGTTAAAACTTTGATTATTCCGATTCTTGTATATGGTTGTGAAATTTACTGTAACTGTAATGATGTGAGCAAACGTAAACTTAATGTTGCCTTCAATTGTGCTGTTCGTTATGTCTTTGGCCTACGTCGGTACGACAGATTATCTGGGCGTGATATGCTTCTGCTGGGTATGCCTCTGAACGAATATCTTGAGTTTCGCAGTCTTATGTTGCTTTCTAATATATTGATAACTCGCCAAACACGATATTGTTTTGATAAAATTTGTATTACTACCTCAAATAGATCTCTTCAATTGATTCATGCTCGTTGTTCTTTTTTGACATCCGAACGTCAATTTTTTGTTAATTCTATCCGTCTTTGGAATTCCTTACCGCGGCATATTAAAGAAATTCAAAATATTGAAAGTATGAAAAGGGTTTTGAAAAATCATTTCTCTGTAAATATGTAATTTATAATGTACAGTTTCTATATAAGGTCTAAAATCCATTGTACGTTAATATATAATACATAATATAATGAATTAGGTAGGTATACTTATCGATGATTCAGATTTAGTCTTTTTTTCATAATAATTTTTCCTTTTTTAATTTGCATTAATTTAAATTACATATTTTGCTCCTTATGTAAAATTAGCTTATAACTAAATTATAAGATTTATATCTTACTGTTATCAAGCAATCTCGAAATAAAATAAAATAAAATAAAATAAAATAAAAAATAAAAAGATTTCAATGAAGTTTATAAACAATAACAATAATAACATTAATTCTTAAATTAAATTTAAATTTTTCAAAAAAGTGTTTTTAAGTTTTAAAAAAAAGGTTAATTTTTTTTTTTAATTTTTGATTTTTCCAAAAACGATATCCGTTCAAATTTTTTAAAATGTTTGTTTTCTGATAAGAATTACAACCTGCTAGATGTTTGCATACTGAAAAAAAAATTGGAATATGTATACGAAAAGTGTTTTAAACAAAAAAACCGTTCTTTGAAAAACTAACTGGTCGAATGATTTTGAAAAAAATTTCCTTAAAATTCAAAACAGTAAAAAAAATCAGATGTCTTCATTTATTCAAAAAAAAAAAAAAAAAAAAAAAAACATTTAACTAGTGATTTTTAAGTGTTCATTGAAATTTCCTATGATTTTTTCCTTTGATTTTTTTTTTTCAAAATCTAAAGCCCTAAGACCACTGTCACACATAAGAGCAAGTTCGTGCGACCCAGTCGTGTACTTTATTAATTATAGTTTCTTAAGACTGAAGTAAAAATAATTTGTAAGACTGTTCACGAAAAAAAATAAATGAAGTTCGCACCTCTAAAAGCCTGAACAGACAGACGGACTGAATTTGCAGACCCACTTTTTTCGACTTCTTCATCATCGTTATGTCATGTGTGATTGTTATCTCAAATACATATTCTTTTTGCACGAATCTATGATTTGCTTTAAATTTGGTTTTAAGTATTTAGTTGCTCTAGGTCCAAAAATACGGCACCTGCCATACAATCGTGAAGAAGTTTGATTTTCTCGAAAACAGCTCTTACGATTTTTATAAAACTAGTGCTAGTTTTTTAAAACAAACAATCTTTTACTTCAAATATATTTTTCGGAACTTGTCTTATAACGGTACCTCTCATAGAACCAGTATTTTCAAATTGGGGTTTCTCTTAAACTATTCACCCGATGTCAGTAACATTTTCGACACAGAAAGTCATATGGCATTTCAAAATTCTCAAAAACTTTTATAAATTGTCTAAAAAATATTTTTGGTTTTCGAATTTTTTTTTACAACTACAAATTGTCATACTTGAACAAATTTCAAAATATATTTTCGAAAAGTTTTTCAAAAATAACATTTTCTCAAACAAACAAACAAAAAAAAAACTTGTCGAACGGTTTTCAATATTTGTTTCCTAAATAGATACTGAGCACTGAAATATTATAACATAAGCAGTTTTCCTTTTTTCAATAAAAAAAATAGCGCCTAAGCAATTACCTAGCATAAGAGCAAGTTTGTGTGACCCAGACGTGGATTTTATTTTTAATTAAAGTCACGTTGAATTTTCATATTTATTCCCCATTAAGAGATACAAACTTAATTGTTGCATTGAACAATTTGTTTTAAATTTTCATTATTTTTTACCTGATATTTAAAGGGCTAAATAAATATTAATTAAAACAAAATGCAAATCGAGCTATGAGCAGCAATCAAACAAGAAATTTCACACACGAATGCAGTGATTTAAACGAGAAAAAAAGATAAATGTAATCAAAATTGTATATAAAATATGACTTTAACAACTTTAATTACAGAAATTATCAGCATACGGGTGGGTATGGTGGGCCGAAAAAAAATGACTTCGTCGTGATAGAACTTGTTGCTTGACGAAAAAGTATACCTGACCGCCTTCCGAAATTTATAAAATTTAAAAGGAAAAATAACAAAATATAGTATTCGTAACATACAAAGGATTTTTCAATTATTTTCCAAAGTGGATCCTTTCAATAATGATAATACTTAATTAAAAAAAATTAATTTATATTAAAAGTGGAGAAAAAATTATATTCTCATGAAATCGGTCGGTTTTATCTTTTCTCAAATACACAAACTTTTGAAAGAAGGATTTTTAGTTTTTATTCAAAACAACCAGCAATTTTCGATCAGCTAGGTATTCGCGTTATCAACTTCAAAATTTTACATGTTTTTATTTTCGTATTAATAATTACACAAAACTATTGCCACAAGAGCAGTTTTTACTAGAAAAATGCAGTGGATTCGGAAAAATAGAATAGAGATGTTGATTATAGCTCACCGTAAATACTTAAAACGGTTTTGATCAAATTTTTCGGGTGCTGTTTTGTAGGAACAAGAGGTTTTTGGTTAGAATGGATTATTCGGAGTTCGTTTAGTTACTTTTTATTTTTTAACTCTTTAATTTTCTTTTATTGACACTTTCAAATACATTTAAAAATATTTTCGCGAGTAATTTTTTTTTACTTTTATTTTATGATCAATTCACTTCCATAATGTAGTTTTAAATGCTTTGTACCAAAAATAGTCAGCTCAAAATATTTTTATCAAAGGCATGTGACAAGCAACTAGTGACATTTGTCTTAGCCACGCGACTTTATGGAAACAAACTAACTCTAACTCACATGTTTTTTTTTTTAAATCTCCTTGAATTTTTTGGTTCACATCGATCGGTGCCGCCGAAGAATTTTTAAATAGAGTCTTTTATCACCACAACCAAAAACACATTTCTTATCGTTAACTGCGTGCATTAATAGTCACTCAAAACTACAACGACATTTCACTCCACAGTTATCGTTAACTTAAAGTATCCTTTTCGAATCCTATAAGAGTGACAGCATCTGTACAAGCTGAAGTCATAAGCACAAATGACATAAGAAAATCTCCTTACGACTGACGGAAGTAAATATCCTTGAACAACGTGTACACGGTGTGTGATTCAAATGTCTACTAAGCACATAAATATGGTGGTCAGTGAAAGTTGTAAGGCTTGCTGTACTATCCTTCACAGTTATGATGTTGATGATGATGATAATAATGTACCATTAGATAAGTTGTGTTGTTCTACAAAAGACCGTACGTCACACCAAGCTATCGCATAGGCATGCCACCGACGCAACAGTAAAATCGCCTTATTAAAACTAGAAACAACAAAAGCCAATATCATCACTAACATGGTTTGTAGCGGTAGTTTTGTGTCTGTCCCGGTTCGTCCGTTATCATCGGCTGAACTCAGTTCAGATTGGTTGTATTCGGTTCGACCTACATGCACTAATTCACCAGAATATTATTTGAAATGAATAAACACCGCATATATTGGTTCATCTCATGTATCTACTCGTATCGTATACCGTGTCTGTGATGAGTGCAAAGGATGCGATACACAATTAATACAAATAAATAAATAATCGTTATGTTCATCCAGGGACCAGAGGATGCTATATTATATACTATACAACGCCGAACGAACGAACAAAGAATACAATCAAACAAAAAATAAGGAAACAAGAAATCCAAATCAAAGGATCTGATAAAATCCCTATTGAGAAGAGAGGACTCGTTCAATATGTCATTTGGCAGGATTTGTAGTAATATAAACCTCTGTCATATCCTCTTATTGATACAGTCTAGTGTGTGTTTTTTTTTTTTTTTTTTTTTTAAAGTGGGAAGGAGGTAGGACATCATCCTAACATCATCAACCTACCAACATCAGAGGAGGTTGCAACATTGCATCCTATATTTGGATCGATATGTACCTATACGCCTGGCAAAAAAGCAACTCAAACAAACCCCGCCAGCCACCACCCACAAATCCACAGCTCACCATCCACCACTAACACCCACCACCCACAGTGGTTCCATAAAAGTCGCATAATTGGAACGAGTATACGAGAAATACAAAGTATACATTTGGGCTCGCGGTAGCACTGCTAGAACACAAGGACCCCGACCCACAGGAACAATACTCCCTGAATGCTGAATGGGAATAAAGTTGGCGAGCTAGAGCGAATGAACGTAGTATGAGAAGCAAGAGAAGGTACAGACTACAGAGCATCAGATACTTTTGATAAACACAAAAGGATATTGTTACTGTGTTTGCGCGAGCAATTCCTGTAGTTAGGCGTTTTCTTTTTTGTTTTAATTTTTTTTTTGTTGAGCTGGGAGTTTATTTCTGTGTAGGTGTGTGTGTGCGCTGTACGTACATACAAGTGTATGTTCATATATGTGCTAAGGATGAAATTCAACTGGTGTGTCTATGCTTGGAGCATAGAATATATTTGTTCATATGTTAACCACTTTTTACATAAGAATCCCATAAATATCCTTTTATGTGTAACCAAGAGAACCAGGTTGTTGCTCACACATGAGTCATTGTGCTTTTAGTTGTTGTTGTTTGTCGTCTCTGTTGTGTATGGGAATGGGAAAGGTGGTCGGGTGTAGAGAGGAGAGGGCAAAATATCTTTCTCTCCACATGTGCATTCTAGGAATTTGCTTCGCTTCCCTTAATTCATCATTCTCTACCCACCCAGTCTACAAAAAGTAAAGTATGTAGTATGTATCTATACATCGAACTTTCGCTGTGCGAGGATATAACAGGAGGAAGGAGAAGGATGGAGGTTATTGCTTTGATTCTTTGAAATTGAACTAAAATCAAATGGTTAGGGGTCGTGGAAGACGTAGAAGGAACAGGAACACTAACGCGCTAACCCACACAACACACATTTACCAGATTAAGCAAAGCGACACAGCCAGCGACACAAAAAAATCACTCAAAACGAAGATACCTATACGACTACGCACACCTCCGCATTTAAGATGATATGGCGAATATTTAAGATCGAGAGAGAGAGAGAGAGAGAGAGAGAGAGAGAGAGAGAGAGAGAGAGAGAGAGAGGAGAGAGAGGAAGAGAGAGATTTATGACTTTATATGCCATCTTGTAAATTAAAGCTTATCTAGACAGGTTGATTTTGAAGATAACATTTTCTTTGTCCGAAATTGTAACTAAAAAGTTAAACTGTTTAATTTTAAAAAGAGAGTTTGAGAATATGAAATTTTTTGTATATATCTTTAATGTTGATGATTTGCAACAGAAAAAGAAAGTTCGTGATGCCCAGGAGACAAAATATGCTTGAAATTTTGTTTAAGGTAGTCAAAGCATTTAAGAAGAAAAGGAAACGTCAGCAAAGAATGAGTTACACGTCCTTGCTCTGTGAACATAACGACTTTTTTTGACAATACCTACGGTTCTAACTTGAACAAAATAAGCCAAGATGCCGAAATTCTTTGCTCAAGAAGTATTTATGTCCCGCATGTTCAAGTTATTGCTATTGTATACATTATTTTTTGTAATACTAACCCTTTAATTGAATTAAGTTGTTTACATTAATTTATCTTTGAAGTATTTTTGAGGTATTTGGTGAAGGTGTGAAGCTGAAATTGGATAACTGTTCTATGCTGTTTTTTTTTTAAATACAGAAAAATCTCGAAAACATGAACGGTTCTAAAACATGAACAATTCGGAAAGATGAACGCTTTTCCCGTGTGACAATCTACCAGTTTAAAAAAAACGGTCTAAATAAGTCCGTTTTTTTACTTCTCATCAATGACTTTTGTATGAATTTAAGTTGTTTTAATTTTTTTTTTAAATAAAATGATTTGTTAACAAATAGATGCAATATTTGTATGTATAGCTTTATGTTTTTCCTAAACTAATGCTCGATGCTTGGAAAGATGAACAATTCGAAAAGATGAACGGGGTCTGTTTTATATCTGTTCATCTTTTCGAGATTCTACTGTAGTATGAAAAAGTAAAACTAAGTGTTAGCAGGGTTGATTTGTTGGTCAACTTGAGGCCAATTAAATAAGACAATTAGAACAAGATTTTTATTACGTAAACTAAATACAAAATATATACCACAATAGGTCAAATATTGTTTATTGTTTATTATTGAAAGACTTAATTGAAAGGTTTATTTTTAGCTTCATGAAAAGTTTCGAGAGTTGTTGTCTATGGTTTTACAGTTGAGAATGTCAAACTGCATTTTCATTTCTGCTCAGTAAGGTGCAACGTGGCGTAACTTTCCATACAGCGCGCTTAAACATCAACTTATCGCTAAATTGATTTGCTGACGACTTTCGTAGGTTTTCGTAGCAATTGGTTTACCGGTGATATGATGGTATATCTCACCGAACAGTGGAACCAATATTTACATCGTTTTGGAAAAAGTAAGATTATTGCGCTCGATATATCAAAAGCATTTGAAAGAGTCCTGCACCAGATTCTCTTATGGAAATGCGTGCATTTGGCATCGATGAACCCCTTCTTCGATGGATTAGAAATTACCTTTCGGACCGTTCAATTCGCGTTGTTTTGAAGGGTTTTCAGTCTGCTACCCACAAAATAAATACTGGTGTGCCTCAAGGCTCCTTTTTGTCTCCGACACTCTTTCTAATCTTTATTAATGATCTCTTGTCTAATACTTCTAATCCACTAAGTTGTTTTGCTGACGACAGTACGCTCAGCCTCTCATATTCGTTTCCAGATTAAAGTCCATGTTCTTCGGACGTGGAACTGCAATGGCAGTATATGATAAGCTCATTAAATTCCGATCTTGACAGCATTTACAATGGGGAATTACCAACCGTGTGGAATTTAAACTCATGCTTAGGTTTCCTAAATCGATGTAAGCAATATTTTTCCCCTTCTGATCTGGCTACAATCTACAAGGCATACATTCGTCCGAAGCTTGAGTATCATTCTCATATTTGGGCAGGTGCTCCTGTCACTCACTTGCGTCTCCTGGATAGGATCCAAAAAAACTGATAGGAAAAATAACCATTACCGAAACATTTGTGTCACTTGAACATCGCCGTAATGTTTCTTGTCTAACCTTGTTCTATCGCTACTTCCACAAACAGTGCTCCAGCGAAATAGCTAGATGTATTCCAGGCCTTAAACAATTTTCCCGTAACACTCGCATCGCTAGGAATGCCCATCAATTTACCCTCGAGCCTAACTTCGGACGTACTGTTACGTATAGAGACTCTTTTTTAGCCGCACTACAAGAATTTGGAATGCTTTACCTGGCTCAATTTTTCCCTCCCATTATAATATGTCTTTTGTCATTGGAAGAAGTAATCATTAATTGATAGTTAATTGGATAATTTAATTCATGTTAAGAGTATTAATAAGCTCTTGAGTGCGCGTAAATTATAAATAATAAAAAAAAATAGTAAAAACGGAACGAACATCCAAAGGAAACATTCATTGTCTCGGAACAGAAAGTAACCCACTATTATTTCAGTGCCAAATTTATCAACCTGCGAATTTTCATCCAAATCCATTTAGCCATTGAGACGTCAAAGCGGAACAATATTGGTAAATGATCTTAATTATTTCAATGTCTACACAAAAATGACAAAAAACCAAATTTAGTATTTGAAGGAGAGCTTAAGCCAATCAATTTGTCTGCTCCTTATGAAAAATATAAAACCCATCACAGATAAAAGAAAAAACATTCGTACACGAGCGAACTCATGAACTTTTTATAAAAATAATTATAAGCATTACATGGATTAAATCCTTGGGATCGATATCGGTACCTGCAAAAAATCATTGTCAATGAAATCTGAGTTCACCAGAATCAGCGGGAGTGCCAGCCGAGTCATACACAAGAAACAAGATGCTGATGGATGATGCGGAGACCAACTTCAAGAGGGATTGATATATTTCTGAGTAATAATTCCTTTTGGTAATCATACATATTTTATTGAAGATATTTGTGAAACCACTTGAGACTAATCTCAGCGCTACTCTACAGAAAACTGAAATCTAAAATCTGATAACACAATAATTAATCCTTGGAAATATGATTTGGTGTACCTACCTATCAAAAGATTAATTTGATTTCAATACTCACATATTGGTAATGATGCGATGCGATGGTGCGGAATAAGGGAGAACAGCTTTATATCGACTGTTTATAATAAAATCGTTAACCCTTCAACAAATCAACTCGAAGAGATTTAAGGACAAACGTTCCTTGTAACCGCACGTTTACGGTGCTGAGAAACTCAATATGGGGATGTGTCGTCAAGGTGCATTAATATTTTGATCTTATTGTGCCTTGACTGCAATTAAATTTTGATGCCAAAGAGCTTGGGTCTTCTACATGTATCCAGTTGTTATGTATTGACACAACAATTTGGACAATAACTTTGTGTATGATAATATACATCGATTGGTTGGATATTAATTAAACCAAGTGATAGCCATATAGATATACAGACCAAGAAACACCAAACAGTCAATATGCCAAGAAAATCATAAGTTTCAGCTCCATGAAAGTATGGGCCATATAATCAAAGGCGTTCGTTGTTCGAGTATTTATCACTTTGCATTAACAGTTATTCATAGCTTTTGATGGATATTTTTTTGTGACATTTTCACAACAACAGGTACCAGGCACACATACCTATAAGGACAACATTGAGTCCGGACTAAGGGGCCAAATATGGTCAAATGTTAACCTAACAATATGTTAGTTAACCAAGTTCTAAAAGTGTTTTGAAAGGTCTAAAATGATGCGACTCAGTGTCGTCATTGCATTTGCAAAATTAAATTCGTCTGTATTCAGTAAATTGCCAGATTATTCTTGCTATGCTCCAGTTACATTGTATTTATACAGTGAACATGCGAAACTATCATCAGTTCATGTAAAGGATCTAAGAACACTTAAAAAAAAACAAAGCTTTCGTAAATATAAAGCAGGTTTTACCCTGGCTAAAAGTAAAACGTTATATCAAAGATAATATAACAAGTAAAGATGTCGCACGTAGAACAAATTTCTGTGCCTGAAAATTTCAACCACCAGATTTTACCAATAGGTCCTAACATTGTGTCCAAGAATTAAATTGTTTAGCAACATTTTAGTATATTATAAGGGAGAGAGCGAGATAATTATTTAAATGTTGATATCAACAAGGAAGAGAAAAAAATTACATTATGAGTGGGAAAGAGAGAGTTATTTTTAATAAATTTCTTAAGTGCGGAATGAAATCAAAAAGGATCGTTTTGTTATGCGAGTATAGATTTGTTTTTTACAACTGGATTGCTTCATGCAAGCAGGGCGACGCGACGGGAGACGGGATGGCTAGTTTGAAAAAGGGATGAGAAAAAAAAGAAGAAAATCAAATTTTGTAAGTGGTGCGGGTTAACAAGTTTATTTTGACTTTTTTTTTATTTTTTTCTTATAAAACTTTCGAGGGTAGGTAGATATTTAGGTATGTAGTGTAGCTACATACATATATAAATTTAATTTGTTTTCCTTTTCTGTTAAAAAGTCATATTAGAGGATCTGTTAGAATTTGTGTTTTTTTTTCTCTATTTGAGTGATAATGAAAAAAGAATCGTTTTGCCATGCGCATACGAATAGTATTTTTTACTTGCGATTATAGGTACTATAAGGCAAGTTATGGATTCGTGCAGAAAATAAAAAATTGAGATAACAATCACACATGACATTACGATGATGGAGAAGTCGAAAAAAGTGGGTCTGGAAATTCCGTCCGTCTGTCTGTCTTTCTGTTCGCGCCTCTGGAGGCTGAACGGGTGGGCCGATTTGCTTCAAATTTGGTATTTAGGATTTATTTAGCCGTCCCTCGGAACAAATTTTTTATTTTTGCTCTAGGTCCAAAAATAACGGCACCTGCCATACAATCTTGAAGACAAAAATTGATTTTCGCAAAAACGGCTCTAACGATTTTGATAAAACTTTCAGAATGCTATTTTTGCAAGACAATATATCTTCTGGTTAGAAATTTTTTTTCAAAATTTGTCTAATAACGGTACCTCTCATAGAACCAGTATTTTCAAATCAAATTTTCTCGTAAAATATACATTCGATTTCAATAAAATTTTGGCCACAGGAAGTCATTTATAATTGTATTTTATGGCTTTTCAAAATTTTCAAAAACTTTTTTTTTTTTGGATTTTTAATAATTTTTTCAAAAAAAATTTTGGTTTTCGAAATATGTTGGAAACATTGATTTTTTTAACATTATTTTTTCAGATGTAAACTACGTATTGCCAAATATTTACATACTCAAATAAATTTCAAAATATTGTTTGGAAAAGTTTTTCAAAAATAACCTTTTTTAAAAAAAACTGGTTGAACGAGCTTTAAAATTTTATTGCATGCTTAGTTTTTCCAAAAAAACTCTTAAACTAATTTAAAAAATAAAAGAATTTTCGAAATTATTTAATTTTTTTTTAATATCCGTATATGCAGCCACTACGCAATTGCTTATCATAAGAGCAAGTTCGTGCGACCCAGTCGTGCATTTTATTTCATTTGGATTGCTTCACATAACAGGTGCCAAGACTGCTAAATAAAAAGTACCTAGGTATATGAAAAAAAGGACAAAAATAAGTTTTATTGGAATCTAGGTAGGTTAAGTAGGTACGTAGGTACATAAATATTCGATTAAATGAGAGGGGGAGACATTGTTTGCGCTTGAGTGCGATATTTTTCGTCCTTGTTCGGATTTATTGTTGCATTTCTTATTTATTTTATGCGTTTATTGTTCAATAACAATAGATACAGGTAGCTTGCATAATTTTTTTTTGTGTATGCCTATTATATAGGTAGGTAAAATAAGGGAATTATTTAAAAATAAAAAAAGGAAAAAGTGCAAGTTATTTTTGATCATGGCGTTCCCGTGCTTTTGAACAGTTTCTCATGTTCTTGAGAAAATGTCATCCCCACTCTTAAAAAATCAGACTTAAAAAATGCATAAAAATTAGGTAGGTACCAACTTTCTAAATCGTTTTTTCAAGGGATATCAAAGTTGGTAAGAGTTAAGCGGATAAAAACGAAATCGGGAACACCGTACCTATATATTTTAATTTTAAATCGTTTATTGAATGTACCTACAAATAATATAAGAAAATTTAAGTAAATAGAAGTTTCTTCCTTTATTAGCCTATTTAAGCATTGGTTAGCTAGGTACCTACCTACTTGCAAGGAATGTGAACTTAAGTTCAGAAAAGAAGACGAAGTTTTAACTTGTGGGAGTGAAATTTTTATTTTTGCAAAAAATTACTCAGAAAAGTAAGTACATGATTAAAATTTATTATTTTATAAAATATTTCTGATGGTAAGACAAGTGACCGCTTGAAAATCTTAATTTTAAAAAGCTCACTATAAAGGTAACTTCATATAGGTAGATATAGGTACAATGGGAGTTAATATGCATATCACTCATTAAAATGAACAAAAATCATCAAATTTGAGTTATTGAAACCACCAGACACTTTTCTTCATAATTTAAGTTAAGTTATCAGAATATCTGGGAATTCTACCTTACATAGGTAGGTACTTACATTTTTAGCTGTTGAAATCGGTAGGTATTTTAAAAATATCAATTTTGATGTTTTTTGTTGTAATTACTTTTTCGAATTAATAATTGACCTGCTTGGGTACTTTATAAGCTGAAATCTGAAAATTGTCAATTTTTTAAGAGTGGGGATGAAATTTTCTCAAGAACTTGAGAAACTGTTCAAAAGCACGGGAACGCCATGATTAAAAATAACTTGCACTTTTTCCTTTTTTTATTTTTAAATAATTCCCTTTTTTTACCTACCTACATAATAGGCATAAACAAAAAAAATATTATGCAAGCTACCTGTATCAATTGTTATTGAACAATAAACGCATAAAATAAATAAGAAATGCAACAATAAATCCGAACAAGGACGAAAAATATCGCACTTAAACGCAAACAATGTCTTCCCCCTCTCATTTAATTGAATATTTATGTACCTACGTACTTAACCTACCTAGATTCCAATAAAACTTATTTTTGTCCTTTTGTTCATATATAGGTACCTAGGTACTTTTTATTTAGCCGTCTTGACACCTGTTTTGTGAAGCAATCCAAATGAAAAAAATACTATTCGTATGCGCATGGCAAAACGATTCTTTTTTCATTATCACTCAAATAGAGAAAAAAAAAACACAAATTCTAACAGATCCTCTAATATGACTTTTTTTACAGAAAAGGAAAACAAATTAAATTAATATATGTATGTAGCTACACTACATACCTAAATATCTACCTACCCTCGAAAGTTTTATAAGAAAAAAATAAAAAAAAGTCAAAATAAACTTGTTAACCCGCACCACTTACATCCCTTTTTCAAACTAGCCATCCCGTCTCCCGTCGCGTCGCCCTGCTTGTATGAAGCAATCCAGTTGTGAAAAAAAAATCTATACTCGCATGACAAAACGATCCTTTTTGTTTTCATTCCGCACTTAAGAAATTAATTAAAAATAACTCTCTCTTTCCCACTCATTATAAGAACGTTTTTAAAAAATGTTGCAAAGCATCTCTGCGTTACTATGTTTTGGAGTTTGGACCTATTGATAATTTGAGGGTTGAAATTCATTTTCACACAATTTTGCTCTTATACTTGAATAAGTTCAGAAAAAAAACTTAACTCATAGGTACCTCTACCTACCTCCTCTCAGAGAAATTTTTTTTTTGTCTCTTCCTTGCTGGTATCAACATTTAAATAATTATCTCGCTCTCTCCCTTATAATATATTCATCTATTAAAATCAACACTCTCTTTTCTTCTACATTCGTCGAAGAATTTTAAAATGTTGCTAAACAATTTAATTCTTGGACACAATGTTAGGACCTATTGGTAAAATCTGGTGGTTGAAATTTTCAGGCACAGAAATTTGTTCTACGTGCGACACCTTTACTTGTTATATTATCTTTGGTTATATCCCCTAAGGACATCATCATTACCTAATGATTATTGAATACCATCTCTTTTAACTCCAAAACAGATTTCAACTGTCGATCATCTCTTAGATATATGGCGGAATAGTTTAACATTCACTTCAGTTGGGTGCCAGTGCATCAAAATATTCCAGGGTACTGCAAAGCCAACGAAATTGACAAACAATGAAAAACATTACAAATTTTAACTAAGCACAGCTTTCTAGGTATTCCAATAGCTACATGTACGTTTTTGCTAAAGCAAGATACTATTCAGATGCCGAATCTTAAGTGGACTGGTGGTAACAAAATAAAGGTATAGCTGTATGGACTTGCCCTGCACTTGATTATAGGCGTAAACTCTTTTTATGAGTATCCTTTTTTAATGACATTGGGGAACTGATGGGTCAAGACATCAGTTCTCTTGTGCTCTTCTATAAAAGCTTCAATTAATTCTAAGCTCATAAGTTTCAAGAGGTTAACACAACAAACTTGTGGTATAACAACGGTCCTTTTTTGCACTAAGTGTGTCAGCTTATGGCTCTCTAGCGGGCAGTATTTTTAACTGTAAATGTTTCCATTGATTACATATTCTATCCGAATGACAGCATCGAGCCAATAGTACCTAGTACGCATATATTCTGCAACAACGAGGATCGTCCTAGGACTTTCGAGGCCATCTCAGAATATCGTCTCTATTACACGAGAAAAGAACCCAAAACCAAAAGTAAGTGGACCAAGTGACAGGAATCGCTTATGTGATATGACAATAAAGTATCTGACCTTAACTTTTTGAAGAAATACCAAAACACTCTTCAAACTTCTATTATTTCATTTGAAACTATATATCAAAACTAAATACTAGAAGTTGGCTGTTTTCATGTTGTTGATAATATGACAGCCCTGATAAAAAAAAAAAACAAAACCCAATGTTTTATTCTGCGCATATTCCTGGGTGTTTTCTCGTTTTTTATATTTGTTTTATAAATTCCTTTTAAATTTACAAATCACCAGAAGCTAAAGTCACTGGTCCGTTTTAATTGAATAACCGATATGACATATCGATAAACTTACTCGGCTTTTCAGACATTCTATAACGGCCTTCTTCACCCACCTAGTTTACCCATCCAACGAGTGTCTCAAACTTCTCCATGTATGGATACATCATCGGACAGAACATTCATACAGTCTACGTATGACTGAACTGAATCAAAATGAATTGAACGTGAACAACCCATTTTTAGGGTTATAGTGACAAACTCGTATCCTGGAAAATTTAAGGTGGTGCGATTTACTACCACCTCCTCTTACCGTTCCCTAAAAGTTAGTTGAAACATCCTAGTTTGCAACTGTCGTTTTTACTTGCGATTATAGGTACTATAAAGCACGTTATGAATTCGTCGAAAAAAAAAGTTTTGAGATAACAATCAAACATGACATTACGATGACAGCGAAGACGAAAAAAGATGGTCTAAAAATTTTGTCCGTCTTTATGTCTGTCTGTCTGTATGTATAGAGACCTACAGCCCAAACGGGTGGGCCGAATTGCTTCAAACTTGGTATATAGACTTTTTTAGGTATTGTACAGAGGGGAAATTGAATTTTTTTTAAGCTCAAAATATAACGGTACCTACCTGCCATACAACCATTACGTTAAAGCTTATTTTTCTCAAAAACGGCTCTAACGATTTCTATTTAAAAAATCAGTGTTGCTTTTTAGGTACGACCAATCATATGGCTAAAAAAAAGTTTTAAAAAATGGCTAAGCACGGTACTTTCCATATGACCGTTTTTTTTGCTTTCGACTAACTCGAAAACGACTCAACCGATTCTTTCGAAGATTTTAAACACATATAGCTGTAGGTAGCTCAATTTGTATTGCATACCAATAATTTTGAAAAACATTTTTTTGTATTTTTAAAGGCATTTAAAAAAAAATTAAAAAAATCAATATTTTGAAAACTGCTTATTAAATTTTTTTCTAAAAATTTTAAATAAATGTATTTCCTGAATACCGATAAACTGGCGTTTTTGAATTTTTTTTTTTTAATTTTTTTCAAAAAAAAACTTTTTTTTCTCAAGAACCGCTCCACAGATTTTTATAAATTTATTTTCATAAATTCAAATTTATCAAAGAAATAAAATGGCGTACTTTTTTTCAGCTCAAATTAGTTTAAGTATTTATTTAAGAATTTTGAAAATTTTATTTTTATCAAAATCTCAAGCCCCTAAACCACTGTCACACATTCGAGCAAGTTAGTGCGACCCAGTCGTGCATTTTATTTCTATTTCCTATGGCATTTTTACTTGCAATTATAGGTACCTACTATAAGGCAAGTTATGCATTCGTCGAAAAAAAAAAAGTTTTGAGATAACAATCAAACATGACATTACGATGATAGCGAAGACGAAAAAAGATGGTATGTATAGACACCTACAGGGGTGGGCCGAATTGCTTCAAACTTGGTATAGAGTTTTTTAGTTTTTGTACAAAGGGGAAATTGAATTTTTTTAGTTACAAGAATAACGGTACCTGCCATATAACCGTTACGTAAAAGTATTTTTCTCAAAAACGGCTCTAACGATTTCGATTTAAAAAAATTAGTGTTGCTTTTTAGGTACGACCAATCATATGGCTGAAAAAAAAGTTTTAAAAAATGTCTAAGAACAGTACTTTCCATAGGACCGTTTTTTTTTGCTTTCGACTATTTCAAAAACGACTCAACCGATTCTTTTGAAATTTCACACTTTATAGTTTTAGGTAGCTCAATTTGAACTACATACCAATATTTTTAAAAATTATTTTTTTGTATTTTTAAAAGCATTTAAAAAAAAAAATTAAAAAATTAATATTTTGAAAACTGCTTATTAAATTTATGTCTTAAATTTTTAAATAAATGTATTTGCTGAATACCTTTGGGTAATTTTTTTCAAAAAGTTTTTCAACAAAACTTTTTTCTCAAAAACCGCTCCACAGATTTTTAAAAATTTATTCTCATAAATTCAAATTTATCCAAGAAATAAAATGGCGTACTTTTTTCAGCTCAAATTAGTTTAAGTATTTATTTAAGAATTTTGGAAAATTTATTTTTATCAAAATCTCAAGCCCCTAGACCACTGTCACACACTAGAGCAAGTTCGTGCGACCCAGTCGTGCATTTTATTTTTAATGCAAAAGTAAAAGGTGTGCCGAGTGCGATGAATAAAATAATACGTACAAACTTTAAAGTTAACACTCTGCTTCGATTTTGGTACATAAAAAGTACACATAAATACAAATAATTGATGTACATTATACACCGACACTATAGAGCGTACACCGTACATCTTTTATAAGTATATCAGACAAATTGGGCATTTATGTACATATGTGTTTCGGTAGTTAAGTCTAGAAGTTTCAGACATCGTAACTGTCTAATTCTTTCATTCTAGAAAATTTAAACCCAGTCTCCGTCACAAAGTTTGAGTGGTGTTTCGAAATAAATTGATACACGGAACACCACCGAAGGACTATTTCAGGTGGATTTTTTAAATCGCTTCTGCTGATAGAAAGTTGCACTACTTGTACAGTTTTGGAACTATAAAAATTTACAAGCTGAGACCATAAATTAAAAAATCACAAACACGATCGTATTTTTTGTTTTTATAAGTGACAATTGACTTAAGTTGTTCACAAGGTTTTGGCTTTTTGCGAAACCAGCATTGGACTATTAAGTTTTAATATAAAAAGCTTTGGGTCAGAAACTTTTAAAGACTATAGTTTGGATAAGACGAGGTGCACTGAAAATAATTATTCTAGTCATATTGACAATTTTTTCTTAAATCTAAAAAAAAATTTTTTGTTTCATTGCCAAGGAACAGCTTTTAAAATTAAACATATTAAAAATTTATAATTTTTTCTTATTGAAAACATCTTTGTTGTTTAAGTAAAAATATGTTCAAAAAATGTTTTCGTTAGCTAAACAAAAATTAAAATATACATAATGTTTATCAAAAAAAAGTATTTGTAGATGATACGATTTTCAGTATCTGTGGCTAAACTTATATGTGTGCATTGGGACGGGATCACACGTCATGTAGTAATTTTCCAGGTGGGGGATGCAAGGAAAAGCAAGTAGGTTTTTTTTTTTTAATTTCAAATATATGATGTCAGCTGAAGAAAGGTAAATAACAAGATGAATTCAAGAAAGAAAAATCTAAATTTAAAAAAAAAAATCGAATTTCACAAGAGCGCTTCGTTGGACGAAATTTGACTGAAAAAATTATAAACCAACCCAAATGCTTAAAATATTTACCAAAATTTTATTATCTGTGCTTAAAGTCGGGTGCCGTAAAATAAGGTAGATGGCAATAAGGTCGATTGAGACTAAATCGACCTTATTTCCATCGCAGTGGAAATAATACCGTTTTTACTGTGTCGTCATTATTGCCTAAACCCAAGGAAATAATGTCGAATGGAAAAGAAGGCAATAAAAGCGACTGAAATTTGTCTTATACGTGTTTTGGTGAGCAATTTGTTATTGGTAATAAAATACAAACATATGGAAATAAAACCGAAATATATTTTATCCAAATGGTAATAATGACAAAATTGTATGGAATAATGCTGTATGCAAACAATTTGAAATTGGTGTTGTTATCTGGTCAAACATAACAGGATATTTTCCGTACCTTCCTAATTTGTATATTATGCAATTGTTAAAGTTAAATTGCCTATGTATGTATATGATTATGGAAAAATTATTAAAAATTAAAATAATTTTTCCATAATCATATATTTTAACTTAAACAATTGCTTAGTATACAAATAAGGAAGATATAAACATAAATTTTATTGGTAACATTGTCTTTTTTTAAATGGAAATAACATCGAACAAAATGGAAATATCATCGAAAGAAATTCCCTTGTGCATTGACTGGAAATAAAACCGAAATGGTGATCGACATTATTTCCATTTTTTTGCGAAATACAGTCGACTAAGAAAAAATCTCAAATTCACCTCTATTTCCATTTTTTTGCGAAATAAAACCGATTCGACCTTATTGCTATCTACCTTATTTCCGGCACCTTAAAGTCCATCTAAATACACTTCTTAAAATATTAGACGGCTTATTCCACGGAATTTCATAAAAATCACATTTCAATGACATTTCAAACAAATATTCTACTACTTCTACTAATATACTCGTATCACTTCTACAGGGAAATCAACTGATAGACTGATCAACAGACAAAAAGGCAAATCGATAAACTTAACTTCATTAAAAATTAGTTTCACTGTATAGGTATGTACATAGGCCCAATTTAGTTTAAAAAATCGAAAACTATTTATAAAAAAAAAAAACTACAACGATGCAAAAGTCATCTTGTCCTATAATACAAAATAAAACAATCTTATTTCTTTTTTATAAGGGTGCTGTGTAACTGTGTTTGCGTTTGTGTGTGGGGGTAGGTTAAGATAGCGTGATAATTATGAAGCCCTATTTGAGCTGCTGCGTTTGTTTTGTCTCGCTTTACTTAAAGCAACGGCATGGAAACCAAGCCCCCGATTAACTTGAAATCTACTAAAACCATTCATCTGTCGTCTGTCGAAAGTAACGTCCAACCTCAGCATCTGCCTGCGTCTGTAGGCAGGATGAATGTACCCAACGAACGGTTAACAAAGTTATTGCTGCATACACAATGAGGGTGGCAATTTTCGCCCTCTCATCCTTTATTGTCAACGCAACCCGATTGTCCATCATCGAGGTTTGATGACGCATCGGTCATTTTTCGAAATGAAAATATTGCCTTGTCTGGTTTTAAAAGGTGGCCTACCATCCATCCACCAACTCAACAGGTCATTATATTATCTATCTATGAGACAAATAATAATTCTTGTTTTCAAAAAAGCTTATGCCGTTAGTTTTTAGGTGGGAGATGCCAAACTCGTCAAAATAAAATAATGAACTCCTTCCTACAGCCTACACACAATATTCCCGTATGTTGGTGCGTCCGTTCGTCCGTCGACGTCGATTCTATTGTGTTCATAAAAAGGAGAGGATTTTTTTTTATTTTCGAAATAAAAAAGGTATTATAAATTTTTTTTATTTTACTACCATCAGCGCGTTGCCATGACACACATTTTGTATGCAAAAGTATTAAGGGAAAGGCTTCTGGTCGTCAATACCAATAAAGATACATAGACATCCCTAGATACCGTCCGTCGGCGTCGTGTCGTTATGGACTTTCAGGGCTGTTGATGTAGAAAACTTTCTGTTCGAAATCCTTTGATGCAAAATTATATTATGATGATGATGATGACAACAACAACGCGCTTTGAAACAGCAATCCGTTCAATTATATAAGAGAATAATGCGTTTTAGTTGTTGTTGTTTTAAACTGCGTTTTTGCACAGCCTTACCGTATATTGGATATGAATGATTCTAACTATAAGCCAACCCCCTTGCACAAAACACAAAACCAACGTCCTGTCCGCCATGCACACATCAGCTCCAATAATCCCTATCTAGTGGTTACCAAGAACACCGCCAACATCGACAGGAGCAGAGCTGTTCACACATTTTCCTACGGGGTGATAGTAAAATTTTATTTAACCAAAATCGTACAGGGGTTTGGGTTAGCGACGATTTTCGACTCAGTTTAAAATGCGGATGGCAATGGTTCGCTGTAGGGTTGTGGGCTCAAATCCCTTCATAAGCAGTCACTTTTCTTTGTCTCCTAGCTTTGATGCCACCTTGCGGGATTGTCCAGCAAAATCTAGGGCATCACACATACAAAAAATCACTAGTGTTCTTACAGGCATATATCTGAAATAAGTTTTCAAACTTTTAAAACTTTTCTTTATAGTCCACATTGTGGTTATTGTTTCGAATTGGCACGCCTATTATTGATTCCATCAATTCTGTTTAGAGTACCTGGAGCAAGTGCTGGCTGTTCGAACTCGGAGATAAAATCAAGCTAACTTCCAATTCATTAGGCCCCGGATGTACTTGATTTTTGTTCACTTCGGAACTGTGACAAAAATAATTTAAATAAGTAAATATTATCATATAAGTACTTTGCTCTTGCGATGAAGAGCAAGTTTTTACATTAATATACTTTTTTGTGTCTCTAGGATATGACTGTTTTTTGTATATGATGCACGCGCACTCAAGGGGTTATTAATACCCTTATAATGTATTAACATGTGCCAATGAGGGGGAAAAAAATAGGAAACAGATTGTTCATTGTACAGTAGATTGAGATTTAGGTGATAATTGTCTCAATTAATCCCACGGGTAGCATCCAGTTGAAACTGGGGGAATAAATAAAAAGTGAAAAAAAACGAATCCCAATAAGTCATTCTGTTTAGATTATCCTCGTATTTTGCAGAAAATGATTCCTAAATCCAGGCGCCCACATTTAATTTTCATAGTAACTTAAAAGTTTAATAATTGAATGAGCAATAAGCGAATGAAAAAGTGCACAAACACGCGTACAATTAATTCTATATTTTATTCCCTTGAAAAGAAAGGATATTCAATTAATTGAAGGCTTTACATCTTTTGGGTTGCCAACATTTTATTTGCCCGGCTCGCAAACTGCAATATAAATAATTCTTTCAGCAAAAAAAAAAAAGAAAAAACACAATAGGAAATTTTGCTGTGATCACGTAATTTTAAATTGTTTAATTGAATAAATGCACAGAAGGCAGATTCGCTTAGTCACGTGTCATACGGGAATATTCTTCAATTTGGATAATAGTCAAAACTTACGAATGAAAAAATTAAAGGGCAAACTGTTAAAATAAAAATAAAATGCACGACTGGGTCGCACGAACTTGCTCTTATGCTAAGCAATTTCTTTGTGGCTGCATATGTATATTTAAAAAAAAAATTAAAAATAATTCCGAAAATTCGATTATTTTTTTAATTAGTTTAAGAGTTTTCTCGGAAAAACTAAATATGCAATAAAATTTCAAAACTATATGTCTATCTAAGAAAAAAAAATATTGAAAGTTTTTTTTAAAAAGGTTATTTTTGAAAAACTTTTCCAAAAAATATTTTGAAATTTATTTGAGTATGTAAATACATATATGGCAATCATTAGTTTACATCTGAAAAAATAATGTCAAAAAAATCAATATACCCGTTTCCAACATATTTCGAAAACCAATTTTTTTTTTAAATTATTAAAAATCAAAAAAAAAGTTTTTCAAAATTTTGAAATGCCATATAATTAAATTATAAATGACTTTCTGTGCATAGTTTACTAGGAATTTTGATTTGAAAATACTGGTTCTATGAGAGGTATACCGTTGTAAGACAAAAAAATAACATTCTGAAAGTTTTATAAAAATCGTTAGAGCCGTTTTTTGGGGCCTAGAGCAACAATCAAAAATATATTTCGAGGGACGGCCAAATAAATCCTAAATACCAAATTTGAAGCAAATCATCCGTTCAAGCTCTAGGGGTGCGAACAGACATACAGACAGACAGACGGACGGAATTTCCAGACCCACTTTTTTCGACTTCTCCATCATCGTAATGCCATGTGTGATTGTTATCTCAATTTTTTTGTTTTTGCTCGAATCCATAACTTGAATTATAGTACCTATAATCGCAAGTAAAAATGGTGACGTAATTTTAATGAAAGGTTTTCTGTTTTCCTGCTAAAATGTCACAAATTGACAGAATTCTATGTCAATTTATTTAAATTTAAAATTTAATTATAGTATCTGTGGTGAAAGTAAACAGGCAACTTTTTACTCTATTTGATTACTCTTTTTTTGTGCCTCCGCTTTATCTCTATAGTAAGCTCTAGTTACTTCTCAAGCTGGATTTCCATTCGCAGGTAAACAAGTATCACAAGAAACTGAAGATAATTTAAATTAAAAGAAGAAATAAAATCAAGGAGAAAATAACGTAAGTTTATTTCATATGGCTGACTTAAAGTAATAAGTGAATTTAAAAATACTGGTTAATATAAAAAAAAATAACTGACAACTTTTTGTTTAAAGGAATTAAAGCCATAGTTTTTTAGAATTCTAATTTCTAGTTTTTTTTTCACTTCAGGCCAAACAACACTCTGCGTTATGTTTTTACCATTTGAATCCATGAAACAAAAATGGCTAATTCAATTATTTAAGAATCAAAAAGTTTGTTAATTTAAAAAGAGTGTGATTTCTTATTAGTTAAATTATTTATTCATTTTATGTAAATATGTATTTATCTATTATTTTGTCTAATTTATCTGTTCATCTTCTAGCTTGTTTCTCTATTTATGTATTTTTTTTTCTGTTATTAGTAATAAAAATAATTTATAATATTTTGCTTTTGTCTCTAATATTTACTTGTTTATTTATTTATTTATTTACTTATATATATATTTATTTATTTATTTATTTATTGGATTTATTGATTTATGGATTTATTGATTTATTTATTTATATATTTGTTAATTTTTTTTTTTTCTATTATATATTGTATTTATACATATACATATAATTAATATTATATGTATGTTTTTCTATTTCTGTAATTAACTAAGACCAAATCTGTGTACTTATTATGTACACTCAACCATGTAAAAGACGTTTTGAATTATGGCATTATAATTTGTAAGATGCGCACCACCGTCAATCTCGTTTATTTATTTACTTATTTATTTATTTATTATTTTTTTTTTCTATTTAATGAAGGTTTTTAGTTGTAGCTTTCCTTCAATCTTCCCACTTAAGAAAATGCTTGTAAAATATGGACTAAATATAACTTGGCAGTAGTAAGGTAGCTTATATACCAATCTCTGTAAATTGTGCAATATATGTAAAATGTAATAATGTATAAAATTCCGCTACAATAAAATAATAATAATATAATAATAAAAAGTTTGTTGAACTCTCTACAAAAGGATCAAGGGGGAGTCTTTCAGAACTTTTTTTAGGTGATTCCAAATTTTGTTTGAGGCAACGATTGTCGCCCAATCTTATATGAAGTCCAACTACAGCCTTGAAATAAACCATCATCACATAGTAGTGTAAGACAATAAACACACACAAACACACAGAATCTCATTTCAAGTAAAATTAACTCCGTCGACCGACGCGACGCGACGGGACACAGTTTATTTACGGGAAAAACGACAAGGAGAAGAGGCCACATGAAGTGGTGTTTGGTTTGTTCTTGTTGGGTGTATACAGAGATGAAGAGTTTTTCAAAGTTTCATCCTTTAAATTTCCCATCACCACGGCGGAATAATAATGAGAGAAGCATACCAAAAGCCAAACAGGGTGCATTTAATTAAAGGCATACACTGCTGTTGAGATTAAGTTTTAAAAATATTTAAGAAAAAAAAAAGTTCAACATAAAGTTTATTTTGTTTTAAGACAAAAAGCAAGCTGTTTACGGAGAATTTAGCCCACACATGGTTACCGACCGACGCGAAGACGCAACGGCGACGCCGGCCGCCCGCCGGCGCGCTACGTCGTAGGTACACCCCCTTCCATTTTGGTAAGATATTCTATGATCGGTTTTGTTCCATTTTTCTTGCATGCTTGTTTTCCTTTTTTTGTATATGTATACACATGAATGGCTGTTTTGATTACGGTGATGTCGAGGATGTTCTTAAACTGGTCCAATCGATTTTGTTCTTCGGCCGCTTTTAAATACATATAGCCATCAGCTGTGGCCGTCTAATTGCTGCAAACACACACACACACCTAGATAACTAAATGGTTTGGGGGAGGTGTTATTTTTTATATACTTGGGGTGACGAGGATGAAAGGAAGCAGCAAGGAACGTCTTTGTTGGCGTTAGGTTGTACGTGATCAAACCATCTAAGGGGTGATTTGATAATGTTCAAACAAAATGACTTTATTGTAAAATATCCCCGTGCGTAACAGAAGAATTTTTTCAATGCAAACACGAAGAGTTTGTTTTGCAAATAGTTTCTAGAGCATATTAGGGGAAAGGAATGGCACGGAAAGGATGGCGAGGACGTAATAGATTGGTTAAGACTTGGACTTTATCTATCGCAACAACCAGTAGGTGTGTGTACTTGTGTCGTTTGTCCATCCGTGTCCGGCCGAGTCTTAATCGTTGTATATGTAGCTACCACTATTTATAGGACATGCGATAAACGTACGTTCTGAAAAATTTCCTGAACACGGAGGGGGAAAGAACAAAATAACATGGAATGAAAAAGTGTCCCATATCACGATTCTATCTTTAAATATTGGAACATATTCCTACATGTTTAAATTTTAGTTTAAAGATTAAGCAGTAGGTAATTATTTGAGAGAGCACCTGTAACGTTTTAAAGTTGAACGTTGTAGTCTTTCGAATTCTATTAAGTGACCTGTAATATGGCTCAGCAAGGACTGATGTGTTATAGGTATATTGTAATTATTTATATTTTTGGAAAGTTTCTTACAGAAAGCAAAATAGCTTTCACAAAAAAATGATAAATTATCCGTTTTAAAACTCATTTTCTTTACAGAAACCTTTTCAAATATCTTTAAACAAACAATTAACCCTATATACAATCACAACTATAAAAATGTCACTTTTCACATCTTTCTTTCGATTAGAAAAATTGATTTATAACGGGTGTTTCTTTTAAAGGCATATAACTTAAGTTGGCAGTACCGTTTTCATTTAGAGCCATTTTGTTATCTGCCATGTGATTTATCTTTAATTTGGTTTACTATTTAAGAATGAATCGACTGACGCCTGAACAACGCATTCAATTTTTGCAGATTTATTTCCAATAGGCTCCAAACGAGATTGCTGTTGATCAGGTTTTTCTGAAAATTTTGTTCATTTTAGGTTGAATGGGTTCATCAGTAAGCAAAACTGCCGCATTTGTTGTCTAGATGATCCTCACGGCATTGTTGAGACGCAGTTACATCAAGAATAACTGACAGTTTGGGTGAAATCATTTATTCCTTACTTCTTTAAAACGACGCCGGTCAGAGAGTTTCAGACATGATCAATGACTTTTTGCATTTCCTTGATTCGGGGACTATGGTTTCAAAAAGACAACGCAACATGTCACACAGCTAGTGCCACAATTGATTTGTTGAAGCAAACGTTTTTCTGAGCAGTTTCGCATTTTGGACCTGCGTATTGGCCTCAAAGATCGTTCGATTTAACACCGCTAAAGTATTTGCTGTGTGGGTATGTAAAGTTGCTTGTCTCTTCCGATAAGCCAAAGACAATTGACGTATTGGAAATCAATATCCGCCACGTTATTGCTGATATACTACCCAAAATGCTGCAAAGACTATCACTCTTTGCAGCAAATTGAACATCAAGGTAGGATTTTATCCGAGTTAGCCGAAAAATATTCAAATCAAAATGGCAAAAACTATCTTTCAAATAAAGTCATTTTTATGGAAATTACATACCTATATTACTGCCGAATGTCGTCAGCGCTGAATTCGTTGGTCTCGTTTAGACTATATTCAGGATCTGCAATTAGTAAGTAAAATACATGAAAAAAAAAGTATTTTGCGGTTAGAAATAAATTAAAAAAATTCGAAATGGGAGTCGAAACTTTTCGAACAAATATTAGATGAAAGTGAAGAAAGCTAACCATTTTTCAAGTGTAGAAGTATGGTAAGACGAAAAAGTCTCAATAAAAAAAATATTTCTATAAATTAAAACAATTTTGGGATGAGAAATAGTGGTATCAGACGATTTCAAAAACATACCATATTGGGAATCAGATAGGCAAAAAAAAAAGATATCGTTAAGGAACATAAAAATAAAAGATTCCAACAAAGGTTCAGCAAAACAATCAATTGAGTAATTTTTAAAAAAGAAATAAAAAATTATGATCCATTATGAAGAGGGCGGATTGGGAATGCCATTCATTGCTTAAAAAAAAGAAGTAGACAAACGAAGAAAGACGAGACTTCTTATAATTGAGAAGTGGTTGTTATGCCGGACATCCACTCGTTCTTGATTTGCAGCACTTTTCTACTTCATTTATAGATTTAACATGTAACCATCATCATCGTTGCCGTCATCGTCATTGTCGTTCTCTACTTTATCATCCCGATCCGTGTTGTGTAGGTATGTTTTAAGGGACATACGTTAGCTATACAGCCGCACCCGATTGTCTGAAACTCGTTTACGGAAAAACTCAAGTGTCTGAAAACAATTATTCCATTTGTGGTGATATGACATAGAAAAAACTTTCTTGTTGAAAATAAATGGTTGCGATATCACGAAAATATCAAAACTATAAACAATAACAAGTTAGAAAAGCAAGTGTTGGTTTCGATAAAGCGTTTTCCAAAATATTTTTTTTTAAAGACCTCCTTAAAATTCTCGTTTTTAATACCTACTAGTTTTATTTCGTTTTTATCAACCCGTTTATTAAAGTGCCGATTTTCAGATTTTCGTTTCTGATATTTGGAACATCGTAATAATGCTTCCTAATTTCCTATCGCTCGCACTGTGACTAATCATTAAAAAGGCGATCCAAAACCCTTGAGCACGTGTGCCATTTAAAAAAAAAATAATAATTGTTTTCCAAAAAAAGTTCTAGAATTCATTACCAAAATAAAATATGCTTTTTTTCTAGAAGTTCAATCAAACGCGGCGGAGACATTTTAGAGAAAATAATGACAGCTATATTGGAGGAAGACAGTATAGCCTTGCTTAAACCATAATTTCAGTTTACGCGAAGTTTGAAATATACATACATATGTATGTACAATCCGTTATTGAAGACAAAAAATGCGTATATTTACAGGCGCGATAAAAACTGCTTTTTTGAAATTTTGTATCATCGCAGTGTAAGATTTGATCAAAATCCATCTTATTTGCACAAAATCCAAATTTACTTATAGAGCAACTAAAGACTTCAGTTTTTATTATTCTTTAATATTATTTTTTTCCGCTGAGCACCCGGTGAATAGAAATTCAAGAAAGGATATTTTTATTATTTCATCTAAGCGGATTTGACTGTATAAATGGTTTTTTCTTCCACCACCGACCGCACCGATTAACAATAACTTGAGAGAAAATTTTTATTATTTTACTCATTCCTCTCCTAAATTTCTTCTTTGAGTACCCTCTCCTGTTGTTCTTGTTATGAGTAGGTTTTGAGTATTATTCTTTTTCATTTATCGGATGCACTTGCGGGAAACAGTTTTCACTGTAATATGAAGATACATTCTAGTACATAGACCTATGCATTCGAAAAATAAAGTGTACTAGAGATAACAATCAAACATGACATTACGATGAGAAGACGAAGCATGTTTGTTTCGCGATTCTTTGCATTTGTGTATTTCTATATGAGTGTGTGTAGATTGAATAAGCATCTCCAGCTCGAATGTGGGCCCGGATTCCTTAAAGGTTGCCACATGGGATGGTTTTGGGAATCTTTCAACTCAAAAAATTAAGATTTGTCTCTTATTTAATTCTGACTTTCTCTCATTAATGAATAAACCGATTTTGACAATATTTTTCAATTATAAAAAGTTCTTTTAGCACTTAAAAAAAAAAAAACCGGAGTAAATAAATTTTTATTCAACTTGTCAAAGAAAAGTGACAAGATGATTGACTTCATTAGTCGAACAAGCACATTTAAATGAATTGTACAAAATTATTCATCCAATTCTCATCTAGAGAAAGGCCGGATATAACATCAATTGGAACACCGCACCGGCCTAGAGTGAGTTTTTGGAAACTTCAATAAATTTTACCTTCAATATTACCTACTGCAGCTGTTTATTCCACAAATGTTAAATATGATTGACATATGACGCCATTTGCAAAAGTTATAACAACTTCTGTAGGGGTGATTCATTTTGGACCACCTTTAGTTACATATAGATAGATTCCATATTTATTTAAATTTAATCGATCTTGATAAAATTTTGTAATTTGTCAGTTCCTTCCAATACTAGACACCAAAATCGGTTCAGCAAATCATGTTTTAGATCTTTCTCCCAAGAACAGGGAAATTAATATTGGCCGGTAGCTCAAGTGCTAACGGCTGGCCATTTCCATAGTGAAGCGACTATAGGAATATTGTTTCAATTGATGGATGCAACTGAAAACTTCACTGGACCAATCTTGCACTTAATAGGTTATTTCTGTACTAAAATTTTTTTCTGTTGGATTGAATTCATTTGTTTTCTTATCTCATATGCCTCTTACCAATTTGGTTGCTTTTTAATCGACCTGAACCCTCAGTAAGGTCAAAGAGTGCAGCTCTAGTACAATATTTTTTTTACACCTCATAGGACATAGCTCATGTTGTGACCGTCCGGTCCGTCGTAGTCCGTCGTGCGTCGTCCCAACAATCTAATGGAATCTTTGATTTGGTGAGTGTAGGCATGTTTGATGGTACGATGGGCGGGAAAATGAGTAGTAGTTGCTTGGCGCAGTATCACAAAGAAATAAAAACAAATAATTTGTTCTTTTACGTATATTTTTTTTTTTAAATATATAGGGGTTTGTTATAGCCCTTTTAATGATAAGTCACAGCGCGAGCGATAGGAAATTAGGGAGTAAGGGAAAGGAGGTGTCGATGAACATTGATCTTGAATGTCTGCAGATCAAAATGGTAAGGCAAAATTGTGCAAGGCAATTCATTCCACATTCCTGTTGTACGGCTAAAGAAAGAATCCCTATATTTCACGCGGTTCGTCCGAAATTGGGCTCAAGTGTAAACTGATGAGCGTTCCTAGCAAGACGAGTATTACGGGGGAAATGTTTAAGCGGTGGAACGCAGATGGCTACCCCGAGTGAGCATTTTTTGTAAAAGAGCCTGTAAAATAAGGAAAGACATGAAACATTTCGACGATGTTCGAGTGATGGAAATGTTTCCATAATGTTTCTCTCTCCTATCAATTTTAACACTTTTTCCTGAACTCTGTCGAGCAGGGGATGAAAAGTTTGAGAAGCACCTGCCCAGATATGGGAGTTATACTCGAGTTTAGGGCGTATAAACGCTTTGTAAATTGGAGCCAGATCAGAAGGGGTGAAAAACTTCTTGCATCTATTAAGAAAGCCTAAGCATCTTGCAGCATTCTTGGCAATCTCAAGTATATGATCATTCCAACGAAGGTTGTCACTGATATACATACCGAGTACTGATGGCTTCACTGCCTCCTTGATGCGAGTACCATTAATGGATAATGGCATAGGGGGTATGTTTAGCTTTAACGATAAAAGACAGCATTGAGTTTTCGACGCATTAAACTCCACACGATTTCTGATACCCCAATTCACAATGCTGTTTAAATCGGAGTTTAAGGATACATTTTTAAGAAATTGTTAAAATATGAAGGAGTTGTTTGATTTTGTCCAAGCTTCTTTGTAAATTTGTATAATTGAATGAATTAAATAACGACCATACTAACGTTATTTAACTAAATTTAGATAATAATATACTAAAATTTATTTTTCTTGAAAATGTAAATAAAAAAATCATCTGAAAATGTTGGATGGTTTCAACATGTTCCAGAAATATGATTGTAAAATGACATTTACTCCGATATATGTATTATTTTCCAAATTGAATTCTCTTAGTTCAACCCTTGTAACTATTTTATAAACAATAAATTTTATTTTGTTTATAATTTACGCCAAATGGTAGGGTGACTTTGGCATGCATTGCGGGTGACTTTGGCTGGGTACCCAGTACCTCTTACGAAGAAGTGCTGGGTGCAGCTTGGTAAACCCAGAGAAAAAAGACGTTGCACAAGTAAACAAAAGTGATCTGGAGCAAAAACTTCCTGTTCCAACAGTCGATCGCCGAGAAAGAATTTTCCTTTCAAGGAAATTAACATTAACGTACTTGAATTTAAAAAAAAAATATCAAAAACCAAAAATTCAGAGTTAACTCACTTGCTGCTTGTAATTCGCAGAAAAATGACGAAAACGTACTTCCGGCCAAAGTCACCCGAAATGGGAGGGTGACTTTGGCCACCCATATTTTAGCTTCTATATATAGAACTGATCGATATATTTGTTCAAGACTTATCATACCTATAGAGTGAGCGAAGTAGGTAAAAAGGTTCAAATGTTCATTAAAAAAAAATTATTGCAAAAGTTATTCACGTTTTAAAATGAAAAAGCGCCAAAGTCACCCGGGTTCACGGTATATGAATAGCTGAGGGTTGAGTCGTCAGCAAAACAATTTACTGGATTAGAAGTCACAGACAAGAGATCATTTATAAAAATGAGAAAGAGAGTCGGAGACAGAACGGAGCCCTGGGGCACGCCAGCATTTATTTTGTGGAGATCAGACTTGTTAATTTATGTGGCGCTACTACCAACCGACGAACCGGCGGCGTCGGATGTCAGTTCTCCATCAAAGTAGTCGTATCTATCAAAAAATATTAAAGTTTGTATAAGAAACAATAATATCCTTCTATAGTCAGTTCTCAGTTCTTGCGGTTGACAACAAAGGAAGGCCTGCTCCTCTTTAACAAAAATTAACAAGGACGAACCCTGATGATACCAACCATACTACTAACCATTAACATATTGTACCGGAGGAACACTTTGTCCTTGTATTTAAATATACATATGTACAGGGATACTGACTTTAGTTGTTCTTTCTTCTACAGTCACCTGTCGGTTGGTGTCCTATGGGCTTAATTTGATTTTCTTGCCGCGATCTTAAGGTGTTTTACTTGATGGTTGGTATGCGGAAGGAAAACATCTTGTGTGTTCCTATAATGTTAAAAAAAAATGAGTTCAAGGAAAACATTTTTTTATATTTTCCAGCCAAGCCATCAGAGTAAGAAGTAAAAAGAAGGGTTGAGGACCAACGATAGACATCAGCACCGGGACAATACAATTACGAAGCTTGGACTTTTATGGGAATCTTGCTCAATAATTCACTTTTAATGAATTTGCGTTAGGAATTTGATAACAGAAATAAAATAAATTTCAGATGGTGGTGGGTGGTGGTGGCGGTGGGGGTACTCGTATATGGTTGGGTAATACCGTAATACCGTTATGGCTCGGGTTCTTGGTTTTCTTGTCTAATGGCAAGAGATGTAATAAACGAGTTTTTATTGAATTTCAAATGGAAAAATTTTATTATATTTATAAGTGGAATTTCAGTTGTGTACTTTTTTATTTTATTATTTGTAACAGCATTATATCTCATCGGGTGTAAGTATTGAACGGCTTGGATTGAGATATAGGCGAAGTATACACAAAGTTTGTGGGTTGCAATTGCATCATAGAATTTTATATCCACTCTCACAAGTGGTTATTTTCATTGAAAACGGATGATGGAAGTAGGTAGTAGATCAGGACTGCACAACATGTAATGTAATGATGCAGATACCAAACAAGCGATATTTTAGAGCAAAGCATCATCTGCATATATAACAGTAGCGGCATGAAAAAAAAAAACACTGCAAAAAGGCACAACAAACTAGGATATGTTCACTCCACCACTTCAACTTCACTTAATATGGATGGTAAAATGGACTCACTCTACTCTTGTGAGAGAAGAGCCTGCTGAGTGGTTGTTGGACTATGGAAACTCTATGCACATATGTATATGAAAACAAATTCAATGAAGATTGGTATAAATAGGAGTATGACATGCTATGATGCAAATAAGGACTATTCATTGGGACGAAAATTTACCTTCGGAAGTTTTTCGAGAAGGGGGGGCAGAGAGAAAGTAAGGTGGTTTTTTGAAATTGGGAAAGGACATTGTTAAATTTGGGGATGCCTTCAGCAGAACAACTGCTGTTGAGCAAGTCAAGCAATTTTTGATGAACGCCGCGCCGGCAGCATCGTCCAGCCAATTTACTGACGACAGAGGAAATAGGATACCTGACACTCGCACCATTTTCAAATTTCTCTCATCTCATCTATCAAAATTGCAGTAGCTTTGAAAATACGAAATTCATTTATGTAACAAACAGTATTATATGTAACTAGCTATAGTAACACCCTGATGGCGTATTATTCTGTAGATACGCAAAAGGCACAAGAAATGTTAGAATTACTAGTCAACTGAACAGACGATGATTGAAAAGTGCTGTGGGACAGCAGGAATGCAGGAGTTTTGTTCATAATTCCTATTGATTGATGGATTTTGTATTCTATAGAAGCTGAAATATACACTCAAGTTAGAGTTAAAAATCTAGGATTGCATGGACATAGACGGTGCCTTGAGCGACGATTATTAAAAAAAATATGTAAACACATCATTACGCATCTAAAATGTAACAGTCATTGTTAACTGAATTAACAATTTTAAAGAATACTCATTTTTTAAGGAAATGGCTTTCCGTACGTGCGTATTTTAAGGCATCCTCAAATAAATAAACCTTTAATTATGACTTGAATGTCCAAATCTAAAATGTAATAGCTGCCACCAAGAGGATCAGAAACATGAAGGCATTATCTTCTATTACTAATTGAATTTGTTTTTAAATAAAAATTTGTCTTGACTTTAAAATCGGGACATCCAACATTTAATGGTTCAGGTTCACTTCTCATGTTGACATCACATCTAAGCTTAAGCTCTATCCAAATGTTGTTATTTGTCCAACAATTATATTATTAACACACAATAAATTGTGAAAACTACAACCCTATTTAATCTTACCCACACAATCAAGATGAACATGGACGCTAATTTTTTTTTGCTAAGAGTTTCAGATTTCAGCAAGGTATTTCACAGCGTTAACAATGCTCAAATTGTGCAAGATCATTCATATCAAAGATAATTATTTATCAATGAGAAAAACTCTCATTTCACCGGAATATTTCAGGGGTGCCTCAGGGTGGTGCCATGACATAAGGCCATGTGACATACGGCCATAATTCGAAATATGGCCATACGACGCTTTTGTAAAGCGTCCACAAGGCGATTTTCGAGCATATGGCGTTACAACGCTTTCGAAAGCGTCATGCACCAATAACCAATCAAAAATCATTGGTCAGGTGCACTGCCGCAATCGCCAGAGAAACCAATACATTTCAGGCCACAGGAGTAGTTGAAATTGAAATTGATGTGAAAATTTCAAGCAGAGTCAGGGTCTAGAGACTTACGCTCTCAAACAAACCTGTGTGTGCGTGGGTAATCTGCAGATATTAAGGGGCATCATTTTTTACCACTGATCAAATCCTTGCAAGAGGCAGGAGAAAAAAAGATAGGTGGTATCAGAGATTGAACCCAAGATAGAGTTCGGCACACAAACCACTACGTTCCAAATACGTTCAAAAATAACCGAACCTACTTCTTCACAAAAACAAGAAAACCTAGCCTTACGGGATTGCACAAGTGACCATTTAGCCAATTTTTTCGTGTTTTTGTGAAGAAGTAGGTTCGGTTATTTTTGAATACCTTGGCAACAAAAAGTCGTAGAGCCATACGGTTTTCAGTGTTGGATTAAAGATTAATGGAAGCGTTGAATTCTGAGAACAAAAATTATACTTAATTACGTAAAATTTTGAAAAAATTAGTTTTAAAATTATTTTTTCAAATTTTTTTTTCAAAATTTTGAGTTTGAAAATTTATATTTTTTAAACTATTCGTTAAAACAATTTAATTTAAAAACAAAATAAAAAGAGAAGTTTTTGGCTTTCCAAAAAGGTATAACACGGTGTTGTAAACGAACCCGTTGATTTTAAATATTTTTTTTTTACAAAATAAGTCAATTTTTCAGAAAATTGCCCCTCCCGGCTAAACGGAGGGGAATAGACCCCCCTCCCATACGATTTTTTTCTTGTCTCAACTTAACCTACACGCTCTAGCTTTTTGGCACAACGCTGGTGAATCACCCTGTATATAGCTATAGATGTAACTCTGTAACCTTAGAAGGGTAACAATGCTTTGTTTTCCACGGAGGAAATATGAAACTCTTCAAATAAAATTAACAGACTTGCTGACATGACAGAATTACTAGCTGAAAGGGTGCATGCAAAAACGAATCAAGACTCAGGAGGAATACTTCTTTTGACTTTCCTCTTTAAAAAATTGTAAAACGAAACCACCATTAAAAATAAAAATCATTTGCGGGTCAGTAAGACACATTCACCACTCTGTGTTTTTTTTTTTATAAAGAGTTTACATTACACGCTGTTGAACTCATTTCAATTATTTTAAGAATTCTTTTTATTTTATTTTTAATTTATGTACGTCTTCACATCACTTGAAAGGGGCGCGAAATGTTGTATTTCACCCTTGTTTCTGTCACTGAATGCAACCATATATCAAAACCAAAAAAGTTTTCAATTGGAATACGTACATGACGGTAGGGTACGGTGCTGGTGGTAAAGTTATAGTAGGTATTCTCCTATACGCAATATATACAGGGTGAATATTTTTTTGCTCTGCTGAATATGGTGGTTGGGGAGGGGTAGGTGGTTGGATGGAAGCGGAAGGTATAATGACAAATAGGTTAAGTAGATTTCTGAGTAAATTACGTTTTATTTTGTATTTACTTAATTTTGTTCGTCGGTTTTGGCTCTATACCTATATAAGAGTGTGTGATGGTGATGGGACATATGGGAGTGTGGTTACATTCTAAATGTACAAATTTACTTGGTTCCTATTTCCCATGGGGGTCATAGGATTTCATCATAAAATACTCGTTATCATCTACGCATTATTGTGTTTGAGTATTCTATGAGAACGAGGAGATGGTCTTTATAGTGTTTCGTCCTCGATTTTTCTTGATTTTTTTTTTAACTAAATGATATGAGTTTTAGTTTGGACTATCTCTTGTGTCACCACCTAGTACATTATGTATAATTGGAATCAAAAGAGTAATTTCTGATAACGTGAAACCAACATTAAAACTTGAGATACCAGAGTACCCAGTTATATTTTATAATGAGGTCAACAGAAAAGAGGTATTTGTAGGTAGGTCCATGCATGGAAACGGAAAGGTCCAAGTTTAGTTTTGAAAGTTCATTGAGGACATTTTTACAAAACTTACGATCACAATAGTCCAATGGCAGTGAGAAGTGAAAACGTTTAAAATCATACTCCTAACTAATCCTTTTTGCTTTTTTACGCATGAAATGTAATATCAGTAACAATGCTTACTTTTACCAACTTATTAATTTGCCAGTCAAGTTAGCATAACAATTGGTTAATTTTAAAATATGAAACGGGACAAATTATTTTGTTTCACGACAAATTCGCAACTAATATTTGGCAGTCAATCCAATTAAAAAATATAAGGTTTATTTTTATTTTTAAGTAGTTTTGGACTTTTTTGAAAATTGGCTGTCATAAATAGGGATATTTCCCGGAACAAAACCTAATTTTTTTTTAAATCATGAGGATTATCTACGATAAATTCACGACAAGTAATGGCATACTTTTTTTTTTGAGGGGCTGGTAGGGCTAAATTTACTGTCAAGTAAAAGTGGTGATGCTAACTGGACGGACATAAGTATATTTACTCTTCTTATTTGATGCGGCAATGAGTTTCACAAGCGGACACCATTGATGGAAAATTGGCAATTCGACGCAAGGCAAGTAAATCGAGGGTTTAAAATTTGACTGGTTTGGTTCTGCTTGAAGGCGAGAGGTAGGGTGGCCTCTACGTGTGAATTATGTAAAACTAATTGATGTTCTTATTTTTAAAAGGTTTTCAAACGTGACACCGTACAAACTTTTAGAATAGAAATAAGTAGGTAATAAAGCAATATCGCTGATTAAGAAAACTCTGGACATAGGCCGCCACCAGACGACTGCACGTTTTTCATATCACGAATTATTTAATTTGTAAGGAGAACATACGATATCTCCAAAAAACAATTCCTCAATCGGACGAACTCCCCAAAAAAATTCAAGGTAACACTACAAAATCTCCATGGGGACGGGCGCGGCGCAGGGTCAGAAGTCCACAGGCCAAAAGAACATAATGGTCTTTTGACCCACTTGGGTCATTTATGGACTTTTGGCCTGTGGACTTCTGACCCTGCGCCGACGGGCGCTCAAACGACAAAATCCCAATAAATAATTTCTTTAGCCACTATTTCAAAATTTCCAATAATCCCCAACATATTTTATTAATGTTTACTTTAGTTAGGATTTTCTCTTGGGGACTTTGCCTGGGTTTCTACTGTGGAATTTGTCTTTTGGGGATTTTCTTTTTGGGATTATGCCATTCAACCAATCATCACTTAGCTGATTTTTTAGTATTGATTGCTATTCGGGATTTTGATTTTTCAAGATTTTGAACTTTCAGGATTTTGGTTTTCGGAATTTTATACTAGACCCGTATTTTATTGAGCGGATAGAGGGGAAATGCCTTTCAATGTGTAAATGCTCATTCTTACTTTTGCGGCATTGCATGCAAGTTAAGTTTGATGCATTTTTTAATTAGGTATATTTTCCTAATACAGAATCAACGCGCAATATATATTGTTTCTTAATCCTTTTTTATTTTTTAAGGATTAAAAAGAAATAGGATGTGGAAAAAAAAAATAAAATTTTACACTGAAAATTATCTGAAAAAAGATAGCCCCGAAAAGTAGTTTCTAATCCATCTAAGAAGATGTTCGACATTGCAAAGCTCCATGAAGTGTATAAATGAATAAAAGATTAAAAATATGTTTGACTTTAATAACAGATGTTTTCGAAAAAAAAGAATGAAAAAGAAATTAATTTTTAAAAAATTGCGATGGTTTAACTTACCCCGTTTTTAAAAAGCAAACAAGAAAACCCTTTCGAGGAAATAGAGCAAACAAAGGGTTCTCTAATACAGACCTTCCCCAATTTGATTGCTTTGGGTGTTCATTAATCAATATAAAGTGACAACGCGCCTTGCTCTACATGTATAAAGAAGATACTTGACACAATTGAAATGAGCGATAGATGTCAATCCAACGTCGTCGTCGTCATCATCACGTGCGTCGGAGGTCGGAGATGGCACCGCACACAGTGTGAAAATCCAATTTTATGTCCTCTCTTTTCTTGCTTTTAAAAGTCAAATTTTGATTCAACTCTAATCAAGTCACATACTACGATACGAGTATGTACAAATATATCGTATTTTTCATCAGAATCAGATTTGAAGTTTTAAAAAAGAAGCTTCCTTGAATATGTACCAACCTCAAAATTAAAAAAAAAAATTCCGCACAACACCTCATCTCTGTCTGAATCTAAATTTCTCCCTAACTTCAACCGAAACACGTCACATGGAACTATACAAACAAACCATATTTTTCATGATCCTGGATCTTCATAGGAAAAACATAGTAAAAGGCAGCATCAAATATTGTGTTATGCTATCCTCGTGACTCGTGAGTGTAAAATACCTACAACGAGCAACGACGACGTCCATGCAAATTTCTTGCTATAGCTTATTGATATTAAAGACACACGACGCGATGGCGACCAAGTATCTTTCTCTGCTAAAAGATACCTATACACACTTTTATATATTTTATATGAGGAATTATTACTATAGTCGCGCAGCAGGGTGAATGTTTTCATTAATTTCATACGTTTTTAGCGTTTTCGCATGAAATATTTATGCTTTTACCCTTTAAGCGCAACCTATTGCCAACAAAAGGCCTTTGTCCTCTCACCCTCTCTAAGAGCAGGAATACAGGGCTTAAAACGCCTTAGAGGGATACATATACCTGACCTCTTTATATATATATATATATATATTTTTTTTTACAAAACTTTTCCAGTTTTTCATTGAATAGTTTCCTTTTTTTATTTTTCCTGTTCCCCAATGTTTTTAATGGGTATACTACTCGACTCTCCCTAATGCGTTCATTTACGATGCCATTCTTCCTTGTTCTAGTAAAACAGATTTTTTATACTTATAGAAAATAAACAAGTAGATAGAGATATACATATACTATAATGTAAAATGAGGAGAGTTGTCGGTATCCATATTTATGCAAAAAGCATACACTGATTATCCTATATGCTCAATTCTCAGTCATAAATGTTCTCTTGTATAAAGATACACTCCCACTTCTGACAGAATAGAAATCCAGTTCCATGATCCGTGGTGCATAGCCTGAGCCTGAGCCTGCAATCAACTTGATATATCACGAATATAGGTTTTATTTGGGCTTTCGATTCGTTCCACCGGTTTTGCTCTGGATAAATGCTATTCTGCTAGAAATAATTTGTCAAGAAAAAAAAAAAAGAAAAAAACACTGAAACACCGGAATGAGGATGTGCTTAGCCAGATATGAAAATGGTTGTCTGTTCCCTATCTCTCGGAATAATAATAAGAATATGATATCTACCTACCTACTTTAGCCTCAAAGCATTATGAAGTAATACACAAAGATACTCTCATCATCTGCTATAAAACAAAATATTAGCTGATTAAAATTGTAAAAATAGTCTTTGAAAATTGTACAGCTTTATGAGGAGAAAATTTTAAAAACAAAAGTGATTGGTATTTTCAACCTTTGCTTTTCTTGAACTGCCACTGAAATGTGATCAGAAAAAATTGCCATATAAGATCCACATGAAAGATTATTGCCGTAGGCTCCTAAGATCATGGAAGAGCATTAAAGGAATAATTTGTTTGAAGATATTGTAGAGTTGTTAGTTTAAGGGTTGTTAGGCTAGGGACCGGCCTAGCTGGCGAGGATTGTTGGTTGAGGCCGTGGTCCACAATGGACTGTCTGCGCCACCTTAAGTAAGTAAGTAAGTTTAAGAAAAATTATATTCCAACATTATCTATAATTAAGTGTCAACTCTCATTTGGATATTTCAGGGATGCTTCAGGGTGCAATATTTGGGCCAATTTTAACACAGTCTTCCTAAAAAAAGTGATGACAATTATAAAATTTAATTTGTTTTAATTTAATTAATTGGAACGCAATCCAAAAGCTCAAAACTAAAATAACAAAAAGCTTTTAAAACTTGATTAATAGGATGATTCGAGGACACTTTGTGGTCATTACTGAACATGATTCAATCGTGAAAACAATATGCCTTAATTTATTTTTGAATATCTTGAAAAGCACCCTGTATATCAGTTTCGATAAAATTGTATTCACATCAGAGATTAAAACGAGTCGTACTGTTCACGATCAACGAATACTTGCTCGAAAAAAGCGAGTTTGAACAAACAGAGTCAACCTATCAAACTATGCTTACAAGTATTTTTGTTCATGAGTATGATGACCCGTGAATAACAACACATTTCAAACGAATAAGATCGAGTATACCTTACAACCGAGTATGAACGAATTTGAACAAAACGAATAAAGTGCTCATGATCAAAATGTTCACGATCAATGCGATCGATCGCGATCGTTCGACTACTCGCTATGTAAAATGTGTATTCGGGGTTGGTATTTTAAAGATTCTGTTTCTTGTGTTATTGGGGTTGGTTTTGTATTTGAGATACTTTTACCATTAGGGGCAGATCGGTGTTGGTTGATTTTGCTTCATGATTCAATATACTTAGTTTGCGTATGCAAATAAGGCATTATTGTTAGGAAAAAATGCAGTAAATAATGTTATTAGTCACAATGATTTTTATTTTTTTTTTAACTTGAAAAAAAAAAACAGTAAATTAAATAAGTAATTAAAACCGCTGACCTACTAAAATTACTAACAAAGAAAAGAGTACCTGTTTCGGGCAATTTTAACCTGCGCCTTCCATAAAGGTAAAAACTGACACCACCCGCGAATGTTAATCATCTTTTGTTTTATAATTACATTGGCAACTCTGCGTGCAAGTGTATAGTCCAATTTTAAATTATCTCTTGTGAAATTTTAAATTGCAATAGTAAAGTATAGTAACAAATATTAAAAACTTTATAAAGTGAAATAAAACAGCCTTCTTATACAAGCAAAATTGAAAAATCAGGTATTTTTAGTTTATTAAGCTGTGAAATTCAATATTTAAGTTGACACTCAAGTCACATGACTGACAACAAAAGGAAGATCGACCAAGTATCACCAGAAAAAAATATTTATACACTATTTAACAACAATAGGACACCAAAAGTTTATAAACTTCACCAAACAATGTCGATCTCTAAATCTGATCTAGAAAAAATCAAATTGATTATTGATACATCGCTTAACACAGAACTTCCCAAAGCGACTGCCAATCTAGCAACAAAAGAAGACGTCAACAAACTCAACCTTGAAATTCACTCACTAAGAAAACAAAACCAAGAATTATCTGAAAAAGTTCAAAATTTTGAAAATCGATGCTGTATGTTGGAACAGGAGCTTGAAATGCAGAGCCGAGAGATTAAAGGGAAAAATATAATATTTTCAATCCCGAATGACCGAACTGATTCCCAAGAAAAGATCCATGGTATAACCAAACTTCTGTTAGGGGATGTCGCAGTCCAACAACAATTGCCTCAAGCGGTCAAAATAAGTGAAAATAACAAGGTTATAAAATTCAAACTTAACACTGGTTCCAATGAAACAGCAACAAAAATGTTAAGAAATTCTACGAAATTAAAAGGCACTGGTGCCTATATCCAGCGTGATTTAAGCAAACAATCACAATTCAAACGTCGAATTTTACTTGGGTATCGAAAAGCCATCAAAACAGTTAAGCCAAATGAACCGATAATAATTAAAAACAACAACTTAATAATTGGTAGTAAAACATTTTATTTAAACAATAATAATAATCTTAAATATCAAGATAAAAACGGAGAAAACGAGCTTGAAGATATATTTGGGAAACTCAATTTTGATGCTGTCAAAGAAATGATGCTGTCAAACAGACGTCAAAATGATTGGTCTAAACCAGCTATACCAGTGATGCCACTTTATAATGAAAATCCGAATGGTAGTAGTTTGGCACAAAACTGAGAATTAGATGTCGTCAGCTATAACAAATTTACTTCCGCAAACATTTTAGCATACAATATATCTGGATTAAATAATAAATTATTATTTGCAGATTTTTTCAACTATGTTAAGAACTTTGAAATTTTCTTTTTATTTGAAACACATTTAACAACCGATAATTTAAGTAATTTTAACAAATATTTTATTGGGTTTAAACTAATTTGGAAGGAAGCAAGTAAAACATCCCTTAAAGGTCGTGCAAGTGGTGGCTGCCTTTATGGTATAAAACAGTCACATCTTAAAACCTACGATTTTGAAGAACTTGAAGGAACTACCGTGGTAAAATGTTTAAAACAAAATAATATGTACATTGTACCATACTATATAAACTGTAATAAGTGGACTTATGATTTTGAACAACTGAATAATACAATGTTACGTTTAGCTAACAAAAGTGTTCTGCTGATTGGAGACTGGAATTCAAGAATTAGTAACTCACAAACCACCATAATGCAAACTGTCACAAATCCTCATATATCTCACATGAACAGAACATCTAAGGACATTATTTGCAATAATTATGGAACAAATATGCTTGAACTGCTTCAAATGTATGACCTTATTGTACTAAATGGTTGCACTGAAGGAGATACAGAAGGGCATTACACATTTGTGGGAGGGCAAGGTAAATCAGTTATCGATTTCTGTGCTGTAAATAATGACTGGACAAGAATAATAAAAAAATTTGAGGTACAATGTAAAACTTTTTCGGATCACATGCCAATCGTTGTTGAGTTTGATGATGAAACTCCATCCCATCACAAAAACCTTGCCCTGCTACCCAGGCTTAAATGGAAATGTGAACAAAAAAACTCATATCATCGTTTATTAGACAGCTTGCTTTTAACAAATGATCCGATTCCTGAGACCGCGCAAACACTTGCAACACAAATAACCTGTTGCATAAGAAGTTCTACATCGAAAAACGTTACCAACTTTATGTCATCATTTAAACACAAATGGTTCGATAAGGAATGTTTAAATGCAAGGAAGAAATCATTCGCCCTCTTACGTGCATGTAGAACTTGTAATGACCCTGATGTAAGAAACCGGTATATCCAAGCGAATACTCAATACAAAAATCTGTGCATAACAAAGAAAACTGACTTCGATAACCAACAAGCTCACTTACTAGGCCAAACCAAGACTTCTAAGGACTTTTGGAGGATAGCCAAGGAGATTAATGGTTTTAACTATCAAATAGGTATAGGAGTAACGGCTGATGATCTTTCAACGCATTTTAAACATCTCCTGATGGATAACTCCAATATAATGTTTTCGTATGCAGACCCCCTTATTTTCGACGACGTTTTAGACGGTGAGATAACGACGGCGGAAATACAAGCAGTTATAATGAAGTCAAAAAACGGAAAGGCACCAGGAGAGGACGGTATACCGTACGAATTCCTTAAAAATGGTAATGCAACCCTAATCAACCGTTTGAAAACTCTTTACAATAACATTTTTTCGAAAGCTGACATTCCTTCATCGTTTAAGAAGTCCGTAATATTTCCTATCCACAAAAAAGGTGCACTGGAAAACGTAGAAAACTACAGAGGGATATCATTCATGAATGTCTCAGCAAAGATATTTTGTGGAATACTTGTAGAACGGTTAGAAAAATGGGTAGAAGAAAGAAATATTCTGACAGGTCAACAGGCTGGATTCAGAAAAAACTATTCAACCATTGATCATATATTTACCTTATCTTCAATTATTAAAGCTTTCCAAGCAAGAAACAAGAAAATTTATAGCTTCTTTGTAGATTTCAAATCAGCCTTTGACCTTGTTAATAGAAGCGCACTCTTCTATAAATTGTCACAGTTGGGTCTTTCTACTAAATTTCTAAGAGTAATTCAAAAAATGTATGCTGAAACAAATGCAGCAGTCTGGGACGGAAAGCATTTCTCGGAATGGTTTGAAACACAGACTGGTGTGAAACAAGGATGCCTTCTTAGCGCCTTACTTTTCTCTCTTTTCATAAACGATATAGAAAAAGATCTTCCTGGTGGAATACGAATTGCTAATACGATCGTTAACGTCTTGTTGTATGCTGATGATCTGGTCATACTATCTGAAACTCCTGAAAATCTTCAGTTAATGATAAATCGGCTAGCCAATTACTGCACAAAATGGGGACTAACCATCAACACTGAAAAGTCTAAAATTATGGTCTTTTCCCGATCACAACGAGTACAATGTGTAAACAGATGGTTTTATAACGGAATACAATTGGAAACTGTGAAGGAAATCAAATATTTAGGAGTAAGATTGAACCCAACTTTAAAGTTTGATAAACATCTTGAGGAAAAGGCCAATTCATCCCAAAGCTTGCTGAATATATCGTGGAAAAACATATTTTCAAACAAACGGATTATACTTTCAAAGAAATACAGAATATTTGACTCTGTTGTTAAATCTACTCTTTGTTACGCTTCTCAAGTTTGGGGATCAGACGAGTATGAAGTTATCGAGAAATTTCATAGGAATTTCCTAAAAAAACTTTTTAACTTACCAATAAAATCCCCAAACTACACAATCTATTTGGAGACAGGTCTTCCAATGCTTTTTACAAGCACTCTCAAATCACAAGCGGATTACATTATTAAAATAAGTTCATATCCAGCCTCTCGATTAATCAAAAAAATGCTCTCGTATGAATTGAGAAACCAGGATTGGTGGGTGACAAAATGGTTAAATATTGGAAGCTCATGTGGAGAAACGATTTTATTCGATCTTAACAACCTGGACAACTTGAGGAACCAACTTTATACAACAATCCAAAAAAATGAAGATTCTATTCGTGAGGCGTTTATTGAACAAGCTCGTAAATCAGAAAGCAAAATATTATATTCTCACTTGAACTACAACCTGAAGGATAGGAACTATTTTAATGACGCATTCAGCTACAGTGAAATATCTCTTATTTTTAAAGCAAGGTGTGAGTTACTTGGTTTAAATGGTTCACCATACAATGGAAGCTTCAACCAATTTTGTAATATTTGTAACTTGAAAGCGAAAGAGGACTGCTTTCACATAATTGGTGTTTGTCCAATATACAAGCCCCAAAGATTAACTTACTTTGGGAAAAAAATCCTTACAATGCAGGAGATAATACAAATTTTGAACGAGTGCGATTGGAAAAAATTATCTGATTATATAAAAGTCATATACAAATACAGGTCTTTACTAGTAACGGAATATAATGATTGATTAAGATTATTAAAAAAAAAAAAAAAAAAAAAAAAAAAAAAAAAAAAAAAAAACATTTAAATTTGTTTAAGTATTTTGCCAACCGAGCTGACGGCTAAGCCATAGCTTCTTAATTCATTCTTAATTGTAACTAATGTAATAGAGGAAAAAAATATAAATAAATGAATTTCTTACTTACTTACTTTCTTACTTACTTACTTAATTACATCATTTGCCCACCTAGCCACCTACCTATTCATAAATCTTTCCAAAACAAGAAACCCTTTTTCTTCTGCTCTATTTTCTGCGAATACAAAACATTACCCTTAAAATACAACGGACATAGATAATAAATCAGGTAGCGCCATCAGTTTCCTATGTTCACGCATTGCTTGTGAGTACTCGCTTTGTTCACGATCAGAACGATCAAAACGAACAGTAGGTCTTTTTTCGAGTACCCGAAACTGGTTACAACTGTTTGCGAATAAATTTGTTCGTGGGTATGAAAGTCAGAAGATACTCATGAGTTCGATCAGTTCGTTTGTCTTTATTCGTGATTGTTTTTATTCATGCCAAAATGACTTATGAGCATGGAAGCAAAACGATCGGGTATGAGCGATCAAATAGAAAAAATCGCAGTGTTCCAACTTATTCGAACATACTCATTTTAATCTCTGATTCACATCCAGTCTTTCAAAATTGTGCTTGAAAATGTAATACGGAACTTCGATGCCAGTACATCGGTCGTCATCTTTAATAAATTTACACAATTACTTGGGTTTGCGGACGAAATTGACGTTTTAGGAAAATAAAAGCGAGCACTAACCAGTGCCTTCACTGCCATGGACTCAGTATATGCTTTCATCAACAAAACTTCAACCATTGAAAGGTATAGCTTCGAGGTAGTAAGTGAATTTGCCAACCTAGAGACTGCTTTAAGTCCAAATAACAACATCAGCACTGAAATCAAACGTAGACTAACTCTTGCTAATCGCTGTTTGTTTGGACTGAATAAACAATTGAGGAATAAAGATTTTTCGAAAGGAACCAAGGAACAATGTATAAAACACTCATCACCCAAGTCCTGCTATACGATGCAGAAGCATGGAATCTCTCGCGATCGGATTAAAAGTAACTTGGAATATTTAAGAGAAAAGTTCTCCGTTTGATACATGATCCGGTCTGTGTAAACAGGCATAAACCTAGCCAGAAAGATTCGAATTCAATGACTTAGATGGCTGGGACATGTACAGCGAATGAACATCAACTCTCCAGCTCGTAAAGCCTTCAAAGCCAAACCAGCGCCAGCGGTAGTCAAAAGCCTCGTCTTCCATGGAGCGAAAAGGTATGTCCCTGAAGTTAGCAGAACAAAGTCAGCAGAACCAAAAATTTTTTGATTGCATAATTAGACGCTTATTAAATGCTAATTAAATGCTGAAGGAACAAATTTAATACTCTAACGGTTTTCGAAAAAATTAATGTTCTGCTAACAAGAAGTTAACAAAATACATTTTTTTTTATAATTTTTTTTTTCAAAACCTGCTTCTAGTATTAAGCGCTCATTGAATACGAATTAAATGCTGCATTATCTCAATAAAATTTTGAAAACCTGAATTCAAATAATGAAATTTTAAAAAATTCAATTTCAGTGTTCTGCTAACTTCATACACGATTTTGGCCACTTTTTTGAACTTTTTTTTTGACAAAATCTGCTTCTAGAATTAAGTGCTCATTGAATACGAATTAAATGCTGCATTATCTCAACAAAATTTTGAAAACCTGAATTCAAAAAATGAAATTTAAAAAAATTCAATTTCAGTGTTCTGCTAACTTCATACACGATTTTGGCCACTTTTTTGAACTTATTTTTGACAAAATCTGCTTCTAGAATTAAGTGAATACGAATTAAATGCTGCATTATCTCAACAAAATTTTGAAAACCTGAATTCAAAAAATGAAATTTTAAAAAATTCAATTTCAGTGTTCTGCTAACTTCATACACGATTTTGGCCACTTTTTTGAACTTAACTTAAGGAGGTTTTTGTATGAATTTTTTTTTATATTTGCAGTTTTAGGCAGCTGCTTGCCGAATTTACAATTGAAAACTTTGTTTTCCCTATCTACTTCCTCCTTTGCCCTCTTCTTCGAACAGACAAGACAGTAAGAAAAATATGTTAAACTTAAGTACAAACTGATTTCTAAAAACTGAAAAAATTAAAAAAATCCCATTAATTTCTTTATAGAGTTTCAATGGCAATGATATTATTATTAAGAACAAATTAATTCATCTTCCATCATCATGCAGCCAGCACAGTCTAAGTACATTGTTGAACTAGACACACAAAAAATATCCAAGGAGTAAGAAATCTAACACAAATCTTCATGTCACACGGAGGACGTTCCTCAACTCTACAACAGCACAATTATTTCACATTATACGAGTACACCACATCAACTTTTATTATTTGCTCCACAATTTCACCATTTGCTTAGGAAGAATGGGTTTTCATCATCCGCTCTGTACCTTCTGTAGGAGCACCAGCAAATGGAATTGGATACAAAAAAGTTCTATTTTTATATGAATTAAGGATTCGTTTTCTGAACACATGCATGGTTTTTTGGTTAAAGTGGCGGGCGGTGGAAAGTTGATTTAACAATGACGATGACGATGACGACGATGACGACGACGACGACGACGACGACGATGACGATGGGAATAGGAGAACCCTCTGGTCAGGTACACATAATGAGCTAACCAAATAAACAAATCAACAAGTAAAAAAGTGTAATTGGGTTTCCTTGCTTTGAATAAGCTATATACTCGTAAATTAATAACTAATGATCTGAGCGCATGTCTCGGCGGATGACATGGTAGAGAAGGACGAGAGAGTTGTGATTTTGGTATGAAGATTGAGATTTTGACTGATTGATTTTTAAAATGGTTTTAAAAATATTTGAAGAGATTGAGCATTTTAGGATTCATGACGGAGTTGTGGTGTTTTAAGGGTCTGCAAAGTTTTGGGTGGACAGTTTATTATTAGCAATTTTGGATTTTTGAAAAGAAAGCAATAATTTTTTGAGAAAGAAAAGGGAAGTGAAAAATCTATCGTGGTCTTAAGCGAAATTTTAAATAAAACTTAGAACATAAATAGGAAGTTCGATTGAGGAAATCGAGATTTTAAAATTGGAAGAGCCTTGAGGAAAATATCATTGTTGGAGGATTTTTTAAAAAAAGAAAAGCTAAGTATTTCTGTGTCTGTTTGTATCCAGAAGAAACTTTAACTTGTTCTGTTGCGTTGTAATTCTGTTAAATTCGTTTTGTTTGTGACCCTATGTAGGACAAACAAATTTATATAAAGTATATTCGTTTTCCTCCCAAGATTGTGGGACTCGTGACCTTGTTTGTTTACCTTCAATTACCATTGTGACCCTTCTTTGTGTCCATTTGACACAAAACATTGTTTGTTCCTTTTTTTTTAATTGTTCAATTTTATTCCTAATTTCGAGAATTTGCCTTCTGCTAATCCCGAAATACCATTGTCTTCTTTTTCTTTTGATCGTAAAGACTCTGTGTTTCTATCCCGGCATTTGCCAAGGTTTCCCAGACCAAACAATAAAAAATTCAAACTTCCCATTGGGAATAATAATTCTTTCGTTTTAATTCTTTAAAATTGAAGACATTTTTCAGCTTTGTATTGGTAAGGCAAACTACCATAAAAGTTTCCTGGCGCCCACTTATAACAGAGTACACCCTGTAATCTGATTTCATTTTAATTAACTCTTTAGTGTCTTCCACACTTTTTTTTTAACATTGATTTTATCGCGTCTAAATTTTTCGAACCCACCCGAGCTGAGCAGTCGGGAGGTAGCAGCATAAAAAAGGCTGCAATTATTATTGTTGTTGCACTTTACCTTTTTTTCATTCTCTCTAATTCTTTTTTTGACGTTTCCATATCATTCATTATCGATTTCAACTTTCGGTGCGCCGCGCCGGCTGCGCAAATTGTTTATTCGTTTTTGTTTGGTATCTTGTTTATTTGTTTGGGATTCGATAAATCCCAGTTCGCTGTATTTAAGTTCGGCTAATAATAATTATTATACATAATTGTGAATAATGAATAATAATTCGCGGTAAAGTGCTCATAACAAATTGATAGAAAACCCTTTTTGGGCATGATAAGCAAAATAGAAGCCTAGACGGATTTGTTAATCTTAAAATCATATCGAAGCCCGTTTTGGGTTGCGGTTGGCGCGGTTGTTAAATACTTAAATAAAGCCAGGAGTGTGAAAGATGCAGGAGATTTAAACTCTGCATACATATAATAAAATTGTAACATGTTGATGCCTGTAAATTATAAACATTGAAGAAAAACTAACCTCAGAAACCGAAACAACAGTTTTTAGAATTTTCGTCTGTCTGTCTGTTAATTTCTACACGCAGTTTTTACCGATGTATTGCTAGAGCTCATTTGTGCAGCAAAAAAATCTTATTCCGATTGTTTTGAATTTAATAATACCCGGATCTAACATTATCTTATATGAACTTATTGCTCAATAAGAAGATTTTGTTGAAACTTGCTTGTTGCGCCGCTTACATGAACTGATAAGTTAGTCCTCCTGAATGGTTGTAACTAAAAAGAGCACTTGTAACAAAAACGCAATTTTCAAAATTTTTGTCTGTCTGTCTGTTTGTTCCGGCTAACAGCGGAAACGGCTAGACCAATTTTGATGGGATTTTCACTGGCGGATAGGTGATATTGTAAGGAGTAACTAAGGCTATTTTAATGATCCCTATAAGTGGCGCTGCGGTCGCATTTTTTAAATTTCTTGTTTATGGACCGATTGTGACGGGACTTGCACAGACAGGTAGCTGATTTTCTAGATTTAATTAATTTTTGAAGTACCCTTAGATGGCACTGGGGATACCTTGTTCGGTGCAGGGAATTTATCCCACGGGAATCTGCTCCACATGGGAATTTATTCCACTTTTAGTGGGAATAAGCTCCACTTTTTGAAGTAAAGTAAATGCCCACCCAGAGTGGGAATTTGTTTAACCTAAAATTTTGTGGATTTTTTCCCACACAAGATCGTATTCAATTTAGGTATCTAATTTAAGGAACAAAAATACCATATTTTATTTATTTTGTTAAATAATTAGTTTTTGAATAAATCAATAACAATAACAAAATTCAAATATTAAAAAAAAAGAGGAGTATATAATTAAATTTTAAAACTAAATTATTTTGAAACAAAGATTTCTAACACTATGTAATTAAGCGTTTTGCTCTTAGATCAATTTTCACCAAAATACTGTCAGTGAACTCTGAAAAATTGTTTTACAATATGGGCATAACATTGAAGAGCGCGAACTATTAAAGTTAAAAGGTTTCGAGAGCAATATTTAAATTGATTTGAGAACAACATTAAAATTTTTTGAGCAAATCAAAAATTGCGTGTAATTTTTGAAAATATTCTTACCTTAGTTATGCTCAAAAAATTTTAATATTGTTCTCAAATCAATTTAAATATTACTTTCGAAACCTTTTAACTGGTTATATTTTCGTTAAGGTTATGACTTATAGATTTTGATATTAGGTACCTATTTCAAAATTGATTTGAGAGCGATATTAAAATTTTTTGAGAATAAGGTAAGAATATTTTCAACTTCACTTTAAAAAGTGTAGCACTTTCTCACCGAAAAAAATAAATAAATTCCCACTTTGGGTGGGCATTTACTTTAGTGGAATAAATTCAAATGCGGAGCAGATTCCCGTGGAATAAATTCCCCGCACCACCTTGTTCGAATTCTTATGTATGTACCAAATTGACTTAAAATCACATAGTATCTATGCACATAAATTCAAATGAAGTGTCTGTGTGTATTTTTAAAATATCAGCTTCTTACGAAATGCATATGAAAGATTTATTGTTCGCCGGGTCAGCTAGTTACAAATTAGAATAGTGCAAGCGTCACAGTATTTTGTAAAAAGTTGAAGGAGACGGTATACCGGCCCTGGCCCATAAACATGGTTCAAGAACGAATAAATGCTACCACTTATCATGTAGAATTTCTTAATTCTCTTTCTCCCCGCGCACAACACCGTTATGAAATTGAGCGTTGAGATTATTATGCTTCGGAATGCAATTGAACCCGGCTTCAACAGTACAGTTGCTTCGAAGTAATATTATAGAAACCAAGATTCTTACGGGTTGTGATATTCCTCCTGCCGGACAATTTCGCGTTTCAATTTAATCAAGCGCAATTTCGAATTAAGCGTAAGTTTCGCTATGACTATCAACAAGTTGCAAGGTGCAGCGAATTCCAGCCGTCGAGCATTATGTTACTGGCTCTTGGCTTGACAGCGCAGAAAAATTTGTCTATATTGGCTCCTATGAGAAGAAATTCTTTAGGTTTTTGTTATTTAACTTAACATTTTCCACGTGTACAAAGTCGCGGGCTAAAGTTAGTTCTTAATAAAGTTAAAAATCTGAATGTTATCTTCAAAGCAGGAATGGTGCCGTGACATTTTTTTGATTTTTTTGATTTATTTGTTTTATTAATTATATATATATAACTATTACAAGTTTAAATCTTTAAAAACATTTTTAAATTAAAAAACAAAAATCCTAATTTAAATTTACATAAAATCAATCTGAATATTAACAAGAATTGAAATCTAAAAATAATTTATTTTTTATAAAATCAATGACAAGTCTCTTAAATCGTTGGAAGTTGGACTCATCTTTTATTTTTCGTGGCAGCATCTTATGGCCATATTTTGAAATATGGCAATATGACACTTTCACAATGTGTCATGTGGCCATATTTCAAAATATGGCCATCTGTCGCTTTGCCAAAGTGTCATATGGCCATTATGGCCTAAAGTCACTTTCAAACGCATTGTCTTACCCCTCAAAAGAACTTGAAAAATTCTAAATTAAAAATGGTTCATTAAGGAACTGAAAATATTTATTCAAAATATGTACTATATGTGGATATAAAACAAACAATCCGAACGACAAAAAATATAAAGAATTTATATACCTTATTTAAATACATGTATGAACATATGTTTTTGTATATACCTAGTATTAAATTAATTTATTTTTAACAATAACTTGTAGTACTATTTTCTACTATTCTTCTACAAATAGGACAAAGAATAGCATTATTTTTATAGATAAGTTTTCCTGCTGTCAAAATAAAGTTGAGCTTTTAGAAAACATTGTCAATTTACAATATACCTTACCTATATACGTGCATACTTATGTTGATATTTAAAATAGAAACAAATCTTGATTCGCGCAAAAGCGTAACGGGCGGAAAAAAAAATTTGGCCCAAGAAATAATCAATTTGGGCAATACCGGCTAATTCACTGTGCACAATTCACCGTGCACAATTCACTGTGCACAATTCACTGTGGGGACACTTCACTGTGCACAATTCACTGTGGTACACAATTCACTGTGGCGGGCAATTAACTGTTATGGACAATAAATTTACAGTGGTGGACAACTGTGGTAGGGTTATTCACTGTGGCAAAAGTTGAATAAATTCCACCTCTATAGTGATGAGCAGACATTGAAATACATCAAATGGAAGATGATTTTGCTTATGTTGTGTTCGTTTTATTTTCTGAATATGACCTTATGAAACTAATAAAAATTTTAAGTTTTCGACATCTGACAATTTTCGACCTGGTTTCAATTTGTTTCAATAACTGAAAAAATTATTACAATCGGAACCAAAATCTGTTAGATTTTTGTTCTCTGTTTATTAATGAAAAAACTTTGTAAAGAATAATACTAAACCGTTTTAAGATTTAGGCATTGGTGACAGTTCACTGTGGTGGACAATTAACTGTGTGCATTTCATTGTGGTGTACTATTCGCGCGCGCGAATAGTACACCACAATGAAATGCACACAGTTAATTGTCCACCACAGTGAATTGTCCGCCACAGTGAATTGTGTCAACAGTGAATTGTGCACAGTGAATTGTCCCAACAGTGAATTGTGCACAGTGAATTGTGCACAGTGAATTGTGCGCAGTGAATTAGCCTAGACCCCAATTTGGGGTGTGAAAAAAAAATTCGCGCGAATAGAATATATTAGTATAGTTGAAAATATATTCTTGCAAATGGATAATGGTTTATTAAAGTTCAACTTTAATTTCACAGCAAGAAAACTTATCTTTAAATTCCATTTAATTGTTAAAATAAATGACGAATTTTTTTTTCACATCCCAAATTGGTTCTCTCTTGGGCAAAGTTTGAATTGTAGGGCCATTTGACGCTTTTAGAAAAGTGTCATTGGACCATAAGAAAAATATGGCCAAATGACACTTTGACAAAGCGATAGATGGCCATATTTTGAAATATGGCCACATGACACATTTTTAAAGTGTCATATTGCCGTATTTCAAAATATGGCCATATGACACATGGCCAAATGTCACGGCACCAAATAAAATGTATATACATTTGTAAATAATTCGTGAGAACAAATATAAAATACCTGTTGTTCCCTATTACTGAACTTTGCCCCTAACTTGTTGGATAAATTATAATAAATTTTAAATGTGTTTCGTCCTTTAATAGAATTTTTATAAAATATTAACGACTTACTTCTAATCTTCTTACACTTATTTATTTTTTTTTTTGCTCAGAAAATGCACCGCAATTATTATTCTTGAACTTTTATTGCCATCAATAATTTAGTGAATCTAACATGCTGGCTAATTAAAAGGAATTTCAATCCAAAAACTTCATGCAAAGACCAAGATTTCATCAACGGAACAACGTACAACACCACCTGTGATGTATGTGTGTGATGTCAAGATATTGACAAAGCTTTATATCCCCCAACCATAATATGCTCCATCACTATTACCCGCACTAGAGTTGCCAACTCGATTTTTTGAAGAAAACAAATTATGCGAAGGATTTGAAGTTTAAGTCACTTGAAAACCAGGTAAAAATAACATTACTTAAAAATGTTCAAAAACTTTCACATTGAATATATTTAAATTGAAATGTTTTTGTGAATATTTGACGTTTTTACGTAGAAAATTATCGTTAAAAAACGAACCAGTATATTTGTAACAAGAGGGCAACACTGACGACTACCACCAATAAATCCATCAAGCCATATGTTCCGGTAAATAGATTGTGTTTCAAAGCAATCACGTCCAATGCATATGCGGTTTCCCATTGAAAAGTGACAATGAGGTTATTACCTTTCGCACCCTCATCTATAGGTAAGATTTTCTTTCCATTTACCTTCAGGAAATCAATATTAGATAATTGAAATGACTATAACATTTTAGTTGCTGTGCTGTGTCCCTAAAAGATACAAAGTCCAAACAAAGATCTAAGGTAAAAGTAGATTTGTTTTTTGTATTGTTATGCTAGAAAAATTAAAGAAAAAGAACACCCCTCTTCGCTTATCCTCTTAGCCACTGACCTGACCATGTTATATGTTACTTACAAGTATCACTTTTCTGGCTTTAAGTAGGGATAACAGAAGATAAGGGATGTGTTTGGAAGCTTCGTCTTCAATCCATCAGTATTTACATTATAACATCCCTCATAATGATGAGGATGACGTTAAACACTTCATGGATTAATCTTTCATTGTAAAAACTGGAGCACAGATGTATACAAAAGTGGGTAATGATTGCATGAGGATTATTTCGGCAGACAGAGTGATTGGCAAAAAATAAAAAAATGCCATCACATACAACGTACCTTCCTAAAAATTTGAAGATTTATTTTTAGGACGTTTCAAGTCACCATCGCGTCGTTAGTCTGAGAGCTCTCCAAAAATCCCATCACCCTCCAAAAGAACAAAGAAAATTAAACAAAAGAAACAAAAGGTATTCCAAGCCAAAAAAAATTATATAAGAGTAATAAGTAGAAAATTGTCACACCACCATTACAGAGGCAGTGATAAGAATAAGGAGTCATGAGCCATAGCAGAAGAAACGAAGAAACACAAATTACTCGCGCCATATTAAAGAATGGAAATAAGCCCATGCTCATGGGTAGCAGGGGTAGCACATTTTTTAAGGGTGGCAGTTAGATTAGAGCAAAAATTATAATAATACAAAAAAAAAACACCACAATTCATTAAGGATGGATGGTATTTTATTGTGCGCAACCTTTTTTTTCCTTTAGTTTTGATTGAACTAAAAATTTCCAGGTTTTCCTGGCTGACTTCGCCGCGCTGCACCGCGCCGGTTGCCTTAGATGCCTTTGAATTTTACCGGTTTTGGTGGAATTTTCATAAAAGTTCATCAAACCCGAACAAAATATGTTGGCAAATTATCCTACTCCAAGTTGAAATAAAAGAAAAGGACGTGCTTGAGGAGCTGCATGAGCTGTGTTCGCGGTATAGACTTTTCAACAGTTGATGGGAAGAACTGTAATATGCCTCCTTTTATATACATACAATGTGTAGTGTATTATTAAGAAATGAGAGCACTGGCATTGGCACCCTTAATCGTTTTCAACGGAAATTAGTATAATGGCTTTTACCTGTCGACCGGGAGGTTTTTCTATTATTTTTTTGTTCGTTCTCAGGAGGCAAAGAATGGATTGTTTTATATGAGCTTTCAATTATCCATTGAGACCCAGTTAAATTTAAATTAGATTGTATTTGAATTTAAGCCTATAAAGTTGGGCGGATGGGGTCAAAAAGCTAGTGGCAAAAAAAATGTATCATGGATACTTCGAACAAACATTGTTATGTAATAGTAAGTGTGGCCTTAGACCTTTGAGTTGTCAAAGCATTTTACAAAAGGAACCTTTTATGAAACGATTATGAAGAAAACATATAGCCTAACTTATTTGCTTGAACAACAGCATTTCTTAGATAATATTAAAGATTCCACTAAAATCTAAGTCTCGAACAATCGTAAGGCACAATTTTTTCGCAAAATTTTTTTTTAAATAAAAACAGAGGAGAAAGTAAGAAAAATGCTGATATGGCCGACTGTAAGGTTGCGTGATCATGTCTTTCAAACAAAAGGGATACCTTATTTTAAGTGTACCAAACATGGATACAAATATAAAGAAGCCGTTTTCAAATTTAAGAATTTTCGACTAGAGTTTAAAAAATACTTAAAAACCATTCATTTAAAATTTAATATAAATAATAGATCTTTTTAAAACTAGATAAATACTCAGTTTTTCAAGTATCGGTTCATCCATTTCGCGATAGTCTGAGGAAAAAAGTAAGTTCTATAGGAGGTACCGTTTTGAGACTTGAGACACAGGTTTTGTATCGTTTATTTCGTCGAACCTATCATCGTTATGGGTTTCGTTCTATACCATCGAACATTGTTTTAGAGACGGGATTTCGAATTCTAGAATTATCACCGAAATATATACAATTCGGGATAATGTCGAAGGACAAATTAGTTTTCAAGAAAAAAGAATGATAACTAACCACTCTCCCAAATAAAACGCGTTTCACGAATTGCAAAGTGAATTAAAAGTTAGTTTCATCCTGATGGGTTTCGAAAAAATTTCTCAACTGTTGACCAACTGTTTATTAAAAGTTATATGTATTAATTCGAGTATTTGTGTCAATTTTTTGTTGAGACTAAAAAGTAAAATGAGAACAGCTCGATAGACGTGCTTTTTGTTGCTCCGGTTATTTTGTTTAAATTTCCCTATAAAATCTGTCCCAGTAGCTTCTTTTAAAGTTTAACACACTTCTACTACTAAAACTTCATACTCATCATTATTTCATACTAGCTGAAAACCCGTCGAAAACGACGGTAATTTATGGCGCCTACTTTGAATAAGGTTCTCATAGTTTGCACTGAAAGGTGGTGTACAGTAATAAGGATGGTAACCATTGACTTTTCTTAATAGTAATAGTTGAAATCACATCAACTCCCCCGAGAAACAGATTTTTTTTTTTTTTTTTTTTTTTAAAGGTGAAAATCTCAAAAGACACTATGTAGTCATCCGATTGTTCTTTTTAACTGAAAAAACTAAAAATAAACAGTAGTCGGATACAAAAACACTGATCGGAGCCGTTTGTTCGTAAACTGATTTTTTTTGTACTCTTTTATATTCTTCCTTTTAGACGTTTTCTTTCAGGGCGAATTTTCCGTCCTTTTAACAGGGTGTTATTTTCGTTTTTATGATGCCTCCAACGCAGTGGTGCCAAATTGAAACCTTCAGTTTTGAACGATGAACTTTTTTTGATTAAGAAACTTTATGAATATACATTGTCCGCTTACATAATGTGTTTGTGTTATTTCAAAGGACAGACCTTACGTAATCTGAAAACTAATGCAAACATTATGGAGATTTACTTCTGATACTTAAAATAGCCAAAGTAGAATAAAATTACGGTTATGTGCAGGAAAACATAAACGATATATATTAAACTATGATTTATTTTAATTTCACAGTAAAAAAAAAAATACTATTCCTTTAATACAAAGTACCAAAACGAATTATCTGGTAAGTTTTGGCAAGAACCGATATACCTATGTTGTTCACATGTTGAAGATATTTAAGCAATTACTGATCAGCAAAATAATAAGGCAATTGTATGTACCTAGAATCTTCTTAAGAATATAGGCGACACATCAACAAACAAAATACGTAAAGTTTTAAAACTAATATTTTTAATCAGGGTGCAATTGTTATGTCTATAAGCTTTCAGAGAGTTAAGTGATTGGTTAGGTATGCAAGATAGTACTGTAAATTGATGGGATGCTTTTTTAAATCTAACATTTGCAGGCTGCAATATGTTTAGATCATAGCTACTTGGTACTTCCCAGTAGGAAATTTCCAAATATTCACTACTGAAGAAGTTGCTTTTTCCTCGAGGAAAAGAAGTATCATCAATGATTTTTCTACTGAATCATATGATGAATTTAACATGGGCTTGTCATTGGGGGTAAGTACTTGCACCCATTCTAGATGAACCTTTTGCGATGAAATCACTGCACCCATGGAATCTTTGAAATCATGAGTTCTTTTTGGGAAGTGTTTTTGGGATGTGATGCTTTCATCACAGAATATTAATTCATGAAAAATGCATAATTTTTTAGTGAACTTCCTCAGTGAAAGAAACATTGAAAATATGAATTTTTCACTGCTGAAATGTCTGGTTATCTAGAACTTGTTTTTTTTAGTAGTGAAAAGTAGTAAAACTACGGAATACCTAGTTTCTTAAAAGAAAGAAAATGAATAAAATCATAAAAAAAATGGTTTTTGTTTGTTTGTTTATTTTTAATTATTTATTTAAAACAATGCCAAAGAAAAAAAACGCTTGCTGCTTCGGAGAAGAGCTGATCACCTCATGCGTGTCATCTTGGCGTTCATAAAAGAGCTAAGGAATAAAGAAACACTGTAATGAACTTCCAAGTCATGTAAAACAATTTATTAAAATTACCGTTGGTGAATTGTTCTCCTTGTTCATCTTTTGATTGGTCTAATGTTTGTTTAAATTATGTATTTACAATTTATGAACACTTTTTAAAAATTGAGATACTTTCAGACACGACTGCTGTAGTTAATGACCAAATCAAAACTAAATCTTCTAGAACAAAAGAAATGACTCCCGACAAAAAAGGACCTAATTAACAGCGCCGACCGGTCGAGGGAAAGACAAAAAAAGGGTTCATCTACTTTTGCATCAGAACATTTTTACTCGGAGGTCAAAATCTATTCAACAGGCAGAAAAAAGTAATCCAAAGGAATTTCAATTTAGAGCCTCTTTCCTCTCAGCTCAGGTAGAATATTTTGCCAAGCGAACAGAGTGCATGAAAAGATACATTCCTTTTCATAAGCGATATTAGCACTGTCTTGCCAAAGTACAGATAAGGGTTGTTTTGTGAGTAAAGACTAGAAAAAGAATTCCAAAACCGATGAAAAGGTGCAGGAAAAATGTATTGCTTTCATAATTGAATTCCTTAGAGGTTTAGGTGCCAAAATAAGATATTGATGTGTTTTGTGTTTTCTCTACCTGTTTTGGCGAGCAAAGCAGAAGATGAATCTTAAATGGCGAACCGCTGAGCGGTTGCATGACTATTCATGTGTGAAATCAGTGAACTCCTTCTCATAAATGAAAATGACATAAATGAATTCACCAATGACTTTTTCATTGAGGAGCAAATTTCCTACTGGCTTATGGCATTGTATTCGTGTGTATTTATAATGCGAGTTTTACAAATATATATGTATGTACATTGTACATACATAAACATTGAACTAAGAAACTTATGTGCATTATATAAAATATGCCTGATAAGAGATCGTTTAGAACATAAAACAATTGACAAAAGGCTCATGACTGAAAATTGATTAGAAAAGGACAGAAAGATATAAAGTGTGCTGTATTTATGTGCAAATATTTTTTTTTTAGTTTTGACAGGTATTCATATAGTATAGTATTAAAGTTCAGGCAGTTAAAAAAAGCTTTATAAGAATTTTTGTGTTTATGAATTTCATTGAGCATTATTAAGATGGAGGAATGGCAGCACTAAATACTTCCCGCCACTTCCTGCAGATTAGTGTCTAGTTTGTTTTGTATTGTATTTGCACGTCTGTTAATGATATGTTTTTGTTCTTCTTCATTAAGGCGAAATCAATCGCATGAGAATTGAGATTGAGAATACCTACCCTGAGCGGTACAATACTTGTAAATGTATAGGTTTCTGTTCAGTGTTCAGTGAAGGTTACGATAAAAATGTACCTAATTCCAATTGGAATTAAAAAGAGGATAGGTGATATAATATTATGCTGTTTATCATTATCATAGACTTCGTGAATGAAGAATGCTCTTACAAACGATCTTAACCTTAGAGTCAAAAAAGGGAAATAAAAGGAAAAGAGAAAATCAATTTTCTTTAAAATACATTCACATCACACTCCAACTGTAACAACAAAGTTCTTTTGAAACGTTATAATAACGTGTTGTTTACGTTATTATTTAGAACTCAGAATTAAGAGGTCAGAGCTCACTTAAACTCACAGTTAGATTAAGAGAATGATTCCACTTAGATTCCAGTTAGTTATATGCATAGAATAGTTATGGGGTTGTAAACTTTGGCATAGCTACTATACGGCAGATGTCATGTTTTTTCTATGTGCATTGATGTGCATTTATAAAGCATAGCAAAAACAAAGCTACTACCCACTAGGGGTCTCTGAAAATGAAAACATAGCACCATTTGATTCGATTCGATTCGATTCGATTCGAAAAAAACATTGCATACAACCGGCTATTATTATATAGGGGATGTGGATTGTGTTAATTAAATCAGATAAATTGAATTTAAAATCAGTGATTTTAGTTTGATAATAATATTATCCTCGAATCTGAGTCATCAACTTTCCAATTCATTCCCATATCAAACATATACAAACTCATTTACAAATAAACACAACTTCACAATTACTATGCCAGACAGTGTAAAAAAATACATCCGAAACACCGCTAACTCGAATAAACATACAAGTGCATCCTCACCAAGACCAACCAGCTCCCCTTCTTTAAAAGCTCCAAACACGATGGACAGTGACTTATGGAAACGAATTGATGAACGTATGAAAAGTCAAAGTGAGTCAATTTCCAAAATTAATATTTTAATTTCCAAATCCGAAGAGTGAATCTTGGCTAAAATTGATAAAATCGAAAACCACATAACCGAAATGCAAACAAACTTAAATGCCATCTGCGAAAGGGTTAACACGATTGAGTCGTCGTACATCGCTACAACTGCCGACATTGAAGCTCTTAAAAATGATTTTAAGCTAATAAATAGCTCCGTTGCCGACACAAAAACAACAATATCAATAAACGAAACTGAGCTGTCAAATGCTATGTCCGCAATTGGCAAATTGCAGCAAATAGCTGAAGCACAAGAAAATAGACTTGTTGCCACTGACGCCATTCTCTACGGTGTACCACATCAAACCGATGAGAATCTCTCAACAATATTTGATAAGCTTTGCAACACTATTGGTTTTACTTCACCCGCACTTAACAAAATCTATCGCACTCGCCCTTCGGATAATCAATTGGATTCCGCCGTTTTGGTTAAATTTAATTCGCCATACGACAGAAATATGACCCTAACGAAAATAAGAACTTTTCAGAATCAAAACAAACGCCAAATTCAACTGCGCGATCTTGGGTTTCCATCTGAAAGCACTTCCCTGGTTTACTTGCGGGAAAGCCTTACCAACAAAAATCAAATTATTTTGCGTAACGCGCTCGTACTTAAGAAAAATTAAAAAAATATTTTCTGCATTCACCGCGCGTGGGTTTGTTTACATCAAATTTCATCAAGATGACAGCGAAGCTCGAATTATTGACAACATTGAAACCTTAAATAGAATTACTGGGTTACCAACTTTACGAACCTAGAATAAATTAGATCTTCGAAACTAAACAGCATTGCCAGATATACAAGCAGTTTTTTTTTTTAAATTATAATTGAACTAACATTATTTTTATTGCAAATATTATTATCTTTTTTTTGTTTAAATTAAATTATTATATTAATGTAAATAATTATTTCTTTTTGTAATATCTTTTTTTTTTTTAGATTATGGAAATAATTCCATTATTGCCTTTAATTTTTACTTGCGATTATAGGTACTATAAGGCAAGTTATGCATTCGTCGAAAAAAAAAGTTTTGAGATAACAATCAAACATGACATGACGATGATAGCGAAGACGAAAAAAGATGGTCTAAAAATTCTGTCCGTCTGTATGTCTGTCTGTCTGTCTGTCTGTCTGTCTGTCTGTCTGTCTGTCTGTATGAAGACCTACAGCCCAAACGCGTGGGCCGAATTGCTTCAAACTTGGTATATAGACTTTTTTAGGTATTGTGCAGAAAGGAAATTGAAATTTTTTTTTTAGCTCAAAAAATAACGGTACCTGCCATACAACCGTTATTTTAAAGCTTATTTTTCTCAAAAACGGCTCTAACGATTTTTATTTAAAAAAATCAGTGTTACTTTTTAGGTACGACCAATCATATGGCTGAAAAAAAAGTTTTAAAAAATGGCTAAGAACGGTACTTTCCATAGGACCGTTTTTTTTGCTTTCGACTAACTCGAAAACGACTTAACCGATTCTTTCGAAATTTCACACACATATAGCTGTAGGTAGCTCAATTTGTATTGCATACCAATATTTTTGAAAAATATTTTTTTGTATTTTTAAAAGCATTTAAAAAAAAAAATTAAAAAATTAATATTTTGAAAACTGCTTATTAAATTTTTTTCTAAAATTTTTAAATAAATGTATTTGCTGAATACCTATGAACTGGCGTTTTTGAATTTTTTTTGAAAAATTTTTTCAAAAAGTTTTTCAAAAAAAACTTTTTTTCTCAAAAACCGCTCCACAGATTTTTTTAAATTTATTCTCATAAATTCAAATTTATAAAAGAAATAAAATGGCGTACTTTTTTTTCAGCTCAAATTAGTTTAAGTATTTATTTAAGAATTTTGAAAAATGTATTTTTATCAAAATCTCAAGCCCCAATACCACTGTCACACATTAGAGCAAGTTCGTGCGACCCAGTCGTGCATTTTATTTCTTTTTCTTTTAGCTTTTTCTCCTTTTCGAAATCTTTTCCTGCATTAGTTCTTATGTCGTTTTCTTATTTTTGCACTTTATTAGAACATCGCCGGCTCGGTGTTGGTTAATAGTAATAGAGTAGTTCCAGATTCCGACGGTTATGTAGTGCTGCGTTCACTAGTCAGAGTTTTAGTTAATCAAAAATCTGGCCTAAAATTTGTTCATCTAAATGCTCAAAGCTTAAACTGTAAGATCAACGAGTTTCGGGATCTTTTTGAGGGTTCTGGGGTTGATGTGATTTGTATTTCAGAGACCTGGTTTTCTAGTCACTTAAATGATACTTTTTTCAAACTTGAAGGTTATAAACTTTTTCGTGCTGATCGAACTAGATGTAATGGGGGTGGGGTTGCTATTTTTGTAAAGGAAAATATTCCCTGTGTTTTTAAGTGTAGGTCTTCAAATGACAGTCTAATGGACTTTTTGTTTCTAGAGCTTGCTGGGGAAGGCGAGAGGCTTCTCCTGGGTGTTGTGTATAGACCTCACAAACTAATAAATACTGAACCTCTTATATCTCTCCTCGAAGAAATAGCGGTCTCATCTTCTAAGGTCATTGTGTGTGGTGATATGAATAGTGATTTACTACAGGAAAACCACTTAATGGAAAATATGCTTATACCTTAAACTTGTTTCCTGTTAATACTTCTCTCCCTACGCACTTTATTTCACAAACAGCTACACTTCTAGACGTATTTTTTGTAAGTGAACCTGACAAAGTTGTCATGTACGATCAGTTGTCCGCTCCCGCTTTCTCTAAACATGACCTCATTTACATAACTTTCGAGTTTAATTTGACGAGTTCACCTTCCTCATTCAATTATAGGGATTTTAGTCGAATAAACAAATTTACACTAGAGTGCGATGCTAGGAGTAAAGCGTGGGAACATGTTTATTTCATGACTTTATGTAATGAGCAAATTGATTTTCTTCAAACTAACATCAATTACCTATTTGAAAAACATGTACCTTTGAGGACTAAGACTATCAATCCTGGACAACGCCCTTTTTTTACCACGGATATACGTTTACTTATCGAAAAACGCGACATGGCCTATAAACGCTGGAAGAGATACAAACTAAGTGTTTTCCATCAAGAATATTGTTATCTACGAAATAGAGCTCATTCGTTCAACTAAGGCTGAAGTTTACGCCAACCGACCAGACCCTTGCTTAAGCGGTAAAAAACTTTGGACAAATTTACGGAACTTAAGAATAGGAAAACAGCAAAGTGAAGTCTACAAAAACATTGATGTGAATTTGCTAAACCAGGATTTTGTTACTTTACCAAATGTATCACATGCAACACAATCACCATATTTAGTTAATGTCCCCGAAGAAAACATGTCTAGTCGCAAGTTCGGATTTATAGGAATTGACCAGGTTCAAGTAGTTGAAAGTATACTCTCCATAAAATCGAATGCGGTTGGAATTGATGGTGTCCATCCTAAATTTTTAAAAATTTTACTACCCATAGTGCTGCCCTTTATTACTTTTGCTTTCAACAGCATTTTATCGACCTGTATCTTTCCTACAGCCTGGAAAAGAGCTAAAATCATACCGGTTCCTAAAAATTCAAGTGGTAAGGATTTTCGTCCCATATCCATACTCCCCTTTCTGTCAAAGGTCTTCGAAAAAACAATGAAAACACAAATTAACACTTTTTTAAACGCCACTCATGCACTTACACCTTTGCAATCCGGTTTTCGCGAAAAGCATAGTTGCATAACTGCCTTGTTGACAGTAGTTGATGAAATTAGACAAAGCATTGATAATGATCATATAACTTTTCTTTTGCTGCTTGATTTTTCACGAGCTTTCGATACGGTTGGTCACAATATTCTTTGCAATAAACTCTTAAATAGTTTTGATTTTTCATCCTCTTCCACAAGGCTCCTTGTTTCCTATCTTTCTGGGAGGGAACAAGCGGTTTATGCAAATAATGTATTATTCAACTTTATAACTGTCCCTGCAGGGGTGTCGCAAGGTTTGGGGCCTTTGCTTTTTTCACTATACATCAACGATTTTCCATCTATCGTAACAAATTCTTCAGTTCAACTTTACGCCGACGACGCTCAACTTCAAATAAGTTGCCCTCTTGGACTTATAGAAGATTGTGTTAGTCGAATCAATGCAGATCTAGAAAACATATCTAATTGGGCAAAGAAAAACCTTCTCTCAATTAATTCCACCAAATATAAGTGTATTGTCATCTCTAAGAAATGTACTTCCACCTCTTATTTTCCCACTATCATCATTAACAACAATCCCATAGAATATGTTACTACAGCCAAGAATTTAGGAATGGTTTTCAATAACACCCTGACTTGGAGTAACCACCATCAGTTTAGCAGTAGGTAAAGTATATGGTGTCTTACGCTCCTTATGGGCATCACAGTATTTCACTCCTATTAAAACTAGAATTTTGTAAGTCAAATCACTTATCATTCCTATTCTTACCTATGGATGCGAGGTGTATGGGAAATGTGATACTGTGTGTAAAAGAAAATTAAATGTGGCTTACAATAATGCTATTAGATACGTTTTCGGATTCCGGAGATTCGAAAGAGTATCTAATTTCTCGAGTAAAGTTTGCAGCCTCCCCTTCGATAAGTTATTACAATTTCGATCATTAACTATGCTCTTTAACATTGTACAAACCCACCAACCTCCGAATCTGTTCAATAAAATTACTTTTTGTGCATCCACTAGAACGGCGCAGATACTTCAACCACGTTTTACTTGTTTAACATCAGAGCGTCAGTTCTTCGTTTATGCCGTCCGACTTTGGAACTCTCTCCCACGACATTTTAGGAACTTTGGTGATAGGAAGGGATTTCAGAAGGAACTAAAGGCATATTATTTAATTACATAACTGAATTATTCTTGTATTAAGTAAATTTTTTAATTGTATACCAATTATTTAATTGCTTCATTCATTTTCTTTTTTTCTCTGAGTTTGAACGATTTAAAAGCCTCTATGAGTTGTTTTCATGTACAATTATTTTCTTTATTTAACTTTGCACTAGCTTATAAGATTTTTGTATCTCAATGTGTATGAGTATCTATGAAATAAATAAATAAATAAAATAAAATAAATATCGTACATAAATGGTTCACATTTTGCTTTGGCATGTCTAAAAAACAACTAGTTGATTGATTTTTATTAAAAGAGAAAATTCTTTCAATAAACTTCGGTGGGGGGGGGGGGGGGGGGGGTATTATCAAAAATTGCACTTGAAGATGTGTGGTTCGCCAACAGTTTATACTATGATACTATTTCAAGCAAAATATAAATTCAAAGATAAAACACATATGTCCGTTTAAAAATATTAAAATTCAAATTGAATCTGACTAATATCTAAATTATACAAATTGGAAGATTTCCTTTAATTGTGGTTAAAAACTGAAAGATCGAATTAAATCTATTCAAAGGCATATCAAACCAATTGATCAAAATATTAATTCAGTCTGAAAAACCATAAAATTAAAACGTAATTCTATTTTTCAAAAAGAATTCAAAACAATGAAAACAAAACTTACCTCTTAAAATATACAGGAAGCTTTTGCAATTATATCGTGCTCTTTACTTGTTTTGTTTTAACCGTTGCATATATACACTGTTAGTCCAAGAACGCAATTAACTATTTAAATATATTTATTTTAATTGTAGTTGAAATATTTAACACTAAACAGTAACCGAAATTGATGATTTTAAATATTTTGTTTTGTATGTTGTTTTTTTTGTTATTGAGTGATTTTTTTTCTTTTATTAAAATCTTTAAATTAACATCTATCTAATTTTACTAATTATTATTTTAAAATTATAAAATGTTATAAAACAATATTTATAAGAAAAAATAAGAAATAATTAGATTTTTGTGCGCGATAGCTATACAGAATGTGTGTATAGTTTAGATCATTAAAGATTTAATTTCTAAAAAGAGCTATTGAATTGAATTTAACTGAAAAGAGAGAGAGAAAAATTATAAAAAGTTAGATATTTGTGAAGTAAAAGTTTGAAATTAGAATAAGAATAAATAAAATATGTTATGCTTTGTTTGATTTTACAATGCCAGAATTAAAATCTGATTAGTTCATAAATAACATTTAGTTCTAAAAAACAAAAACAAAAAAAATTAAACAAAGTCTAACGAAGAAGTAATATGATGAAAATCCTAGCATTACGTAAAAGCAGAAAGTCTAAAGCACTCCAATCCAAATATTAAACATAAAAGAAACTTCTCCAAGAACAACTTATACATGCTATAACTTCCTCAACAGATTTTTCTTTCGATCACGTTGATTGAAATTGAAATAAAGTACACACAAAATGGCTTCTTGCTATTGAATGATTGTGTGATACATAACATTACATACAAAAACTTGAGTGTGTTACAAGTATAGTGGTACAAGGATAATAGAAATTTTACAATTGCAAAATATAAGTCGAAGCAACCGCTTTCAAACTACACTGACTCCATGTTTTTTAACACTCTGGAATCAGGGTGGAATTTGTTTTCACTTACCACCGAAACCGAACTGATGATGACTACTGCAACTGATTGAATGGCCAATTCGACGATGACTGAGAAGTGAAGAGTAGTACTTGCGAACCAAGATGTTTTCCCCAATCCATCAGAATGCAGTGACACTATTTCATACTTTCCGATAGCAAAGTTATTTGTCACTCACTCGCTTCGGTAGATAATAATATAAGTGTCGGAACGCTTTTACAAAAATGTATATACGAAGGAGTGTTTGATGCTACACATATCAAATCTTTTTTCTTCCAAAAGATTGTTATCGCCTTCCCTTAACGGTTGCGGTGGCGGCGGCAACGGAGAACGTTGGGGTTTTTTCATTATCAATTTAGAATTATGCATTACCATAATTTTCATAAACCGATTTCATCCAAGAGTGCACTTGGTCAGTTCGTGTCAGTAATGGAAAAATTAATGAGCAAATGTCAGTCAAGCTATCTAATTTACTTAAAACAAGATTATCGAAACGAACTTAATTGAAATCCCAAATGCCATTATAATGTTCTGTTCGGCAACAGCATCAGCATGTACATATACGTATATAGGAAATACATATCAATATGTGTATATGGGAAAACTCTATTTTGGACAATTCACACCACTCAAGTCTGAAATCCTTTAAGGCGTTATATTACTTTAGTGTATAAATACTTATTATATTATTATTACGGTATATTACTTTAGTGTATAAATAAATATTAGAAGGTACCTCTGGGATCAAGTGATAACAAGTTGTCATATTAAACAATTAAGTAATGATGACAATACTTTGCACACTTAGTTGATAAGTGTTTAAGGACAGTAATTTGTATAGTACGAGTATGTTCCAGGGAGAAACATCCTATTGTACTTTTAAATTACTTATATTTTGACGTCTATTGTTTTATTAGTGTTAGCATAAGTATTGTTACTAATTTTCTTTGCCATTCAATCACCATTTCGGTAGAAACCTTTTCGGGAACATAAATTATTTTTACTTCGATATAACGGGTCCGCCATCTTACGTTTTTTTTCAACTAGTGCTTATTTCATGAATGGTAACACTTAGCTCATGTCTGATTTGACAGATAATTAGTTTTATCCTTCCGCTGAAGGAATGTGGTTGTGTATACGCTTGAACAACGCTGGGAAATTTTCAGATGAAGCTCATTTTGATCTTGCCGGGTATGTAAACAAGCAAAATTGTCGCATTTGGGGCACAGAAAACCCGCACACGCATACATTGAAAAGCCGATACACCCAAAACGAGTCACTGTTTGGTGCGTATTTTGATCAAGAGGCATAATTGGGCCATTTTTCTTCGAAAATGAGCAAGGAGTGGCCGTTACAGTCAATGGCGATCGTTATCGGGTCATGTTGAACGATAATTTGTTTCAAAACTGGACCGATCGTGTAGGCTTCTGCATGGCCAGCCGAGGCAGCCATTTGAATGATATTATTTTCCATAATTAACCGGAAGGATTGTACTTTCCAATAAAAAAAGAAATTTCAGTAGTTTTTTTTATAGCATTTTCAAAAAAAAAAAAATTATTTGGCGGACTATTTAAATCCAATGGACGCTCGATTTTTTCTGATTCCAATGCTGTATTTTTACTTGCGATTATAGGTACTATAAGGCAAGTTATGCATTCGTAAAAAAAAATAATTTTTTTTTTTTGACAATCAAACATAAAACATTACGATGATATAGAGAAGCCTAAACAAGTGGGTTCGACAAGTCTGTCTGTCTGTCCGTCCGTCTGTATAGGCACCTACAACCTAAACGGCTGGACCGATTTGCTTCAAACTTGGTATATAGTATTATTATTGTAATGGGAACAGGGCCCAAGACACGACCAATGTCATATACGCAATATGACGGACGTCAAAAACGTCAATCATCGTCCAACGTGCTTTGAGCGCGTAACCTCACCTAATCGTGGCATTCAGCTAGCCTTGGTTACTCACTTTTATATTTTATTACTCTTTAACTGAATTCTTAATAAAACAATTGAAAACAACCTTATATGTATAAATAACGCGTTTGATTTACAATTATGACGTCCTACAGAAGGGTTTTTGGAATTAGCATTCTAGCTTTAAAACTAACGGTACCTGCCATACGATTTTTGGTGAAAATTTAATTTTTCTCGAAAACGGCTGCTACGATTTTGATAAAACTTTCTAAATAATGTTTTCTGTGCAAACTTTATATTTTGGTTGGAATAGATTTTTGAGGAAAAGTCTTATAACGGTACCTCCCATAGGACCGGTTTTTTTAAATCAGATTTTCTCGTAAACCACTTGACGGATTTCGATGAAATTTTAAATATAGGAGCCTTTTTATAGACGAATTCATATTATATGAATTTTTCAAAAAGTTTTTTGGGTTTAAAAAAAATTAAATTTTTTTTTATTAAGATAAGACCATCCGACCCAGTCGTGCACTTTATTTGTTTTGAATTCTGTTGCAAGATTGTTAGGATTAAGATGCTAAACTGCTGATGCAGACGTACAGTACCTATGTGTTTCATAATAATCTCCAACTCGATTATGTGCTGTATTTTCTTTTGAATCGAATTATTAAAATAACATTACACTGTAATAGCGTTTAATTCAATAAACGAAGATGTGGAGTTTTATTGTCATAAATTAATTGGGAGTTGAACTATGACTCTCTTAAGGTTTTTGAACGCTTAGCCAAGGCAGCAAATATTCATATATTGCAACACTCCTTCTGCTCTGTTGCAGGATCCTTGGAGCGTTGAGGCTGCGGCACCTCTTCGCCTTTAGGGAACCTGGCGGGCTTAGTTTTGACGATGTTTTGTAGCTGGCTTCTATCCAACCATTACTTCTTTGAAATGAAGGTAGCTCTGAGATAGGAGTTGGAACTTAAGAGAGCATAGAAGTGCCTGTTCTCCGCCTCCGCGTGGCAACCCGGGAACAATATGAATGGCAGGGAATTGTTTTAAATGAAATAGTAATGAGTATCTGCAGCTGTATTTCCTTTCCTTGCAGCATTGATTCCTTTCCGGTAACGTATGCAAGGTACAGCTTGTATGCGGCAAAGAGAGGAAGGTTTGGTGTGCGCATTTGGTCACTTGTTTCTACCTTGGCAAGTGGTTGAATACACATATCTTAAGGCTGCCAGGCCGTGAGTATTGATGGTGCTCATCTGGAAGTAACCTTATGGTTGCGAAGCTCCACCCGCAAGCTATATTCTGGTACCACGGGAGATAGGCCCTCCTGGGTGATGAAGTCTCGGCTTCGGCACCTGGGAACTGTCTATGAGGTAGGCCCCCTTGTGGGAGTATCGTGGTGGCTGCTGTTACTCCGAATGCGGAAACATATGGCATCCGGTTATTTTATATAAGGATTTTATTTCTTGATGCAAGAGGTGTTAGACAGACCTCGCCCCTTACCAAGGAGTGTGGACATGCCTCAACACGTTCCATAAAATAGGCATTAAGATGTCTACCTAAGGGTAGATCTTAGGGCTCTGGTTTAAGCGCAATTTGACTCTGTATGCAAGTAGGCTCGCCGTGGAATTTAAGGCTTAATTGCTAGGTGTTGACGCGACGTAAAGCTTACTTTCATACTGTCATAAATTAAATGTTTAATAAAAATTATTAGTAAGACAATTTCAGTCGATGCATTTGTTACAAAATGTGTAATGGAAATTTGATTAATTCATAATTTAGTTAATAAAACTTATCACCCTGATTGTACGCATGATGGCAAGTAAAAACAAACACTTGTTTAAAAAATGGTGTGTTTTATAATATAACAATAATTATTTAAAAATCAAATCGATTGTTTTCAAATATTATCGATTAAATAAAACTTAACGTTTTTTAACAATTATTTCAGTTTTTCTGTCTTATATTTCTAATAACGCATTTCGAAGATAACAAAGTTCATAGTTTTTCCTAGTTTGTATTCTTTCGCTTTAAAGCGACAGAGAGACTATTGTAGTGCTTATTTCTTAGAAGATTCTTCTGTTCTAATCATAACAAACCATTCCTATTGTTTGTTGAAATTTGTTTTTAGTTCAATGGGATTAAAACACGATAAGAAAGTGGATGGCCTAGTCTTTTTGTAGTCGGGCACCGATGTGCGCTTGAGAACAGATCATTGTAAAATTAACTATGGTCTTGTGGTTATATATTCTTAAGGCAAAGGATTTATAGTGCATTTCGCACTGGTATTGATTGGTATTGATGGCTTGATTGTGTTTAGCAGAAAGGTATGAAGAACATAACAGAAGTATGTTATCTACAATTGGAAAACTTATAATTAAAAAACACCAAATATTTACAAACACAATAACGAAGACTACTTCGAAAATTTGTTTGTAATATTGTAATTTTCGAAGCATTTTATATCAATTTTTACAAAGCGTCAAAACCTTGTTGCCTTTCACTATTTCATCATCAAAAATAATGACAATGGAGTTCATATAGGTATTGATTGAGTAAGAATAATTGTTAATATTTACAAACCAAATAAGAAATGACAATGAATCATCATTTTACAAATATTGGTGCTCAAACCTATTGAAAATTATTTGCACAATAATTAGCAATGTGAAAAATAATTGCTACTTGATTCACCTAACAGATAACATGCATCAATATTTTTTAAATAAAATCATGACGTGCAACACCCCACATATTTATATGTGTACATGTACGTATACATAAATATTTCTTATTTTCTGAAGTTTAAAGTACATAAACGGTCGTTGTCATTTGTGCTTTTTTTTTTTATTCTGTAATTTAATAGAACAGCGACTTGTCATTATAGTTAAATCAGAAAAGCCTCTACGAGTAGCTCAAATAAAAAAATATAATCTTGGGATGTTTCAATTCTATAAGAAGAACAACCACTATGCATTAAAAAAGTAGTGCATTATCAATCAATTCAGTTGTCTGATGAGTCAAGTGTGGTTTTTTTTTAACGATGTAGTTGAGTGTTATCAAGTTTAATTTATGCAGTAGCCATACACATTATGCAGTAGCTATTAAAACGCGGAAACGAATTGACAGAATCCATGATTCACAATTGGGGGTAGTGTTTCGAATTTAAAAATAATAACGCCTCTCAGATATTCACCTTGTAATTTCTACTTTCCGGTGGGATGTGTTGCACTTAAAATCACTTCTTCGTAACGTGACGAGACTGGATGAATTTGATAAAAAATTGCAATTTTTCGACTTAAACTGAAGCTAATAATGAATCTACAAAATCGCCTATAAATGTCTTGTAGAAGGTTAAAAGTTAGCGAACTTTAAGTTGGCAGCTCTGTTTTCATGAAGAGCCATTTTGTCATCTGCCATGTGATTTGTTTTTATTTTGGTTTTCCATTTCATCATGAACCGACTGACGCCTGAACAACGCTGATTTATTTCGTAAAACATGGTTTTGTTCGTGAAACGCGTGTGCTTTTGGAGCTGGTGGAAAACTTACTTCGTTAAAAACGATGACTGCAAAAGGGTTTCAGGCAACGGATACCGTTATAGAGCTATGATCACTGAAAACAGAATGCCCAAAGAAATGCAAGTACAGTGCGAAATCAGGTCATGGTCTTACTTCAGAGTATCAGGGTAAATTCTGGCACTAATAACCTTAAGACAATGCTTTAAATGGCAGTCTTGGCGAAGGTTGGAGATATTACAAAACCCTTCCAGATTTAATGCAATGCATAAGATGGTCTAATTAAAAATATGAGATACAAGATGGAACTTCTTGTGTACACTAATTAGAAAACGACACCTGAAAAAATCTAATACAGTGTTCTTGGTCAATCCCCAAATAATACTGCGATGGTGAACGATGGCGGAAGGTTTTAAATATCTATTTTCCCTATTTAAACTCATTTTACTTTCGATTATAGGTACTATAAGGCAAGTAATGCAATCGTAAAAAAAAAACTTTTTTGACAATCAAACATAACATTACGATGATAGAGAAGTCGAAAAAAGTGGGTCCGACAATTATGTCTCTCTGTCTGTTCGTATGTCTGTATCGGCACCTACAGCCTAAACGGCTGAACCGATTTGCTTCAAACTGGGTAGATAGTATTATTATGACGTTTTTGGAATTAGCATTCTAGCTTTAAAACTAACGGTACCTGCCATACGATTTTTGGTGAAAATTTAATTTTTCTCGAAAACGGCTCCAACGATTTTGATAAAACTTTCTGAATAATGTTTTCTGTGCAAACTTAATGTTTTGGTTGGAATAGATTTTGCAGGAAAATTCTTATAACGGTACCTCCCATAGGACAGGTTTTTTGAAATCCGATTTTCTCGTAAGCCACTTGACGAATTTCGATGAAATTTTTAATGTAGAAACCCTATTATAAACGAAATAATAAAAATTCTTCAAATTTTTGAAAATAATTTTTTTGATTTTTTTAAAAACGGTTTAATCAATTTTGTTTAATATTATTTTTCTGATAAAAACTACAAAGTTCTAGAAGTTGGCATACTCAAAAAAAAAATTGGAATATGTTTTCGAAAAGTTTTTCAAAAAAACGGCTTTTTGAAAAAACTGGACGAACGATTTTGAAAAAAAAATCCTTAAATTTAAAAAAAAAAAAGCAAAAGAAATCTGATGGTTTACTTCATTTTCTCCAAAAAAACTTTTTAATTATTGATTTTAAAGTGATTAATAAAATTTCATATGATTTTTTCAATGCTTTTTTCCGCAAATCTCAAGCCCCAAGACCATTTTAACACATTAGAACAAGTTCGTACGACCCAGTCGTGCACTTTATTTTTTAAACAGAGAGTTCCAATATAAGAGTGTTGATTTTTTGGTAAAGTATAAAAATCAGAATTCTTTATTGTGATATTGAAAATTTTTTGCAAGTGTGATTACGATCTCAATTTTGTAGGTATGTTCTCTTAATGACAAGAAGTTTAGTTTCGTAGCAAACGAGAACTCTTAATCATTTGGAATTGGAATTCTTCCCGCCGATTCTGGACGACCCAAAATGCAATAAGTGTTTAAGGGGCCAGTTATAGCGATTCGGAAAACCAAACCGAAAAAGGTGGAACGGGATGAAAATAATATTTTTTTCGGTTTTAGCGTTTATAGCGATCAAGAAAACGATGCCAGAAAAAGTACCTATTTCACTCTGACATTTCACAAAACATGCGTTTATCTACACGCACGCAGTGTATTAATTTCCTGCATTGTGTAAAAATGAAATTTCCAATAAAGAAAAAAAAACTACTAAGCAATTATTTCGGGGAGAAACGAAGTCGCATGAGTGAGAGTGAGCAAGAAAAAGGATTTTAAGTCAAATTATAGTGCGAATCGATTCGTTATGTGATTTTTGTTGGTGCGTGCGTCGGATCATTTTTTGACCCCAGATCGGACTTCAGATCAAATTAAACACACATTTGCACACATACTTCAATAATTTGACTTTTCTCAAGCGTCAATTGTTTTTTTTTTTTTTAATTTTGTGAAATTTATTGTGGAAAATTTTTGTTTGTAGAAGTGATTAATGTTTTTAAATAAATACAGACGGTTCAAGGAGTGTAAGGAATTGATTAATGTATTTTTGCGCAAGTGAACAAATAAATGTGAATTAAAATCATTAGTTTTCTTATATTTTTATAATTTATGTATTAAGAACGTCAAAGAGAAACACACATAACACAATTACAAAAACAGACCAAATCTGTTTCAATTTCTTTTAGAAGTGAAATCAGATCAAATCTATATTTCCAAGAAAAAAATCACTTACAACAGATTTGATCTGTTTTTCTTATTGTGTTATTTGAATTTCTTTTTGACGTTCTTAATTAATTAACTATAAAAAAATAAGATAATTAAAAATAATATGTAGGTACATTGTATAATGATTTTAAATCACATTTATTTGTTCACTCGCGAAAAATGCATTAATGAATTCATTAATTAAATTAAATTAATTAAATTATGTTTGTATGTTTCTCCTAAATAAAAAAAAATAAAATATTTATTTATGAATCCAAAATTAATTTCAAAATAATTCTTTTACAACAAATCTGCATTTACCAAGAAAATCACATCACATTACAAATCATTACGACACTGCGTTGCTGGCGACACTGGTGGCTCGGTGCGTGTGAAGAAACAACTTCCTTGACAAATATCAAACAGAAGTCAGTGGTCAGTGCCTCTGTCTCAGTCTGACTTAGGGGCCAGTTATAGCGACACGGAAACCCAAACCGGAAAAAATTTCAGATGGAAAATTTTGTATGTTATAAATCGATTTTAAACACAAATGCTACACTGATCGATGCTAAATAACTCAGAGAATTTTTTTTGCTAATAAAAGTTTCAATTGAACTAATATTTTTTGTTAAAAATGTATTTATTCTTTTTTATGGTTAAATTTGGTTTTTCGCACAGCTGATTGACAATTTCACCAAAATGGAACAAATAGTTTTTCCTGTTTCAATCCAATTGTTTTCGCTTTCCACTGGAAGGTGAGCTGTCAAAACATTTTTTTCGTTGTAAATTGGGCCATGAAAAGTTTTTCGTTGCAATTTTTGAACAAAATATCATAAGTCAGACTGAGACAGAGACACTGACCACTGACTTCTGTTTGACATTTATTAAGGAAGTTGTTTATTCACACGCACCGAGCCACCAGTGTCGCCAGCAACGCAGTGTCGTAATGATTTGTAATGTGATTTTTTTTTGTAAATGCAGATTTGTGGAAAAAGAATTGTTTTTAAATTAATTTTGGCTTCATAAATAAATATTTTATTTTTTATATATTTAGGAAAAAACATACAAACATAATTTAATTAATTTAATTTAATTAATGAATTCATTAATGCATTTTTGCGCGAGTGAACAAATAAATGTGGATTAAAATCATTATACAATGTACATAATATTTTTAATGATCTTATTTTTTTTATATAGTTAATAAATTAAGAACGTCAAAAGAAATACAAATAACACAATAAGAAAAACAGATCAAATCTGTTGTATGTGATTTATTCTTGGAAATGTAGATTTGATCTGATTTCACTTCTAAAAGAAATTGAAACAGATTTGGTCTGTTTTTGTAATTGTGTTATTTGTGTTTCTTTTGACGTTCTTAATTTATTAACTATATAAAAAAAATAAGATAATTAAAAATATCATGTACATTGTATAGTGATTTTAATTCACATTTATTTGTTCACTTGCCCAAAAATACATTAATCAATTCATTACACTCCTTGAACCGTCTGTATTTATTTAAAAACATTAATCACTTCCACAAAAAAAAAATTTTGTACAATGAATTTCACAAAATTTAAAAAAAAAAAAAAAAAAAAACAGAATTGACGCTTGAGAAAAGTCAAATTATTGAAGTATGTGTGCAAATGTGTGCTAAATTTGATCTGAAGTCCGATCTGGGGTCAACAAATGATCCGACGCACGCACCAACAAAAATCACATAAGAATCGATTCGCACTATAATTTGATTTAAAATCCTTTTTCTTGCTCACTCTCACTCATCCGACTTCATTTCACCCCGAAATAATTGTTTAGTAGTTTTTTTTTTGCATCTTTATTGAAAATTTCACTTTTACACAATGGAGAAAATTAATACACTGCGTGCGTGTAGATAAACGCCTGTTTTGTGAAATGTCAGAGTGAAATATTTTTTCTGGCATCGTTTTCTTGATCGCTATAAACGCTAAAACCGAAAAAATATTATTTTCATCTCGTTCCACCTTTTTCGGTTTGGTTTTCCGAATCGCTATAACTGGCCCCTTATGATATTTTGTTCAAAAATTGCAACGAAAAACTTTTCATGGCCCAATTTACAACGAAAACAATGTTTTGACAGCTCACCTTCCAGTGGAAAGCGAAAACAATTGGATTGAAACAGCAAAGACTATTAGTTCCATTTTGGTGGAATTGTCAATCAGCTGTGCGAAAAACCAAATTTGACCATAAAAAAGAATAAATACATTTTTGACAAAAAATATTAGTTCAATTGAAATTTTTATTAGCAAAAAAAATTCTCTGAGTTATTTAGCATCGATCAGTGTAGCATTTGTGTTTAAAATCGATTTATAACATACAAAATTTTCCATCTGAAAATTTTTCCGGTTTGGGTTTCCGTATCGCTATAACTGGCCCCTAATGCAAAATGGTATAGGTAGGTAACCAGTTTTAAAATAGGGTTCAATACGATATCTAGCCAAAAAAAAGTCTAAAATAAAAAAATCTAGAAAAACGAAAATCTCGAAAACCCAAAATCTAGAAAAAAAAAATCTGCAATGGACGAAACCTGGATTTAATATTAATTTTTGACACAATGGTTACAATTCGATAAAGAATTTCTATAAAGTAAAATCAAGTACCTAGTGCAGGACAATATTTGCCTTTGTGCCTAAAATGTTAACAGATAAGGTAGGTAAATATAATTTAGTTCAGTTAGGCACAGTCTCTTAGCAAAACGTTAGCAGACAAATTTAAAATGCAAGTAAACGAAAGATTAAAAAAAACATAGATTTTTTTTTATTATTCTATAGACGTCATTGTCGGTCTTCCTATAGATTTGTCCACATTCTAGATTTTTCTTCTTTTAGATTTCATTCTTCTAAATTGTTTTTTTAGAGATTTTGTCCTTTTTTTAAAATCAAAACCAAATTTTCAATATTCGATATTGTAAGGTTCGGGTATGGTCGTTTTTGCCTTGTTTTTGCATTTCAAGTTTTACCTATTATATGGTTTTAAAAAGTCAGTTTTTGTGTTGACTGACTTAACTAAATAATATACCTACTTGGATAACTAATTCCCTAAACAGTGCAAGAAAGCAAATGAATTAAAAACCATCATGCAAAATAGGCGGATGTTATAATTTATACTTTTCATGAACAAATGCATTCAAATAATTTTTTTGTATACAATATCACCACAATTAACAGAGTAAAGTTGATAGACCATATACATCTTTAATCCTCAAAATGCCCTCAATGGCAATTACTATTTAAAAAAAAGAACTAAGCATGATATGGTATGGACCACAAGTACCCACTTTCCTTTTCTCTGAAGTGCACCCTTATGGTAAATTTTAAACTAAAAATCTTGTTCTCGGCAAACAAAATAAAATGCGTGCCGCACACATATCCAATCCATCCATACATGGATTAGCCGGTAAATTATTAAAAAACTTGTAGTAATAGCTGACCAACCAAATGACGTCAGATACTCATACAGTAACGAACAAAATGTCTATATACGAACAAGAGCAATTTTACAACAAAAACCAATTAAAAAAACAACACTATCTTAACAAAAAAATATCAAAAATAATATTCTCAAAAACAAACCAGTGCCAGTAGCTGACTTTTATTAACTTTTTCAAACAAAAACAAAACAAGTAAAAAGCGATGACTTCCTCATAAAATTCTGACAAACTAAAGACGGATATGCGATGTGATAACAACAAGTCAAGTGCTGACAGCTCTTTGACTCGTAATGTAAAACAGCATTGGTGAGGGTAAATGAAAGATAAAAGCAAAAGATTAACCAGAATCGCACACACATTCTATAGAATGCAATAACAATTCCATTTTTATCGTCTGGTCTCAGCTTTGGCTATGGAGGCACACATTTTCTGAAATTCAAATAACAATAAGATAAGAACCACAAAGGGGCAGACAGTGTTTCTTACGAATCTCAAAATTACTGACCCTACTTGTGAGTTTTCAAGAAATCACCTAGAAGACTGCTTTTCTGAAAGAGTATTATTGGGTATCTCGGAAAGTCAAATTTTAAAAGACCTACCCCAATTCGAAGCACGGATGTTTTCAAGTAGTTAAAAGATGAAAAACGGAATAACGCCCACCGCCGTTTTATGGATCATAGTTAACTTCTTTGTGAAAACAAGAAAGGAACAGTACATTGTCTGACAATAGATCAAGGATAAATTTAATGTTTTTCATTAGCGTGCTTTTGACGAAGCCGTGGACCAAGAATTTAGACCACTTTCATTATTCACGATTCTCTAGTCCCGGATTAAGTTTCATTGTTCTAAAAATGTTTGCTTATCTAGTTACGATACATTTTTAAATACAATTCTAGCTGACTCTTTCTTTCCTTTGTGTTGTTCACCAAAATTTCTAACGGGTGCCGCTTTTTGGAACAGGTATAATGTTAATCAGATAAAAATAGACAAACCAGTTGCAAAGCTAGTTGTGGTAAACCTAATACTGCATGCACTTAAACTTGAAATAATATTAATACCTAGAAAATATTCAACTCACACCAAAGCCTAATGGATCGACAATCGACATGTCCTTACCGTTAAAATTTGTTCAATTGTAAATTATGTTCTTAAAAAATTTAAATGGAACAATGACTTATCAAGGAAACAACGGAAAACTCCAAGTTCAAGCACGGTTTTAATTAAGTGCACTACTGGGTAGCACGAACTTGCTCTTATGTGTGACATTGGTCTTGGTTCTTTAGATTAAAAAAAAAGTTAAAGGAAAAAAATCATATGAATTTTTAATAAACAATTAAAAACGATTTTTGAAAAAAAAAAATGAACTAAGCCATCTGATTTCTTTTATTGTTTTGAATTTTAAGGAATTTTTTTTTCAAAATCGTTCGACCAGTTTTTTGTTAAAAACGATTTTTTTTTAAAAACATATTCCAAACTTTTTTTGAGTATGCCAACATCCAGAAGGTTGTAGTTTTTACCAGGAAACAAAAATGTCAAAAAATCGTTTTTGAAAACATAGAATTACAAAAAAAAAAATTAACTTTTTTTTTTTAAAGTCAAAAACACTTTTTTTGAAAAATTTAGGAATTTATGTTATTTCGTTTATAAAAGAGCTTTCACATTAAAACTTTCATTGAAATCCTACAGGTGGTTTACGAGAAAATCTTATATGAAAAAACTGGTCCTATGGGAGGTACCGTTATAAGACTTTTCCTCGAAAATTGATTAAAACCAAAACATAAGGTTTAGTCAAAAAACACCATTCAGAAAGTTTTCTCAAAATCGTAGGATCCGTTTTTGAGATAAATGCATTTTTCATAAAAATCGTATGGCAGGCACCGTTAGTTTTAGGCTAAGCCATTTAGGCTGTAGGTACCGATACAGAAAGACGGACAGACAGACAGACAGAATTTTCGGAATTTTCTGTCAAGTTAGCACTACCAGGGGTTAACTTTCAAAATAGGGGCGCGACAAATTTTTTGTTTCACGACAAATTCACGACAATTAATCCAATTGTTCGTTTTAAAAAAATAAAAAGTGGTAGTGCTAACTTGACGGACATGTGTAAACCGCTTCCCATAATTGAGCTGTCAGTTGACGCAACGGACCAACGGATTCTATGGTTCGGGGCCTTAATCACTGATTTTAGAACTCATTCAGTTTAAGCTGAGCTGGTGTTCCTTGGCCAAGATAAGTATGTTTTTTCATGTTTTCTCCCATATCAAATTATACAAAGTTTTAAACGACCTCCCGGAGAAAGCTTGCCGCTGAATACTCCTCACAAGGCTGATGTTTTCATATCTTTTTAGACCCATTTCCCACGAATATTAGGAGTTTCTAGGCACTTGGGTGAAACCCCTTTCCTTGGGGGAAGGATCCAAGCGAAACACTCAACATCTAGTTGGTGTGGTCTTACGTCCAAGCATGAGATCGACATTGCTAGCTGGGGAAGTAAGTTGGTCTATCTATAAATGAATGCCTTTATTTAATCAGCCAATATAAACTCCCCAAAAAGATATGTCTGTAATCCAGTCAGAAACAGATTACTTGCTAAGTAAACTGAAATTGTAGTAACAAGACATGTGTAGAAATCGAAAAATAAACTAATCCCATAAGGTTGGCGCACGTGGGAGTGTGCGACATCTCGGATCGGGGAAAATTTAAAAAAAACCACACCTCAAAGTTAAAAAAAAAATTAAGTCCTAAACTAGAGTTTTCAGTTAAATTGAAACTATAAAACTTTTTTCGATTTCATAGAATAATAACAACAATTTGAAAAAAAAAAAAAAAAAAAAAAAAAAAAAAAAAAGTAGGTACGTATGTCCATCCAAGGCTTCTTTTACATACCAAAGAAGTCCTCTAAGCCAGCAACAACAAAAATGGAAAAACGGTATGGACCACATACACCTTCAATAAAAAATATAAAAAGTACCTATATTGCTATTAAGACTTGCGTGAATGGAAACAAATGGAATTCTTGGTTTTTCGTTTTTTGTTTCAACCAAAGCGTTAGGGGATGATGATGGTTGAATTTTTAATACCATGCTGGCAATTTTCGCAAACAAACTGTTGCCACTTTTAAGTAGATTTAGTCTTCGCAATTCGTATGTGCAAATTATACGCATGTGTTTGTGCGTGCGTTTTTTTATAAACTCTTCAAACTCACCATATTTAACACCCTCGCCCTTGCATTTTCAAATCGGCACATCGGAATTGCATGTGAAGGATAAAAGTCATAAAATCAACTTTATACATGTACATTTGGTCGTCTACTCTTCTGTATACACCAACACCGAAACTACGAAAATCCTTGGAAAGCGCAGAATCTCCCTAACGCTTGTGTCGTTCTTCAGCATTTTTCTCTGTCTCTCCTTTTCTGTAATACATATACACGCCTAGATTTTGAACATCCTGTAGACTTTCAGTTATGTCAATTTAAACGGGTCGGCTCGGTTCACTACGCTTTTTTTCTGTAAATTGGAACATTCCTTTCTGATTATCATAATCGTCATGGCGATTAGAACTCAGAGAAAATCTTTTGTTGTAAGTGATAAGATAAGTTTTGTCCCAAATCTCAACAATCTAAAGTACTTTTTATAGTGTGGAATATACCTATGTCCTGGTTTTGCTGCAAATATTAGCAAAAAATCTTCGACAAAAAAGTCCTTTTACACATAACTCATACGCATACGAAAATATTTCAAAAGGACGGATCTCACATACATTGCAAAATATTCACCACATTTGGAGAGAGAAAAGATATGTAAGCGAGAGTTAATTTCAGGAGTACATTTCTGTTACAATTTTCCAATATGACGTTGAATATAGGGGAGGTCATATTGGTGATTCTTCGGATGTACCTGACTGCTTTACACTGAATCTTTCTCTATATACCTAGACCTACTAGGTACACTATGAGAAGAAGTTACCTACTTTAACAACCACCCTCTGAAGTATTATCTACCCTTGCGCTCGTCCGTCGCGTCTCAGTCGCAGCCCTCCAAAATGAAATGTAATTTTTTTTTTATTTTAAATAAAGATTCAAACATAATTTTTTTAAATCGTTCAAGGTTAGAGAGTGGAAAATAAAGAAAACTACTCAAAAATAGCATCGGAAAGATTTATTTTAAAAAGCGAATAACAAGCGAAAAAATTATAAAAAAAATCGTCCTCGCTGCAGTCAGTAAGATTTTATTGCAAGATGATATCACACCCTTAATTCGTCATAATGTCGATTTCTTTCTGTAGCAAGGAATGTTTTTTTCTCAATTATTTTTCTATGGGATGCTTTGGGATTATTTGCAATGATTTTTTTTCCAATGCAAAAACAAAACAATATACACTGTCTGTCGCACAAAGTTTAGGGGGACTTGTTATAATACTTTGGTATCAGGCAGAGGGTTGACTACATAAAAGGGGACTGAACTATTATATTTTATATGAATTTTGGGTCAGAACTAGCACATACTTAAAGTTTGTACAAATATTCCAACCACCCCACAGAGCCACAGGCACAGGGAGGTTGCGAAGAGCAAGAGAATATTTAATGTATAGGTACATTATGAACCCTCGCACCTTATGCCGGATTTGATGAATCTGTGATAAGTTTGTATCACCGAACAACATAATTCACTCCTAAGGCCTAACCTTTTTGAAAGAGAGACTGATGATTTCTTAAATTTTGCTGATAAAAGTGTGCCTGTGCAGCCTTCGCCAATTACTTAAGGATTTCCGATGAACAGATAAATCAATAAGGATGATATTATGAATTATTACTTTTGCTTAATTATGACCTTGAATTGAACTAAACTGATGAACGTCGCGCCGCGACGCCGACGTAGGAACAGAGTATCTTTTTAAACGGAGAGATGACTCTTCCTTCAAATAATTATTATATATAGCAAAGGTTACGTTCAACTGTTTGGCTGTAGTTAAATAAGTTACGCTATAAGTTTGAGCAAAATCCGTTTTTGAGAAATCTATATATGAAAGATAGCTTTGCCTCAAGGAAACCGTCGACAAAACAATACCACATGCAAAATTTTGAACTACGATCATTTTAATTTTAATTTGAAGCGATTTGATCTAATCTGTTCAAGTTGATCAGCATGCATTAGACGCAGACGGATTGTTTTATAAAATTTTGTAAATCTATTTCACTTTATCATGGTAGTATTGCCTTCTATTTTTTAGTCATATCTTGATTATCTGAACTACCGCCATCTTTTTCATTTAAGTTATTCGTTGTGGACAAATTAACCGTGTTTTTTTTTTTTTTAATTTTTTGATTCTTCTTTTGCAATGACCGCTCCTTGAGTTTTACCGACTCTTATCTTCTTTTACATTCCTTCTACAATTTTGTTTTTGTTCTTTAAGTAGGTATCTCAATTAGAGTCCGAATTTGGTCCAAACGCATGCAAAACTTTGTTTTCATGGAGAATATTTAGAAAAATAATAAAGCCTTTTTCTGTTATGAACATTTTTTTACATTTTCTTCTCTCAATCAACAGCAGCACTCGTATCGTGAGTTGTAACTTCAGAAGAAGTTTCCAAAACAGTATCCCAAAATGACGTCAAAACGAAAATAACTTTCTAAAAAAAAATATTCTTCTAGAAATAATTATAGTAAATTATAAAAACAAGTACTTACAGGTTCATCCCCAAAAAAATTTTGAGAAGCTAATTCTGTGTTTTGTTGCTGATTTTAATAACTGAAACTTTAATTGCATGATAATATAATAAAGAGTCAAACGCCTTATTGACTTCACTCTATTTATTCCGTTTGTTAATTTAATATGAATTAAAAAATAAAAACAAATAAAAAACAAACGTCAATTTTGTATGAATTTCGGCATTTTAACATTTAACAAACGGAATAAATAAAGTGAAGTCAATAAGGCGTTTGACTCTTTATTATATTATTATAATAAGACTTCACGGTGTTGTTCAAAAAATCGACGATTTAGATACCATCATGATCGCTGGAGCCAATTTTGTATCAAAAATAAATGCCAATGGTGTAAGAAGACCAAACCTGGGTATCCTTCTTTTTAATACCTGATTACGTCCATTTCGACTTGAACACGATAATTTGAACAATGGCTTAAGATTACACGAAGGAGATACTATCACGCTATAATGGGAACGAAATCTTTTAAAAAAGTCACGGGCTCTGTAGATTTGCAAAACAAAACCAAAAGCAAATTATTCAGCCCAGACGTCAAAATATCTTTTGTCAAGGAATAGTTTGATCAAATGACTTAGATATATAGTGTGCGTCTACTTTCCGATTCCCTATACAAATCACTTGAGCAACCAGTAAATAATGAGGCTATTAACGACTTTGATAAATCCACTTGCACAACATGAAATGCATCCAAACATCGAAATCAATAAATGTATGCCACCAAGTTTCGCTCAGATAAGTTATTCTATCTTTCTCACTGTCGCTTACTGTTTATGGCTATTTTTCGGTCATTCCTTTTTTGCCAGAACCCTTGGTTCTTTTCATTAATTCAGAACATTAATTATTCTTTTTATTATTTAATAATGAAAGACGCCAGAAAAAATAACCCGCCGCACAAGTCAATCCGACTTTTTCCAATCTACAACATTGACAAATGACAAGGTATAGGTATTGCCAGGCTGTTAAGATTAAAATAAAAATAAGGTTCTAAAAACTACATCTAAATCCATTCCAGTCAAGAAGTATCGAAGAACGCAAAACGGTGTTACAAGGTGGAACAATACAAAACTACTTTGTGAAACTTACTAGACATCTTTTGGTCAATCTTAATAGCACAATGTTAAGTTTTGCTCTATGACATGATCGAATTTCACAATGACAGTTCTTCGGTTATCAATAAATACAAATATGACGAATTGTCAAGAAAAAGCCCGCCTTAAGCCCTCATACAAAGTTAAGTGAGCAATGCTATCAGAAGCAATCAGAATCTGCAGGTCGTTCACTCTAAACAGATTGTAAAAAAATCATGACACAACAAATGCAATTTTTATATTAAAAACTGAATGACTTAAAAGTTTTAGTCATTAACTTTCCCAAAAACGTATAGGTACCTACCTATTTCTTTCTTCATTCCCAGTATGGTTTATTGCACCGCCCACGAATGAATCAAAAGGCTGTTCATATAGGTATTGTTTTATTATCGTTTACTAAACTGGCTTCCTATTTCTTGGTAAAAAGTAAGTAGGTAGGTATGCAGTTGCCGCTTTTTGCTTTTTTTTTAACAGGGTATTTCCCCATATGATAGCCATAATTTGGGTTGATTAGATACCATGTTTAAAGAAAACAAATATTCAACATTAAGTGTCACCTACAGAGGATTTAAGAAAAAGCTTACTTTCGCGTACAAAGGCCCATGTGGGTTTTCTAATAATATTGATATAAACTTCATTTAAGCCTTTATCTTCAGAAGATATAGGTATAAGCCTTTCTAACTGCGTTCTAATAAATTTGGTAGTTATCTTTTTGTTATAAGTTTTTTTAGATTCTAAGCGTTTTGTAATTTTTTGCCAATGCTAATTTTCGACTTTCAGCCTTTTTCTTAGTTTTTGTATCCTTATAGGACTTGCATTGCAGGAAAATAACAGTCCAGAAGAATGTGAAACGTTTCTTAGACCGTTCCATGGGTAAACAAATTACCCTTCTGATTCTGACGATTCTTCTCAATTTCAAGTCAGAATCCATTCAAGAAGCGCAAATATAAATAAATAAAATGTCAGCTAGAGAATATTCATTGGGAGTGTCTTTTCGCGCGCAGAATTGTCGAAAGTTGAAGAGCAACGAAGTTGAGTGAGTGGTATTTAATACGAGGAACGAGTAAAAAATTCCTAGTAGGTAGGATATTGGCAAAACTTGTGAAACTAATGCGTGCAAATAGACACTGTGTCAAATTTGAGCAGGAGCAATTTCACTTGTTCCATTGGTTTTCATTAAATAATGAGTCGGTTGTTCCCCAAGTAAAATCAATGGAAAGTAAGTACTTTTCGTGTAGCATTTTCTTAAAACACCCTGTACAAAACTGAAATTATTTTTAGGCACCAAAACATCCGACCAAGACGACGACGACGACTCATTGTAATATGCGGAACCAAGAACTGAGTCATTTAGCGTAGCGTAACAAAGGGTAATGTCAAAGACACAGCCTTGACTTGATAATAAAATTATTCTTATCAGAAAAAACCACAAAAAAAAAAAGAAAAGAAAATAGAAACTATAGCTAATGAAATCAATTTCCACACTTCGTTTCACAAGATTACTACTATAATATTACATTACAATACAAACAAAATATACAACTAATTCTATTCGGACATTTCCCCCGGCTTATCTATTGAGTTTTCATGGCGAGACCGAGACTGAGACGGAGCAGCGCCCTAACCAAGTAGCAAGTAAGTAAATGCACCAATTTAACATTTTTGATTAAACAAAAGGACACGATATAATATTTTAAAATAAAAGAAAAGAAGAAACAAATTGGAAACACTAACAAACTCGAGTCTCGACTCTAGAGACAAACGATCAAGGGAGAAGTGGAGAGGGCGGCACAATGACCGGACCGGACCGGACCGCAAAACGCCAGAAGTGCATTCCACGAATCCAAATAAAACGTTCCTTTTTCTGTTTATGAGGAAATGGCTTTGAGCATAAATATCAATGGAAATTAAAAAGATTGTAATACAAAATATATAATGTAATCAAAGAATAATGTTGGTAGCCCCTCCATAGGAGCACAAGAAGAAAAAAATAAACATAAATTCAACTTACTGTTGCATACACCACACCGTACAGCGTTAGCGTAGCGTACACCGACACCGCCTGGCAAGAATGTATGTGTGAGAAGCTTCAAATCAAACCTAATGAACAAACCTATTCCCCAACAAGTAGGACATTTTGGTGAAATATTATAAATTAATGTGAAATTCCTGAAAAATTACAAAAATGCACTTGAACTTCCTTTGTTTTTTTTTTCTTTTTTTTTTTTTGCAGGAGACATTCCAGGCAGAGGGAGAGGAATTTATTTTTATTTCGCTGACCTCGCCTGTTTTTTTGAAGAGAGGTTTGCCACACAGTGGTAGTGGTCCCATTCGTTTCAATAGCTTACGCATGAATCTCGAGAGGGATAGCGTCAGTTTTTGGTGAAAATGAACACACATTTCTTCAAACAAATTCGAAATGTTATTGAATTTTGATTTACATACGTAAGTAGTGTAGGTTTGGTATTGGTAGGTAGGTAGGTAAATGATATTATTTTTTTTTTACTCACCTAGAGGTAGATTTTTTGAAATGATGAATTTATTTTCTCTTAATAAATGAATATCAGCCCCAACATTTTCGGCAAACGGCGATTCTTTTTTTTTTTAAATTTAATTTAAACAAAACACAATTCAAAAATAAAAATATATTTCACCACATCACACTGAATTGCTTGAATTTGTAATTTTGTTTTTATACAAAATTTCACTTACCACTTTTACAACATGGGGTGTTATTAAACTTTTTAACAGTCGTTCTCGTCGTCGTTGTTGTTGTTATTGAATTTGAATTGTGCTCTGCGGGTTTGGTGTGTGCGTGAGTTAAAGAGTACATTGGTTTTTTTCCTTTTACATATTTACATCACATAGCCTAGCCGACCGTACCGACGAGCGACGACCGACAACGAAAAGAAGAAATTCCCCACAAAATTGATTGATTCTGAGAAAATTAAAAAAATAATATAAAAATAACTTTCGACTTCGACACAAAAGCACAATAATATTCATTCACAAATTTAGCAAAAACAAAGCACTCTTTTTTTCTTAATTAATTAGCTAACCACTAGTGTTTTCTTTTTTAATTAAAGTTAAGTGGAGTATACACCCGTTCTTTTTTCTTTCGTATTTGGTTTTACCTTTTATTTATTAGCTAGCTAGCTGGTGTTCAAAAGTGGTGAGAAGGGGAAAAACAGGAGAACAAACGAGAACCGAAATGCTTTATATCCACGCACCGCTACTTTGAAACACTCCACTTGCAGTTGATAACCGGACTGAGATCTTAAAATCCCACGAACCAGTAAATGTCCCCGTTTAAAAGAATGCAAACGCAGAGAAAGAGACAGACAGTTAAAATTAAAAATAGAGCAGAACGAAGTGTTGCCTTGACTATTCATACTCATGCGTCATGCACATGCCTATGCCTACTGGGAATCATTCATGGTTGAGCCAGTGTTGCCACTTTAACACAATTGTGGTAGATCTACCATTTTAAATATCTACCACGGTAGTTGAAAATTTTACCACTATTTAAAACGCAATAATTATTATTGCTGAATGCGGCTTTCGTCCTTGTCAGTCCTCTACTACATTTTCTTCTACTCTACTACACTTCCTTACTCGTGTTGATGTAAATGCTTTTTGTGCTGTCTTTTCAACAAGACATTATTTTATGTAACAATTTTGTTCGACTACAAAACATATAGCTAACGCAACAACTATAAGCAATTTTGTCTGAGAGCTTTTGTACTGTTTTATGGTGTTTTTTGAATATGCATGAACTGAACTTAAAAGCAGTCTTGTTGATATTATCAAAAATGATGGAATTTAAAAAATAAAAAAAAAACAACTGAAAAAAACAACCACCATAGACCAATCTGCATCATTTGGCATAATATGGACGCGCCTTCAAAAACGAGCCATCAAGAACCAAAAAAGTTTTTAAATAATCAACCATACAAGCCATGTCATTTTGAATTATCGTTAGGGAAATCTCAAATCTACCACACAAAATCTGAATCTACCACAATTTTGTATATAAAAGTGACAGCACTTTTTGACTTTGAATTATCGGAAGGAGATAGCACATATTCATCGGACTAATAGGCGTATTCATGTCCCACTAAAGGCTTAAACACAATTTAATACGAGCACTGGACCCCTGTTCTGTAATTATCGCATCGAAAAAAACAATCGAAGAACGCTGTGAATGTGAATTTAAACAAAACTCATTTTGCCGCATCATCCTGTTTCTGTAAGTTTGACAATCGAAAATTTTTCGATTGAAACGAATTGGAATTGAAAACTGGAAATATGCGGAAAAGTGGTGTTCTGTAAAGTTCAAAATCGATGAATTTTGTATTTTAAACGTCAAATTTTATCATTCGCTTCTGACCAGTCGCTATATATTCAAAATGGTCCAAACCAATAAGGCTATTAATATAAAATAGTTTTTCATGTTTTCTTATCATATTTATATTAAACTAAAAAAAAAATAAAATTCAATTGACGCATCGCATTCCATGAAAAATCGACTTTTATCTTTAAACGCGATTTGCGGCTAAACTAGACGTGCTAGAGGCATCAAAGTTGACATCTTTAAACTTGACTTGCGGCTAAACTAAGCGACCAAGCGACTTCAAAAATGCATATTCGTGATCTAGGAAGTGCCAGTTCTAAACAAAAATCTAACAAAAAGTTGGTAAAAAAGTCTTTTTTCCAAAACTTAAAAAAAAATATTTTCAGATTTGCGTCTAAACTAAGCGTCCTAGCGACTCAAAAAATGCATATTCGTAATCTAGGAAGTACCACCTTTCAATTAATGCATCGCATTATATGAAAAATTGACCTTTATCTTTAAACGCGATTTGCGGCTAAACTAGACGTGCTAGAGGTACCAAAGTTGACATCATTAAACTTGACTTGCGGCTAAACTAAGCGACCAAGCGACTTCAAAAATGCACATTCGTGATCTTGAAAGTGCTAGTTCTAAAAAAATCAAAAAAAAAAAAATTGGTAAAATTTTTTTCCAAAACTTAAAAAAAAAAAAAAAAAAAAAAGAACATTTTCATGCATTCATTAAATTCATGCTCGAACTATATTCATAGCTCTTTTCTGAATGAACAATAAAAAACGATTAATATAAAATATTGGTTAGATTTTAAGTGTCATGTGACAGCTTAACATATCGACTTCCATTGGAAGTTCCAGTCAAACAAAGGCTGGAATTTACGAATATCGCATGGACTTCAAGAAAACGAATTATTTCCAGAATCGATATGGATATAATTTTTCATTTCATTTTTCGTCGACGCTTAAAAATATCGACGAAGTTACAGAACAGGGGTCCTGATCTCTATATTACACTGGATAGCGTATTCATACAAAAAAGTTGTGACAATTTAAAGATTGTTATATTATGATAAAACATTCAACAGTATAATAGTTTAACAATGTCCTAGTTGTAAAAATGGCGTCTTGTTTTCTTTTTATTTACAGTCGAATGTGAAGAAGTCAATATTCGATTTTTGTCTTTAAGATATAAGAAAATTGTATCATATAATTGGATATATTGTGCAAATATTAAATTTTCAAGAATATATTTTGTACTGTGTCTATTGTTTATTTGTATACTAATTCCCCAGCTTTTTTCTCCGCCAATTCGTGTCTAAAAAAAGTCAACATAATTTGAATTGTCTCTAAATAAACATTGTAAGCTGTAATTATTTAATTTTATGTAAATACGGTTTATCATTAAATCCTACATAAATCAAATAACTCAAGATTAATTCGGTTTCACGCTGCTTACTAATAGCTAATTATTCTTTTATTTAATTTTTCAGTTGGATGATGGCGGAGGAGGGCAAATTGCCGACCTCTCAGAAGAAGAATACCGCCTAACATTTGGGTCAGCCATCAATGGCGACTGGGAGGAGGTTTCCTAGAATCTGGTTCGTATGGATGATGTGCCCAAAAACAACAACCACAACAATAGCAAATCTTCTTCCAATTTTTTTTTTTTTTTTTTTTTTCAACGACTACAAGAAGTGCAGCAACAAGCCCAATCATTCCTCTACAATTCGAAAACAATCAACCATGCACAAAGCCATCATTTGTTCCAGTTAAAACTCCAAATATACCAGTAGAGATTCAAAAAATTGTGCTGAATAAAAGGTTTCCTGAGCCAGTCGTTTCAAGTTCGAAAGAATTCTCACAAGTTGATTAGATTCTTCAACGAAAAGCCATCAAGACAAGAGGCTTCTATAGGCATCAAATATAAACAAAAGGACAAAAAATGAAAGAAATGAAAGCTTTAGTTCGCGATCAGTAACAGCATCAACTCAGTTGGCCAATTATTACTTAAGTTTTATTCATAACGGAGCTCGATAAGTATTGGGCAACTAATTAATTCTATTTCTATTGTTTTATAGGTCAACCAATTGAAGTCATCGTAAGTCGATCCGATTCCGACACGCTCAATGATAGCTTCAGCGGTCAAGGATTCTACAAACCCGAACCAATAGGTCCAATGAGTTCAATAAACCAACCAGCACTATAACACTTCCCGTACCAACAGGCCAACAAGAATATTCTTCTGTGGCAAGACCAGCTACGTCAAATTACACATCTGTTTCATCGCTGTCCTATGGAGTGGGGCATTCTTCAAATCGCTACAATCCTATGGTGCCTAATTATGCCAGCGATTCAAGTTACATCTCGAATACATCAAGATGATTTTAATTCAACTTGGGATTTGGATATGTCCTGGACGCCATCAGACACGTCAAAGCCATTCAAACATTACATCGATACACCGATATCACCGGGATATTTTGATCGTGAAGGTTTCCTTAATGATAGTGGAGCCGACTGCGACGAGCTGGAAAATGAAATCTGCTCTTCCTATTGCACCACCATTACTGCCAATCTTGGGCCCAAGTAAAGGACATTTTTACTTGCGATTATAGGTACTATAAGGCAAGTTATGCATTCGTCGAAAAAAAAAGTTTTGAGATAACTGTCTGTCTGTCTGTCTGTCTGTCTGTCTGTCTGTATGTATAGAGACCTACAGCCCAAACGGGTGGGCCGAATTGCTTCAAACTTGGTATATAGACTTTTTTAGGTATTGTACAGAGGGGAAATTGAAATTTTTTTTTAGCTCAAAAAATAACGGTACCTGCCATACAACCGTTATTTTAAAGCTTAATTTTCTCAAAAACGGCTCTAACGATTTTTATTTAAAAAAATCGGTGTTGCTTTTTAGGTACGACCAATCATATGGCTGAAAAAAAAGTTTTAAAAAATGGCTAAGAACGGTACTTTCCATAGGACCGTTTTTTTTGCTTTCGACTATCTCGAAAACGACTTAACCGATTCTTTCGAAATTTCGCACAAATATAGCTGTAGGTAGCTCAATTTGTATTGCATAGCAATATTTTTGAAAAATATTTTTTTGTATTTTTAAAAGCATTTTTTTAAAAAAAATTTAAAAAATTAATATTTTGAAAACTGCTTGTTGAATTTTTTTCTAAAAATTTTAAATAAATGTATTTGCTGAATACCTATGAACTGGCGTTTTTGAATTTTTTTTGAAAATTTTTTTCAAAAAGTTTTTCAAAAAAAACTTTTTTTCTCAAAAACCGCTCCACAGATTTTTATAAATTTATTTTCAAAAATTCAAATTTATAAAAGAAATAAAATGGCGTACTTTTTTTTCAGCTCAAATTAGTTTAAGTATTTATTTAAGAATTTTGAAAAATTTATTTTTATCAAAATCTCAAGCACCAAGACCACTGTCACACATTAGAGCAAGTTCGTGCGACCCAGTCGTGCATTTTATTTTTCCTCACAAACTAATTGCTATTCTATAATTTTTGTTTGTCTTTTGAAAACAGATAAGAATCGTCAAGTTGATATCGATCATAGGGTTAATATCACTCACAGGATCCCCGAGGGTGAGGGAAAACGAAGATATTAAATATAAGAGGTGTTGATGATTGGCGGCGGCTTCGTAAAAATATTAATTAGAACACTCACATTTATAGTTATATCAAATATTTCGATTTATTTAATTGAATATAATATAAGGCAAATATATATATATGGCAAAATGGCTTGTTTTAAAATTGTCTTTGATGCTTATTCTTCTGCTCTCCTTCGCGAATAAATTCATTCTAACTACATACTGGAATTACAATGGAAATGTATGCTTTGGACTGGATGTCTGGATGCAGAAGGCAGGTAGTCCATTCGTCTCCCTCTAACACTCCTCCCCCCGTGAATCACTCCGGGATTCACCATCAATGGTAAGAATAGCAAGTTTGGAAGCTGGACGGCGGATGAGTCCATTTGAAGTCTTCACCTCGGCGATTCGAATTTGTCCATCTTTGGCAGGAAACACCTTACTGATGCGTCCCTTGCACCACTGGCTGCGTGACTGATTGGAATCACATATTATGACCAAATCGTCAATCTGCAATGGTCGCACTTTATCGTGCCATTTAGGTCGCTTGAGAAGTTGAGGTAGGTATTCGACTGTCCATCTTTTCCACAAACGATCTTTCAAATTTTGTGCAATTCTCCACTGTTTCCTCAAGCATATCTTTTCGTCCACTGGATGGGGTGTTTGCGTCGAGTTCACGCATCCTAACAGGAAATGGTTGGGCATCAGGGGCTCATCGTCTTCTAGAGTCAGCGGGATATCCGTAAGCGGGCGTGAATTAATAATGTTTTCGGCTTCAATGAGAACGCTTCGTAGGGTTTCCAGTCGGGGAGCTTCCTCAAAAAGAGTTTTCGTGAGTAGACGTTTAATAATTTGTATGAGGCGTTCCCAGCAACCTCCTGAGCTTGGATTGGCCGGGCAGTTAAATTTCCACTCAATGTTTTGGCTAGGCGTCAATTATAGCGACCAGTAAAAAACATCAGTAAAAATCGAAAACAAATGAATTTGGAGCTTTTTTACTGACGGTCGTTTATAGCGATCAGTAAAATTATGTCGGTAAAAAAATGGAAATAGCAACGCATCCTGTCTTTTTCTTCTTCTTTCTGGTCGCAAATGTACCAGTAATTTATTTCCGGATGAACGAATTTATTCCGGATGAATGAAACAGTAAGAAACTAGAATGAATTATTGTTTCATTTTGAGTGACATGACAATCAGCTGATACGTAAAATGAGTTTTTGCCAGTAAAATCTAATTATTGGTTTTCCGTAAAAAATACGTTACCGAATCAATATATATTTTTTAAATAAATTAATTTATGTTATTCGCCACCGATTGGTATACACTTTTTGTTTCAAAACGCATTCGAACATATTAAATACTACAAAAGAAAATGTTTACTGATGCGTTTTACTGGTGGCTATAACTGGCGTCTTAGGCGTCAGTTATAGCGACCAGTAAAAAGCATCAGTAAAAATCGAAAACAAATGAATTTGGAGCTTTTTTACTGACGGTCGTTTATAGCGATCAGTAAAATTATGTCGGTAAAAAAATGGAAATAGCAACGCATCCTGTCTTTTTCTTCTTCTTTCTGTTCGCAAATGTACCAGTAATTTATTTCCGGATGAACGAATTTATTCCGGATGAACGAAACAGTAAGAAACTAGAATGAATTATTGTTTCATTTTGAGTGACATGACAATCAGCTGATACGTAAAATGAGTTTTTGCCAGTAAAATCTAATTATTGGTTTTCCGTAAAAAATACATTACCGAATCAATATATTTTTTTTAAATAAATTAATTTATGTTATTCGCCACCGATTGATATACACTTTTTGTTTCAAAACGCATTCAAACATATTAAATACTACAAAAGAAAATGTTTACTGATGCGTTTTACTGGTCGCTATAACTGACGCCTTAGCGGATACCTTCTGAATTTGGTCGATATCAAATAAGTGCTGCTGTTCTTTGATTTCTCGGTTGGCACCGATGAAGTTGGTGCCATTATCGCTTCTGATTCGGACTGGTGTGCCTCTCCGATTGATGAAGTTGCGAAGGCAAATGATGAATGCGTCGGTCGACAAATTTTCCGCCAATTCAATGTGCGCTGCCCGCACCGTCGGACAAGTGAAAATGACGCCCCATCACTTTTCTCGACGTCGGCCGATGGCGACGTTTAAAGGGCCGAACAAGTCAACTCCGGTATAAGAAAAGGGACGGACGAACGGGGTAAGACGGTCAATTGGTAGTTGACCCATAAACGGTTGGGCCGGTTTGGCCTTTTGGATTTTGCATTCCATGCAACTCTTTTGGACGATCTTAAGAAGAGTTTTTATGTGTGGAAACCAAAACTTTTGGCGGGCCTCATTTATGGTTACGGCTGAATTTTGGTGATGTAATTTCTCATGGTAGTGTTGCATGATTAGTTCCGAAAGACGATGGGTCTGTGGCAGCAAAATTGGACGTCTGGCTTGGAAAGGTAGGTATACGGCTTCATCGATTCGACCTTGGATTCTGAGAACTCCTTCTTCATCAAGATATGGTGACAATAAATATATTGAGCTTCTTCTTGTAATGCACTTCGCGACTTTCAGCGTAGCGATCTCACTTTTGTACTGCTCATGTTGCACCATCTTGCACAAATGTTTTTCGGCTTCATTCAGCTCAGTTAACGTCAGAAAACAGTTGGATATTCGTGGCCACTCCTTCTTTATTATAGACCAGAATTTGCTGATGGCTCGTAGCACATATGCCATGGTTCTTCTGAGCTTGGTATAGGAGGAAAAACGATTAATATCAATGATTAATTGTGATTTACCTTCTGAGCGTTGAAGTAGCAGGTATGTGTTCACTTCTTCCTTCTCAACTCCTTCTGGTGGCGGCTGGGATGTTATAGCTGGCCAAAATTCCTCAGGATCTTTAAAGAAATCAGGACCGGATAGCCATACACTGTTGTTACTTAGTTTTGGTGAACTATTCGTCCTAGTTGCTTCGTCTGCGCTGTTCTTCTCCGTGGGTGTCCAACGCCATTGTGAGGGCTGCGATGACGAGAGTATTTCTGCAACACGATGGCCAACAAAGGCTTTAAACTTTATATTAGTTGAGTTGATCCAATATAAAACGGTCCTGCTATCTGACCAGAAGGTAACTTTGGATATGGTGACGTCATGATTTCTAGTTATTATTTTGCTAAGGCGGATGCCCAGCACGGCGGCTTGAAGCTCCAATCTTGGGATGGACATTGTCTTTTGGGGCGCTCCTCTGGTTTTCCCAAATACGAAGGATACATCTACTCCTTGGCCATGGCTTGTTCTCAAGTATCCTACCGCAGCAAATGCAACTTGGCTTGCGTCAACAAAAATGTGCAACTCGATTGTATTTGCCTTAAACAAATGCAATGAGTAGCAACGCTTGATCTGAATTGTCTTGATCAATTGGAATTCTCTCCACCATTTTTGCCATTTTTTGTTTATTTCGAGAGGCAGCTGGTCATCCCAAGAGACGTTGCCCTGCCAAGTATCGCGGACTAGCACTTTCAAATGGAGAAGGAAATCTGCTAAGAGTCCATATGGGTCGAAAACTGCCATCACAATTCCAAGGAGTTCTTTTTTTGTTGGCGGCGGAATTGAGTCTAGAACTTCCTTCGGGATGCGGTGAAATTTAGTTCGAAACTCGAAACTATCGGTGGCAGTGTTCCATTGCATCCCAAGAACCTTTTCTGAGTTTGCTTGACATTCCAAGTTCACAGTGCTGACGCATTTTGATGAGTTGCCATTCATTTCTGATTGCAGTGTATTTGAGTTTGATGCAAAGTTTCTCAAGTCAAAACCGGCTTCACTGTGGATCCATACTATCTTCTTACAGATACTTTGCGCTTCACTCACACTTTGGAAGCTGGCGACGCAGTCATCAACATAATGTTTGTTGATGATTGCATCTGCGGCTTCTGGGTATTGGACTTGGAATTCTTGGGCGTTCAAGTTTTTAATAAACTCGGCACTGCACGGCGAGCAGATGGCTCTGAAAATCATGGACCTCATAACATAATGGTCAACAGGCTGAGATACGTCTCCGTTTCTCCACAAGAATCTTTGTGCTTGTTGATCACTGGGTCGGATTTGAACTTGAGAGAACATCTCTCGGATATCTGCTGCTACTCCAATTTCACCTTCCCTGAATTTAAACAGGATGCTCATAAGTGGCTTGGCCTGTTCAGGCCCTTTAAGCAGGACGGAGTTGACACTTATCCCGTCGACAGTGGCGTTGAAAACGGGCTTTGCACGGCAAAATGTGGTAAATACCAGACTGGCCAGCTTACATTTTCGATGTCTTGCTGCTGAAGTTTTTGGGCGTATCCCTTGTCGATGTACTTCGTCATCTCGGTGATGTAGTGGGCAGAGAACTCTTTGTTTTGGCTCATCCTCTTTTCGATGCCGAACAGACGTTTTTCGGCCATCTTAAAGCTGCTTGGTAAACTGGGTTGGTCGCATTTCCAGAGCAGACCGGTCTCAAAACGTTTTTCTATGCGGCGTGTTGTTTGCGGCATAATTTTGCGAGATCTTTCGTCTTCATCTGACTCCAGGATAGTAGGCGATGTATTGATTCTAAAATTGTCGGCTTTAATAATATATGTAGTGCACTCACCTTCGGCTCTTATTTCCAGGTTGACTGCTGTTGATGGTTCCGTTGTGACCTTTTGGCCATACCACTGAAGGGTTAGTGGTTGTGGTCGACCTTTAAGTCCTAGTTCCTTGGCGACGTCTTCTTCCAAAATTGAAATGGCTGATCCCTCGTCGAACATGGCAAATACTTCCACCTTTCCGTTTGGTCCAGCTGTTGTTATAGCTGTTGGTGGTTCATCATGAAGACTACTATGATGATAGCGTCGGCAACCTTGAACTCCACAAATTTTCCTGCTGCGACAATTTGCAGTGTTGTGGCCTTTCCGTAGGCATGAAAAGCATAAGCGTTGTGTCTTCACCTTTTGCCAACGTTCCTCAACACTCAGCGAATGATTGAACACATTGCAGCTTGCAATAAAATGACTGCCTCCGATGACATTAGGGACATCTTCAACGTTTATAAGCATCGATGCTACAGCCTCTCGTACTGGTCCGACCAAGCATTTCTGTAACCTTTGGAGATTTTGGCGGTTACTGTATTTGAAGTCATCTGTCGAATCTTTAAAGTTGGCCAAAAACAAAGGCCATTCCTCGACATTTCCAGAGAATGTTGGCAGATCGTACAGCTTGTAGGTGGCGGGCGGTGAATAGGCGATGTCTGACAATGTTTGGCTTTCGCTAGCTGATGGCGAGGCGGCTCGAGCAATTGTTTCCTGATTGGCATTGGAGTTGTCATCAATCGTAACAATGTCAGTGATTGGGTTGATTTTCTTGCTCAGTTTCTGGATTTCTTTTTGGTTCTCCATTGTTGAAATCTTCAACTCTTCCAGCGTCGCGTTTAGTCCCTTCAGCTCCTTTAAGCCGCTTAGCAATGCCGCCACCGCTTCGGCGTCCATCGTCGTTTTTTCCTCCACCGTATTTTCTAAATCGTCTTCGTTAGCACTCGCAGACCCCGACCCCGGCATATTGTCCTTTTATTTCTCGAATTCGCGAACTTTAGGTCGTTAAAAAATACAACGCCTCTTTTGATTGGCTGTTGGGATTTTGGCTTGGCGGCGATCAAAATCCACACACATACACACGGTAGCGATGAGAGAAAAAAAGCAATAATTTTAAAAACTGTTGATGATTGGCGGCGGCTTCGTTAAAATATTAATTAGAACACTCAAATTTATAGTTATATCAAATATTTCGATTTATTTAATTGAATATAATATAAGGCAAATATATATATATGGCAAAATGGCTTGTTTTAAAATTGTCTTTGATGCTAATTCTTCTGCTCTCCTTCGCGAATAAATTCATACTAACTCCATACTGGAATTACAATGGAAATGTATGCTTTGGACTGGATGTCTGGATGCAGAAGGCAGGTAGTCCATTCGTCTCCCTCTAACAAGAGGCACCACCAATCCATACATCAAACCGCCATTGCATCCATATCCGATACTTACGGGATTATTAAATTTTCCACAAGTAAATGGTAAAATGTTAAAATGTTTGAAAAGTCAGTCTTAAAAAACAAATGTATTTTATACTTTCCATGTCAAAAGCCACCGTTCACTGAAACCAACTAAGAAGAGAATGGAAAACCTGCAAAAGAAAGTAAAGGTATTGATTATATCTTATTTGTCCTCTTAAAGATGATTCTAATTATTTGAATGTTAGTTACAGCACCAAACAGCGAAGCTCCGATTGATATGGTTGAAAGTTTCGATATGGATATGTAGGATGATGATCTTGAAGATATTGTAAGAGGTTTGATTTTGTTTTTAGTTATTTGTGTTTAGTTTTTTTTAAAACGATTTAACTCTGAAATCTGAATCTGTAATTTCTACTTTTGAGATTTATTCTTATTTTTTCTCTAAGCTCCAGATAGTTTTGCGTAAACAAAATTATAACTTTATAAAACGTGCATTTCTCGAATGCCATTATTGACAATATTTCCTGACAATAGTATAATTAACAAAAAAAATAAATTGCCACAAAGCCCTGTACCCATGTTCTGTAATTATCGCTTCGAAATAATTCGTCGAGAAACGTTGCAAATTGAAAAAAAACTCAATTTATCGCACTCACTAGGTTCTTTAACTTAGAGAGGCGATAATTTTATGAAATGGAATACATCGGAATGAAAACACTGGAAAATACGCCGTTGGACTCTCATTTTATTTCGGTGCTCTTCCGTCTCCGCCAATAAAAGTGCCGCAAACATTTTTGTTAACGAAATTTCTTTATTTTAATAAGCGTTAAAATTTATAACACACACAACACTAAATGAAAATAAAAAATCAATTTTTTTAGTTTCAAATTTGACAATTTATCCAAATCTTAGTTTTTTTTCAGATTGACAATAATTGAACTTATCGCCTTCCAATGAAAGTTCCAGTTTAAATGTGATCGAAACTAAACTTATCACAACCCTACGACTTCCAGCAGCGATAAGAGGGGAATGAATTGTTTTAATTTTTAACGATGTGAAGAGTTATCGCTTAAGTTACAGAACATGGGTACTGTTTTAGAATTGGTTAATGTATGTATGAGGATTTAAATTCTATTTAATGTAATGTGTAAACAATTTATTAGTAAGTATAATTGTGTGATTTTAATTTGTTACTGATTTTTTTATACTTTTACCACTGTCCAAATTAATGTAATTGTGTGTTGTTGTTTTAATAAATAAAACAGCCCTTTTTTAACCACGTTATAAAATTGTTTTTTTTTATTTAAACTAAGTGTAATGTGATTTTTTTTATGTATGATTTTATGTATGTGATTTGACTGTGCGATTTGAATTATGTATGTATTAAGAACCAACCGATGTCGTTGGAGATTGACTTGAGAATGATTAAAAATGATTCATTTAAGCTAGTTAGAATTGTTTCAAGGAAAGCGATAGAAAAGAGCACGTACGTACAAAGAAAAACCAGTATTTTGTTTGGTAAAGGCAAAACTGGTTGTTGCAAGTGCAAGTAGGTATATACATAATGTAAGCATGTAGAATAGAGCAATAGAAAATTAAATATATGTAATACAAAATATTATAATGTTCTGATGTTATGCTCATAATTTCTTCTCTTTATAGATTAGGGTGAGTTGTCCGATGTTTGGCATTCTTAAAACGTTTAAAACTTTATTAGAAACACTCATACAAAAATTAATTTTTGTTTAAGCAATAGACATTACTATCAAATTAAGCAGAACATTTTCAAACTTTAATAAATACTTGATACTTTAAAATAATAGTTCGGCATATTTTATTTTAAAAGTTAATCATTAGTCCCTAACCTTGTAAAATACAGTTTATGAAAACACACAGTAATATAAATAATTTTAAATAAATAGAAATGAAATTTATATATTTATTATAAGAAAGGTATAGAAACATTACGTAAATCATATTTAGTATTAGAATAATATAAAAGATGTTGAATGTATACAATGAAGTCAATTTTATTAAAGAATTAAATAATACACTAACCGTCTCTGAAAAAAAAATAGATAGCACCGCGTCTATTCCTAAATTCTTATACTCCATGTTTGGGATTTCCTAAAAGCTAGTCCCTGTAAAATGGTATGAAATGAAAATTGTGGTGATGCAGTTAGTTAGATGATCTCATTAGTGACTCAGCATAACCAAAATCAAGATGATCTGATAAGTAACTTAAGAGATCTAGCCTTTTGTGTACCCCTTAGGCATGGTACAAGAATAAAGAGGTATGCTGTGTATTAGATGAGAGGACGCCATGTTGATTTCGTGTGACGTCATCCAGAGTGACAGTCGATTTGCATTTAATTGTGTGTTTGCTTTCGTGCGCGCTGGATGTGAAAAATAAATTTTATAATTGAATTGAAACGTGACTAATTGTTCCAGTTATTCAAAAAATAAAGACTGTGAAAACATTAAATTTTTCTGTTTTCCTAAAGACACTAATGTTTGTTCTGTTTGGGTTAAGGCTTGTGGAAATAGAAATGAAAATATTAAATATGCACGAATATGCTCCCTGAATTTTAGCGAAGATGATTATTGCCTCGAGCATAAATTATTGAATGTACCTTTACGGTACGGTAACGCTACGCTTTCTGTCTCCAGAGCACTAAGGGCAGATAAAAGAAACTCAAAAAAGATTGTAGCCAGTTGCTTGGAAAACTATGAACAAAGGTTTGGTATTAGATAGAATTGGTTTTAAAAAGTTTTATAAATCGTAAAATTCTACCGCCAGCAATCTAGAAGACAAGGAAAATGTTGTACCAGCCATTCAAGAAAACGATTTTGAAAATTCAGTTGCCACTCAAACAGAGTAAGTTTGATTTTGCTATTTATTGACAAAAGTGTGTAAATTCCAATTTTTCTTGTAGATTTGGTATGGTAGACAACTTCGAATAATGGAATTAGAAAAACAGTTGCAGCTTTGCCAAAGGGAGAAGAAGCAATTGTAACGAGATTGTAACGAACTTCGTAACATGGAAAGTTCCGTCAGATCAATTTTTACAGATGGCCAAATAACAAGATTGAAAAATCCTAAAAAGAAGTTGAACATTGGAAGATATATCTTCTGCTATTTGCTTACATTCTGCTGGTCCACGTGCTTACAGACATCTTTATGAAAAAAACTATCCGTTGCCCGGACCGTCAACTCTACGGCAATGGGCATCAAGATTGAAGATGTTCCACATCTCATTAAATTATTCCGAAATCACTTTCTTGATACTGGATTTACTTATAAAAACCAAACCATAAATGCTGAACCTGTAAAAGAACTTCTTCAACTTACATCGTTCTCGGAAGTCAGCATAGTGCACAAAATTACTGAAGCTCATTTAAATGTGCAACAAGCTGGGCGACAAAAAGTAAAACTGGCAACACAACTTTTTTCGCACACTGCATCTTGTGCCATCGAGAGGGCGTTTTCTTTAGGTGTTTTGAAATCGGAAAATGCCTTGATTTGTGCCTACTGCATGAAGACTGTAAACGACTGGTTTGATGTTTTTAATTCAAAAGTACCAAAGATTGACTCCAGGGATCGAAAAATGGCGTATGGACTTGCGTTGGATGTTCAAAATAAAATTTTGAATGAAATGAACGATCTAACATCCAGCATTTTGGCTCCGAATCGAAAAGCTCTGCTACCATTTCAAAGAGGGATTCTAATTTCGAATTCTTCATTGCCGCAGCTATATAATTATTTAAAACAAGAACACAATATGGATTTCATCTTGACGTATCGACTTAATCAAGATGTCCTAGAGCATTTTTTAGTGTCATGCGTGCAAAAGGTGGATTACACGACCATCCTACTGCCTTGGAATTCAAATACCGCCTGCGGTCATACTTATTAGGTAGATTTTAAGTCTTTTATATTTCTAATAAAATAAAAATTGTATTTTTGTATTATTAAATATATTTTGCTCTAAAATTTCCATTTTATACAATAATGTTTTTCATAGGACGAAATGAAACATTGCTTCATACAAGTGAAAGTAGCAACGTAGAAGAAGATAGTGTGACAAACGTTTTAAGACTGAATTTCAGTAATAATGAAAATGTGATAACAGAGAACCTTTTCAAAGACCTAAGAAGTGATGGTGTGGATGACGAACCTGAACAAATATTTGAATCGACTGTGATCTGTGATCAATTTCAAGAATTAGAACTTGAAGAACTTCAATACGATGCTTTAGAAAACTTAGCTCGATACATTATTAAACGACTGGCCCTCGACGAAGCTGGCGAAATAACGTCTAAGCAAATATATCAAAATTCATATACTTGGGTTGACGCAATATCTGAAAGGGGTCTGCGGAAACCATCTCCAGACTTTATGAAAAATATTGTTTGCCTAGAGAACATATTTATTAAAATAAATGGAAAGAGCATCAATGTGATATCTGATTACCTTAAGTTTCACCTCAAAAATTGCTTAGAAGTAAATTTACCTGAAAAAAAATAAACTTTTATTCTTTAGATGCAGAGTTTATATTCGAATAAGAGCTTTAAATAGTATTAACGAAAAAGCAAAATATATCTCCAAGAAAAAATTAAAAACTATCACCTAAAACAACTGTTTTTTCGTTTTACTTATCGTTTTATTATTTCCATTTCCAAACATAGAAAACATTAACTCGCGATGACGTCGCAAACCGATAGGACTGAACTGTCAAACATACCTTTCTTTTCTTGTACCATGCCCCTTAGGTACATGTATTAATTGTCAGATACGTATCTGTGTTACAGTTGGCCGGAAGTTTGTCTGTGTGATTGGAAAATGTGAGTGTATTGCAACTGTATTGCCAGTAGCTGGCATGTGGAGCGTCCGGTTTAGGGGCCAGTTATAGCAATACGGAAAACCAAACCGAAAAAAATTTCAAATGGAAAATTTGGTATAATATAATCAGATTTTAAACACAAATGCTAAACTGATCGGTGGCAACCAACTCAGAGAATTTATTTTGCAAATAAAAATTTGAATTTAACTTGTACTTTTTGTTAAAAATGTATTTATTCATTTTTCTGTTATACGTATAAAAGAAAAATTAAAAATTACATTTTTAACAAAAAGTATTTGTTCAATTGAAATTATTATGAACAAAAAACATTCTCTGCATTGATTGCCATCGATCAGTGTAGCATTTGTCTTTAAAATCGAATCAGAACATACAAAATTTTCCATTTGAAAATTTGTTCGGTTTGGTTTTCCGTATCGCTATAACTGGCCCCTTAGGGTAAAGGCACAAAGTCGAACTGTCTAGCACAGTTATTAACCTTTCTCTGATCGAAGGGGTATATATATTTAATTTTTATTTTGTTTTATTTGAAGTTATATTTGTTAAAATACAAAAACTAAATTAAATCCCTTGCAAACTAAAAAATCAAGTACATTTTGTAATCAAAATGTGCCTTTTGTCACTTTTGACAGAGCAACATTCTCAACTCACCTCGTGGAGATGAGCTTAACATCGTTTTAAATTCTTGATCCGTGGGCCAACTTTATTTAATCCTCAGAAATCGGTGGGTTAATTCTCGAACCACTCTTGAACCACCGTCTTAACTCTAATTATTTACACAAGAACTAATAGGTAAATCGATGTTAAATTTTGATCCGAAGATGAACCACGATTGTACAACTGGCCCTTAGATATTGTTACAGATTGTAAATATAATTTAAAATAGGGGGATGGCAACCAACTCAGAGAATTTATTTTGCAATTAAAAATATAAATGGAACTTGTACTTTTTGTTAAAAACGAAATTTGTTAGTTTTCTTTTATACGTATAACAGAAAAATAAATTAATACATTTTTAACAAAAAGAATTTGTATAATTAAAATTATTATGAACAAAAAACATTCTCTGAATTGATTGCCATCGATCAGTGTAGCATTTGTCTTAAGAATCGAATCAGAACATACAAAATTTTCCATCGGTTTTTCGGTTTAGTTTTCCGTATCCCTATAACTGGCCCCTAACTGGTCCCTAAAGCGGCATATACACACGTCAAAATCTCATCAAGCATGTGAGAGTGTGTGCAATACGTATACGTTGAATGCTTGAAGGAAAATCAAATTTTTTTGATTTTTCATCAATCATGACGCACACACTCTCACATGCTTGATGAGATTTTGACGTGTGTATATGCCGCTTATGACCGACCAGTGTTGACGATAGTTAAATAAATCGATTAAACGAACGCACTACAGAAAACCAAAACAGTTATGTTTAAACGTTCTTACGATGTGAAATAATGTTCTTGCAGCCTTGCAGGACAACCTCCTTATCAATAATTAATTAATAAGTTGACCTACAATATCGGGGTATTAAAGCATAAAATTATCAAAAGATTATAATCTATTATCTGATGTTTCTGTGGCTTTAAAAATTCACCGAAAACAGTGGTTATCGTCGCATTTTCATTTCATAACAAGTAAAAAGGGCATCAGCTCATAAAGAAGCTAGTTCTTTGCAAGTTAAAAGTTCTTACAAACTTAAGAATTGTTAAATTTATTAAGGTGGTCGCGTACCCAAAAAAAAAGTAAAATAAAATGTTATCTGTACAATTGGCAATTTTAAAACCTGCCTTTTCCGATGGTTCGATTGTGTCCGTTTCCAACATGGCGGTGCATGGCGGTGCATGGCGGTATCGGCGATAAGTCAACTTTTGAAAACTTGAATCGTGGGTGTTGTTGCGTGCTTTCTATTTATTTAAATAATCATTAAACAAAATCTTGGTTCGTTCTTTCTCTGTTTAAAAGTCCTTAGAAGTTTAAAATTACGATTCGGTCATGATCGGCTTTTAGCCAAAAAAGGCTTATTTAAAAAACTTTGTAGTGTAGAACCTTAGCTCCCAACAAGGCCATTCTGCCTGATGAGCAAATTTTGAAAGACTGGAATCAGGGCTTATCCTTTAGGCTAGCAAAGCCAAGAAATTCAGGTGAGTCTTTTTATAATATTTATCTATATTGATTAGAAATATACAAACATATAAATTAAGGTACCTACCTTAATGAAACAAATTAGCACGCTCCGTCATACAAAACGTTATTTGTATTATCCTGCAGCAGCCTGCAACTTATCTGTGTCATCGCGATATTGATAATAGCAATTTGTTTTATACACGCAAGATATAATCTGTACTTTCATCTCAGTCTGAGTGCAACTTGGGTTGTCTTTTGATGACGAATTACTTTCTTTAAATGCCCAAACTTTGAATATATTGGAGCGTGACTGCATCTTTTGTCACTATTGGTATACATAGTTCTCTTGTCCGTATGTGGGTGGCTGTAATTAATGTTTTCTTAATTTTCTGGGTGAAGTACCCCATGGCGTATTGGTAGTGTGTCGGACTGCCACGCCAAAGGTTCTGGGTTCGTGCCCCGACTCCGCCTAAGGTTTTTTCCGGGGTACTGCCTCTTGCGAGGAAGTGACAAATCTTCCAAGAGTATTTAATGTCATGGAAAGTGCTTCTCTGTTAGCCGTTCGGTTTCGGCGGTAAATTGTAGGTCCCTTCCATTCCTGCAGAATATCAACGCACACACAGGAATTGTTGAAAGTGTAAGTCACAGGCCCCGGCTCCGCTTGGAACTGTTGTGCCAATAATTTATTTATTTTATCTATATTTGTTGAGGAGCTCATGCTCCTGTTATGGTTGTAGCTTAAACATATTTAGCTTTGTTTGTTGAACTTGACCCAGGGTCGCCCCTGGTTTTCTTGAAAACTCTAAGAGTTGTCAAAAAATCTGGGTTTTCCGTTCTCAAAAAACACATTAATAGAATTTTCCATTGGATGAAAAGAAACGTCCAGAAGCATCCGGTAGTCTTCTGAAACCGTTACATTGGTAAGCAAATGATACTTCTGACGATTCTGAGAAGAGAATTTTGCTTCTGGATTTGAAGTCAGAATCCACTCAAGAAGCACAAATATAAACAAAGGTAACCCAAATTTCACCTATAGAATATTCATTGGGGAAAGGTCTATAGTGCCGAAAGTTTTGGTTATGTCGACAAATGTGACATAATGTTGAATTTAAATCTGATGATGAAGACGTCAAAGGTCAGCAACTAATAGCACTTTCCATTGGTTTCACTCGGGGAACCACTCATTCTGAAAACCAATGGAACAAGCAAAATCGCTTCTGTTCAATTTTAACACAATGAAGTATTCGCAGGCATCAGTTTCACAAGTTGTGCCAATGTCAAAGTGGTGTGCGTAGCCCGATTCGCAGTATAAAGGGATTTTTACTGGTTCCTCGTATTAAATACTACTCACTAAACTTCGTTGCTGATCTTCGACGTCTTCATCATCAGATTTGGATTCAACAATAAATCACATTTGTCGACATTACCAAAACTTTCGGCGTTGCTGAATGCGAATAGACATTTTCCCAGTGAATATTTTATGGGTGACATTTGTGTTATATTTGTATTTGTGCTTCTTGAGTGGATTCTGACTTCAAATCCAGAAGCAAAATTCTCTTCTCAGAATCGTTAGAAGTGTCATTTGCTTACCAATGGAACGGTTTCAGAAGACTTCCGAATGCTTCTGGACGCTTCTTTTCGTCCAATGGAAAGTGCTATAGGTTTAGTGAGTGGTATTTAATACGAGAAACCACTAAAAATCCCTTTATAGCGCGAATCGGGGTATGAACACTACTTTGACATTGGCAAAACTTGTGAAACAGATGCCTGCGAATGCTACATTGTGTTTAAATTGAGCAAAAGCGATTTTGCTTGTTCCATTGGTTTTCAGAATGAGTGGGTTCCGCGAGTAAAACCAATGGAAAGTGCTATAAGGTTGCTGATTGTATATTTTTCCCAACGCACAAAAGCAAAAGTTTCCATTTTGCTTAATTTGTATGATTTTAATAAACTTTTATCAAAATAAATGCATTCACTTGCATTTTTTTTTTTAGTTTTTTTTCGAAAAAAATATATGAAAAATCAAATAGAGAAGAAAAATATATAAGAAATGCTTGACAAAAAAAGTCAGTTCAACAGCTGATTCGTTACCTCAACTCGCCCCAGTGAAATACAAAGATCGACTTTATGGTGACTCCAGGGCGACCCTAGGCTTAAAAAAAGAAGAGAATTTTCTCTTGAGGGCGAGTTGAGGTATTTCAAAAAACCAGTTGTGGCGACCCCAGGGTGACTTCAGCGCTCAACAAGCAAAGCTATTACTAAACTGTCAGACTACCAAAATGTTAAAGCAATTCAAACCATTGTATAACACTTCTTAATGGGTTTCATACAATCACTGTTGAACAGCTGTCCAGATAGGCAGGGGTAGTCCAGCGATTGTCTTTGAAAATGTAACCGATTCCCATACAAATCGTTTGAGCAACCAAACTGACTAATTAGTTCAGACCTGGACTTTTCTTTCCGCATTATCTCGTGTGCTTTAGCTTTTGCATATATAAATATATATGTATATATATATAGTTTATATATATAATGGCTTTAGCTGCTCTACGATAACTACAAACGAACTTGACTTCGATAGCACAAGAGGCGATTGAGTTCATTTCTATATTAAAGGCTCAAAAAACGTATGCGCGTATGCTCAAACGGACTAGATCTTAGTCTTTTATTCCGTATCCCATTGTGGCCTGTTCCAGGCGGAAATCCTTGCGATATAAAAAGTTCTATCCTGGCTCAAGACGAGTGTTACGGGGGAAATGTTTAAGGGGTGGAACACAGCTGGCTACCTCAATTGAGCATTTTTTGTAAAAGAACCTGTAAAATAATTAGTGCCATAATTGGACACTGTCTTATAGGCAGATATGCTACTAGACTGTCAAGTTAGCACTACCACCCCCTAAAAATGCTTAAGATACTCAAAAACAAAAAAAGAGTATGCCATTAATTGTCCTGAATTTGTCGTAGATAACCCTCATTATTTTTCAAAAATTTTCAGATTTTTTTGCCGGGAACTACCCCTACCAGAATTGGCTGTCAATTTATAGCGAGTTTCATTCACGAAAAGAATTGCTCTTTCTGTCAAAAGAATAGAGAAGTATCCGAATACGTCAAAGAGAAATGTCAAAAATGTTTCCGTATGAAAACAAATAAATATTTGTGATTTTTGTATGCAAAAGCGATCGGACTTCCAAGAAAATAAACGAACAAATCTTCCTTTATAATTTAAAACAATTTTTTTGTGAATAAACAATAGGTTAAATAGTGCCAAAGTGTTTTAAACAATTATTCTATAAAAAAAAAAACTTGTATTGTGCGTTTAAACACGGAATAAAAGTGCGACTGGTTTTGGCGCGATTTATTCACTTTCGGTGGATTGATTAATAATTAAAAAATATATTTCAATAATATTTACTGTGTTTTTATGTATCGGGATAGTTGTTGAATAAACACAATAAGTTGATTTCAATAAAATAATATAGTTTTATTGATTTCGTGCTGCCAAAATATACAAACAAAGTTGGACATTATTTTGCCGCAATATTTTTTTTCTTTCCTTGGCGGGATTTCACTCGCATCTTAGAAATGCGTTTCCATTTTGAAGAGGCCCATACGATTGGAAAAATAAAGAAATGCTCTTCTTTGCTTGCAATCGAATTGCTACTACAACCGTGTACACAGCAATTTGTCGGCATATTGTAAATGCACTTCTTTATTGTAATTTAAAGAAAAATAAAATTCTTTGGAGAATCCCGCCAACGAAAGAAAAAAAAATATTGCGGTAAAATATGTCCAACTTTGTTGGTATATTTTGGCAGCACGAAATCAATAAAACTATATTATTTTGTTGAAATAAACTTATTGTGTTTATTCAACAACTATCACGATAAATTAAAACACAGTAAATTTTATTGAAATATATTTTTTTAATTATTAATCAATCCACCGAAAGTGAATAAATCGCGCCAAAACAAGTCGCACTTTTATTCCGTGTTTAAACACACAATACAAGTTTTTTTTATAGAATAATTGTTTACAACACTTTGGCACTATTTAAGCTATTGTTTATTCGCAAAAAATTGTTTAAAATTATAAAGCCAGATATTTTTTCGTTTATTTTCTTGGAAGTCCGATCGCTTTTGCATACAAAAATCACAAATTTTGATTTGTTTTCATACGGAAAGTTTCATTTGACATTTCTGAGCGAGTGAGAGGGAAGTATATTGCCGTTTGCTTAAAAGCCCTATTGAATTCTCTCCGTCAATTTGACGGTTGAGTTAAGGACCCGACTGGAGTGGCCCAATTAATACCTACTTATGTGGATTTTTTTTGGTAAAAGCAAATTTGATCTAAAGTTTGATCGAATTTGCTGTCCAATAATAGCGGCAGATAGATTTGATCAGTTTTTTTTATTGTGTGTGTGTTTCTTTTGACGTTCTTAATTTGGGGCGTGCTTAACCATATGACAATGTCTAACGAGATTGATTTTTCTGTCATGTTATCTTCGTTGGAATAATCTTTAAGCAATTTTTTTTAGATTTTCGTGTAATACATTTCAACATTAATATAATAAAGTAGCTGCAATTAATTATTTCATAATTTAAAATGTACTTCAATGTGTTTTTGATGTCGAAAAGTCGAAAAGTTGTGTTCGCACATAAGTCATAATTTAATATTGATTAATTAGAGTTCACCGATTGAACACACCCAACCAAACAAATGCCCAATTATTGTTGAAATGTTGACAAGCACGATGGATTCAATTGTTAAGGAATTAGAATCAATTCATTTTCGTTTTTCTTGGCGAAGGCAATGTGCTCCTCTAGAACCATTCGAGTAAGTGATAAAATCATAAAAAGATTAAATTCAAACAATGAATGTTTGCAGATGGTCGTGTTGTAGCAGCCCCTTACTGTGAAGTGCAAGAACTCCAGCTGCCGATGTCGTTGTGAGACATGGTTTTACAGCGGAATTTACCGAAACAGAAGTGGCGTTAGGTAAACATCAAAGGAAACTAACGGGTGATTTTTTAGCTGGTTTGGTTTTGGCAACACTGGTTTTGACAGCTGACGTGTGTTTAGTACCTTGTGTCACTGTCAAACAGCTTCAGTTTGGTTTGCAATTTAACCATGGATCGTCTTACAAATTAACAACGCTTGCAAATTATTGAATTTTACTATCAAAATTCGTGCTCGGTTCGAAATGTTCAAATTGTTCAAATTGTGTTCAGCGATGAGGCTCATTTTTGGTTGAATGGGTACGTAAATAAGCAAAATTGCCGCATTTGGAGTGAAGATCAGCCAGAAGCATTGCAACAGCTACCAACGCATCCCGAAAAAGCCACTGTTTGGTGCGGTTTATGGGCCGGCGGCATTATTGGGCCATATTTCTTCAAAGATGATGCGAATCGCAGCGTTACTGTCAATGGTGAACGCTACCGAGCGATGATAACAAACTTTTGTTTGCCCGAAATGGAAGTTCTTGAATCTTGACTTGCATGATATGTGGTTTCAACAAGACGGTGCCACATGCCACACAGTACGCGAAACAATGGCGCAATTGCGAGGCGAGTTTGGTGAACAGTTAATTTCACGTTTCGGGCCGGTCAATTGGCCGCCTAGATCGTGCGATTTGACACCATTAGACTATTTTTAGTGGGGGTATGTCAAGGCTAATGTCTATAGGGACAAGCCCGCTTCGATTGACGCACTGGAAGCCAACATCCATGCATTCATTCGTGAGATACCGGCCGATATGTGTGAAAGAGTATGCCAAAATTGGACTCAGCGGATGGGCTACCTGAGACGCAGCCGCGGTCAACATTTGCATGAAATTATCTTTAAACATTAAATTGCAAGGTTCAAACTATCGATTCAAATAAATATTTCATTCATTTTTTCGAAGTTTTTGTGTTTTTTTTTTTTAAGTTCTAAACCTCTTAAAAAATCACCCGTTAGTTACACGAGAAAAACATGGACCCGAATTGCCTAAAATTAAGGCAAAAACTCCAGCTTCAGATGTTTCCACCATTGAAACCTCTAACAAAGAAATCGAGTTGGACAGAAATCAAAAGAGACCTGTTTTAAGCGGAAAACGTGCCTTCGAATTACCTAAATCTTAGTCAAAAGGTCCAGCTGTAGATGTCGTGCACCTAATTTCCGACAAAGAACGATCTGAAACAGAAATGGAGATGTCCCAAAAATATTTGCCACCAAGTTCCAATGAGACGGGCTTCGACTTCGATGGAACAAGTTTAATAAATTCCACACCCTTCTTCAGTCAATACGTTATGCCTAATCCTGCAAGAAAATGCTCGATTGCTTTGATAAAGAGCAAACCTATAGAATATAGAAAAATAGGGCCCAAAGCTCGAACCAAATCAGCCACAACACTGCAGGTTCAATCAACTATTCAATTTATCGATCCTCCATCTAAAACCTCATCCAATCGTCCGACTACTCATCCGAAACTCAAGTTCCAGAAGAAGATACACTGACATTCGCACAAGAAACTTCCAAGACTAGTTCTAGAAGATAAATCAAAAATTCTCTTATATTGTCCCACAAATCTTGAATCTCACAAAGAACATTTAAACGGTAATTGCTTCCACATGACGCGAGAGTATTTCTTTGAGAAGGTCGGCAAGAAAAACTCGGAGATTCATCAGATTGCATTCGACCGCGAATCGACTGTTTACTTTAAAATACCCGAGGAATCAGAAGAGAGCTCATCTTGTTACGGACGCCGGGCGCGTCTCCTCCATTGTGCCGACCCAACCTAAAAGAAAAGCAAATATAGATATTAGATCGAAGGGCAAGCGAGCAAATTTCAAAACATTTACAGCCAAAGTCGGGAACGAATGTAATTTATTTATTGATATGTACGATCTGTCAGTTAACTTATTTTAAATCTTTAAATTGTATTCCATACTTGGGAACGTTTGTCATTTAAGTGTGTATTTGTGTTATTCGCCTTTCAAATCTGAAAAACAAGACCAAATATGGAATCGTTCCACGCGACCTTACCGCAGAAAAACGAGGGGTGCGTATTCAGCTTAAGGCTTAGCTTTAAGTGACATCCCTGATTCTTTCGAGGTAGAGATCTGTTGAATTGTCGAAATTGGTGAGGGAATGAGAAACAATTATACTAACCCTTGGTACATACCCATACGAATACATGCAATTTTATTGTGTATAAGGATTAGCGGAAAACTTATCGGAAGATGTTTTTCAGTTAGGAGAAAAACAAGAACTTTGGTTGTGTATGTGTATCTGCTCGTGCATGGCCACACATTCATTTTCGAGTAAGGAAAACGATTGAGCTATAGTTACGACAGTGGACGATCAAAAGTTAAAATGTGTACCTACGTACCTACGTTCAAGGTTTACATTAAAATTTTGTGTGGTGCGTTTTCGTTTAGCAGTAAAATTAATCAATTAATAATTTCGGTTTTTTTTTGTTTTAGTAGCTAGAATACATAAAAATAAGGAATTTCTTTTAAAAAAAAGTGGGAGAACTAAATTCAAACTTGAAAATCAGACAAGTAGTGGTGAGTTAGGTGAAATTAAATGAGTTTTTTTAGTGTGTTTGTGTTTTAGGAAATGGTCGGCGGTCTCAAGTTTTGAATAAAAGACCGGGCCGCCGACCGAGTATTTTTGCGAGGAAATTGGTGCTGAACCTTTTTGGGGTTAGTCAAAGACCAACCCACGGCGAAGAAAGGCTTCCCAAGACAGGAGCACCTCTTAGCCCCCATGCCTTTTGGGAACAGCATAAACGCCTCACCCCCTTGGGGTACCATCTGCAACTCCACCAGGTTTTCTTTTCGGAAGAATAAAGGCCACAGTGAGTTCCTAAAATTAAAACATACAATTAAAAGAAACATTTAAATGAAAGAAACATTTAAATGAAAATGTCAAGTAAAGAAAATCAAAATAAAATTTAAAAAGAAGGAAACAAAGTTATAAAAAGAAAATAAATTAAATGAATATTTAGAAAAAAAAACTAAAAAGAAAATTAAAATGCAGTTTTAAGATATTTATTGGTATATATGTATTTATTTAATGATTTAGTTATTTAGTTTTTTTACATATACATATAATAGCTTTATGGTGTTTCTTATATAACGTCATTTGGTTTATTTTTGTATTCTATTTTTTTTAGTTTAATATTCCTACATTCAAATATTTTTGCTATTGTAAGCGAGAAAGATATTTTTTTTTGTGATATTTTTTTTGTTTTCTTCTGTTTTTGGTGAAACCCCCAATCTTCCTCCACAGAGCTGTATGGTCTGTGGGTTGGGAGAATCGTTCTGAAAACTTTTATGTCAAACGTCAGATGAGAAATAGTTTGTTATTTTTTGTTGTTTGTTGTGAAATTGTGCCAGTATGTAATAAATATAACAAAAATAAACAAATAATGAACGAAGAACTTAATATGTACTTTAATTATCCAATTAATTATCAATTATCTAATGATTACTTTTTGCAATGGCAAAAGACAAAAATCAAATGACAAAAATTATAATTCAAATTGACATGGATACCCAAAACAAGTTTCATTCAAAAGGGCAATTCTCGATTTTGAGAACAATTCTTCCAAATTTGAATGAAACTCGCTATTAGTATAAATCTAAATTGACAGCCAATTTTCGAAGAAAGTCAAAAAATTTTTTTTATTGGATAACCTGCCGCATATTAGTTGCAAATTTGTCGTGAAATTAGGGGATAATTTTTAAAAATGAAACGCGACAAATTATTGTGTTTCACGACAAAGGTTAACTGTGGTTAAATGTTAATCAGCGTCTAATATTTAAAGTCCTAATATTTGTGTATAATATAAAATTTTGCAATTATCCACAGTATCTACAGGAGAAATTGGTCTATGTTAGAGAATTGCAACCATTCAATCTCAGATCAGCAAATGATTTCCGTCTGGAAAGATACAACAGGAGCAGCACCCAAAAATCTGTCATGTAGGTACCAAGGAGTCAAACTCTTCAACTCGCTGCCACGTGAATTAAAAGATGAGTCCAACTTCCAACGATTTAAGTGGCTTGCCATTGATTTTATAAAAATAAATTATTGTTAGATTTCAATTCTTCTTCAAGTTAACACTGCCAGGGGCTAACTTTTAAAATAGGGGCGCGACAAATTTGTTCTGTTTCACGACAAATTTACGACAATTAATCATAATTGTTCATTTAAAAAAAATCGAAAGTAACAGTGCTAACTTGACGAACATCTTTTTCTCTCGCTCCGAGACATCAAATGAAATACTTTTCTAAAATAGGTGATTTTTGGAGGCAAAAAAAGGCTGTTAAGTAATTAAATTTAAATTTATCGGGAAAGTTGATTAGTTTATTCTCGACTTCAACAAATCCAAATCAATTGTAATGGAGCAATGAATTGTCAACAATCATAACGTTCAGATTTTTCCCTTGAATTGGCAAAGCGATTCGTTTAAAAGGCTACTTTCTGCATCCCCTTTTTCTCAGCATCTATCTAGGCGATGTTGAAGATTTTGGTGTTTTGCTGGATCCCCCGCTACTTTCTGCATCCCCCGTTTCCACCTAAAAAATGTATTTAAGAAAACAGTCTGACTGTTTCTTTACAAAAACGGCTAGATCTCGCAAGTTACTCATCAGATCATCTTGATTATGGTCATGCTGAGTCACTAATGAGCTTATCTAACTAACTGCATCACCACAATTTTGATTTAATGCCTATTAAGTTTTTTGAAAAAAAAACTACCCCAAAATGATCTCTTATATGGCCAGAAACACAAATATTCATATTCTGACGATAAGTTTTCATTTCCAATCACAAAATGATTTTCTTTCATTTTTTGTTCTGCTTGTTTTTCTCCCTGCAAGTTAAATTCAAATTGAAAGTGGTCGTTTGAAAGTCTAAATAAATCCTAACTACGTTATCGTTCCTAAATGGTTTCTAAAAACCCCAACAAATCCTAAGAATGACAACAATTTTTTGTTTAACATAACAACAAACGTTGACTATGGTTAGAAAAAGAACCAACTAAATGAATATTCTGTGTCGGGCATTTGAGTTATATTTGTATTTGTGCTTATTGAGTGGATTCGTCACAAATGTGTCCTTTGTTTACCATTCTTCAGAAAACTTCCGGATGCTTAAAGGCGCTTGTTTGTTGTTCATGCTTACTTTAAAAAGAAGATAGTTAGTTCTGAGATAAATGTACTATTCGTTGAAACATCACATCACATTTCTAATACATATTTAGATAAGGGTTTTCCAGAATGCCCAAATTCGACTAACGTACCTCTATGGTATTGCGAGCCTGGTTAAAAGGTTGTTTATTGGTGAGGTCAAAATATATATTCAACATGAGCCATGTTGTGTCTTCCACGAGGTTCCCATAATGCAGAGTCCAGGGTGGCTCGGGAAACCTGATGATACATTTTTCAATCCTTTCGAGAAGTACCTATCGCTTTTCATTTCTGCATACCGGATATCATTTTTATTCTCATTTTTAATTGTAGTGGGTTTTTTTGGGGGAAATTGTCAAACACCATAGATACTAGCTTTGTTTGTTGAGCCCTGAAGTCACCCTGGGGTCGCCCTGGGGTCGCCACAGCGCGTTTTTTTGAATTACCTCAACTCGCCCTATAAAGAAAATTCTCTGTTTTTTGAAACCTGGGGTCGCCCTGAAGTCACCCTGAAGTCGATCTTGCTATTTAGCTGGGGCGAGTTGAGGTAACGAATCAGCTGTTGAAGTGACTTTTGCTGTCAAGCATTTCTTGTGTATTTTTCTTCTGTATTTGATTTTTCATGTCTTTTTTTCGATAAAACTAAATGAAATGCAAGTGAATGCATTTATTTTGATGAAAGTAAATACAAATCGAACAAATAAAGCAAAATGGAAACTTTTGATTTTGTGCGTTGTGAAAAATATACAATCAGCAGCCGTCATGCGTTTTTTGAGAACCGAAAAACCCAGGTTTTTTTTGACAACTCTTGGAGTTGTCAAGAAAACCCAGGGCGACCCTGGGTAAAGTTCAACAAACAAAGCTACTACTGCATTCACAATCTCAAGCAGAAAGGGATACTGCTTTGTAGAAAGACTCCAGCCGTCGCTGAACGCCCCCCATTATAGTCGTCTAAAGTAGACTTATATACTCAGACACGCCGCGCGCATAACTGGAGACAGGGTTACAGAAAGCTGTTAAGCTTTTCTTCGTTTTAAAGACAAATAAAAAAAATGAAAACTCGTATGTAGCTAAAGTTATTTTCAGTGTATTGGAAAAAATGTTGGAGAAATATTAGAGCACCACAGTACAAGATTACAAATTGGAAAGACCAAATTTTGACTTAAATGATAACTACTTAACTTTGCACGAGCTCAACTATAAACTGACATTGAACTCGTTTTTTGAAAAACCTCAACTCGCCCTAACAGGAAAATTCTCTATTTTTCATGGGGTCACCTCTCACCTACCCCCAAGTCACCCTGAAGGCGATCTTGGTACTTTGCTGAGGGGAGTTGAGGAATCGAATCAGCTGTTTAAGTGGCATTTGCTTTCAAGCATTTCTTGGGTATTTGATTTTTGAATTAATTTTTTTCGAATGAAACGCATGTGAATGCATTTATTAAAGAAAAGGTGAATCAAAAATAAACAAATAAAGTAAATTATAATGTTTTGATTTCGTGCGTTGTGACAAATATACAATCAGCAGCCCTAATGTGTTTTCTGAGAATCTAAAAACCCCGGATTTTTGGTGAACCCTTGAAGTTGTTAAGAACCTAGGGCGACCCGTATGAAGTTAAAAAAAAAACAAAGCCATTGTATACCTATATAAACTATAGTTTTACCACGCGAGGTGCGTCATCTATGGACGGAAAACTAAGCTCTTGATTTTAGAGGTTTTTGTCTTTTTTTTACGTTCCACCATTTTAATTGTAGTTGTTGCTTCCCATGGTAATCTAGACAAAAACCTCTTAAATCAAGAGCTTAGTTTTCCATAGTCCATAGATGGCGCACCTCACGTGGTAGTACTATAGTTTATATACATACAATGACAAAGTTGTTATTAGAAATCTTTATAATTTATTTTTTAAAGTTGAGCCTACTATTTGTACCGATGTAGATAAAGATGCTCAAGCATAGAAGCGACGTTTCATTTTGTTTCCGTATTTAAAAAAAAACTTAAATTTGAGGCGTTTGATCTGCCAAAATGAATTCAGATCCTCACGATTCATACTTTATTAGGTCCTTAAAAGCACCATTTGAGGCAGTTTACAGAATATTTAAACAAAGATGCTCAAAAGCAACAATAATTTAGGCCGAACTCCTAGAACTGAAATCTGAGTTGTGGTTAAAAACCCCACAAAAAAAAATTCCAAATGAATAAAAAAAAATAATATAATTTAAAATATATATTTATTAAAACAAAGAAAATAACTAAGCTGTATTTATAATGAAATAAATTTTTATATTGAAATAGTTTACACAAACAAAATCAAATGTTTTTATTTTTTTTTTGGAAAAAAAAAAATTGTATATTCTCAGTGTGATTGTAAATTGAAAAATTTCATATACAAACCGTTTAAGTTTGTCTTTAAAATAGGGTTTTTAATTTATTTTTACTTTTAATTTCAAAAAAAAATATCATGCACAAAGCCTTTTACAATAATATAATGAATTAGTGTGTGTGGCCCAAAGAAAACAACAATTTATATATATATATATATATATATATATATAGTATGCATACTATACTCGTATATATTTATGTTGTTTTTTTGTTAATTTTAAAAAATTGACACAAACCGACCGAAAAAAGTTAATGCACCCATAGATAAGTTTTTAATATGTATGTATATAACAGCTTGGGGTTAGATTGATTATATAAACAAATATATATATGTATATATATAGGAAAACCCTATTTGCAACGAACAACCAACAACAACAAGCATACCGCCATTTATTTATGTATTATGTAGTATTTAAAAGTTTAGCGCCTGTTTTTTTTGAAAGTGTCTAATTTAAAAGTCTGAATAACGCATATTTCCAGTAACTTTTGGTCCAACTGGCATTGGGCGGTAAGGTTCGTTCTTTCTGGAACCACCCCAACCGCGAGCTGAAACATTAAAGTTTTGACAATGTGACAAGTCAACTGAAGATACTCTGGAACAAGTAGAGCTGTCGTTGCCATATCCACCACTGAATTGTTGAGATGTGGGTCGAGATGAAACTGGTGTTGGTGTAGTGTAGCCCGAGCCATAAGACGGAGACTGATTGACTGGAGATCCTGCTCCTGTTTGAAGATAGCATGGCTTGTGTGGGACATTCATTGGACCGCTCGAAAAGGGTATGGGTGAAGCGTTTCCTAGTTTATTTGACATAGATGGTACACCTAATGGTCGTTGGTAGGATGGTGTTGGTGAAGGATCTGGTTGTTCAAATTTGGCCAGCTTGTTATATGGCAACGGCGATGGGTTGAAGTTCACGGGAGTCGGATTTGAAGACGATTGTTGTTGTTGCTGATATACGGATGGAGCCCATGACTGCTGTTTTGGTGGTTGTGTTCTCGATAATGGTTGTGGTGATTGCGACTGATAATATGGTGCAGCTGCTGGCTTAGTCATTGGGAAGCCGGTGCCGTACGGCTTATTTTCGATGGGTGCTGGGTAACTCGATGGAGGTTGATACACTGGAAAACCTGCACTTGGGGCATAGTGAGCTGTTGGTGGTGGAGCATAGCTCTCAAGGGGTATCTCCTTTGGTATGTATAGCTCTGAAATAAGAATTATTGTAGAAAGAAAAAAAAAGAAAAAAGTCAATAATTTATGATAATACTATTATTTTCAAGATTAACAATGTTCGCATAAGCCAGTTAAAAAGGTATAGTGTAATATTTAATTGTTGTTGCTCGCTTAAGCGCTCTTCATAAACCCATTCCTGGTGTAGCCCATTTTCCTGACCTATGAGAACAATGCTATAAAAACCAGTGACATTGGAAAGGACGAGGGCAACAAAATCAAATCAAAATCATGCAGTGGCAAAAATACTTAAATCAAGGAGTCAAATATAATATAACTTCCTTTTTTGTTGGCTAAGGGCTGTACGAAAAACGAAGGCATATCTAAATATATTATTGAAAAAAGGTCATTTTGTTTAAGCTTAGTAAAATCAAATGGTAATTAATAGGGCCTTGACAAGAACGAAATGGAAATTAACATGGAGAGCAAAGCAATTATTTAGGGTTGTGTCAACATTCCATGTTAGCCAATGAAGAACTTCATTTGAGGCTTGCCTTCGTTATGCTGTCGATGCTGATGTTCATCGTCTTCTACAACACGTTTAAACTGATATTGTTCATCTCGAACAATGAGCATTGTTGTCTTCTTTTGTTGAACTTCAGATTCGGAGTCTGCAAATTTTGTCTGATGTCTAACGAAATCCTCATATTCATTTTGTTTTTGTTGGTTCTCTTCGTGCACACTCAGCAATTTAGGTTTCTTCGCAATAGGCTTTATTATAGCCTGGCTTTCAGCAGCCATTTTTTCAGCTACCACTTGTTGTTCGAATGTGGAAATGAGGTCCTTCACAGGAACCTTAATGTAATCTTCTTCATTTTCTTCTTGTTTGTTGTTCGTTCCCTCACTGCTAATACTGGTGGTTATTTGTGAAACAATATTATCATCACTTCTCTTTATATTCCTATTCCCACTCCCATCTGGTGGAAGGGTTTTCTTCTGCTGGCATACAATTTGTTCGGCCTGCAATTGTTGTTCATTTTGTTGCCCAAGATCTTTAATTTCTTTTTGATGACGTGTATAGTCCGCAAACTGTTGATATTGTTCCTGTTGGTGTGACACTTGCTGCTGGTGCAACATTTCACGCCTTTCAACACCCTCCAGAGCGGTTTGTAGCTCTTGAATGGCTGTATCATAGCTCATCAAACTATTCTTGGCTTCAGAGACGATAAGTTCGGGTGAACGAGCAAGACAACTTGTTAATTGGTGTTGCTGATGTTGCTGATTTTGGTGTTGTATGATTGGCAATGTCAATTTTGTTTTATCCATTAGACGAATGATTTCATCTTCATCGTTGGTTGTTAGATCTTCACAGTTTTTTGCTGCACTCGAAACTTGGTTGATTTTGCTTATAGCTTCGAGGTGCTCTGCAACGGTGGTTGCAGCATCAAATGAAGCAAAAGCTGATGGTGGTGATGTAATATCTTTTTTTTTTTTTGTAAGCGTTAATGATAGATTGATGACAATAGTGATGAAATGAGAAGTACATAATGCAAGAAAGAAAAAGATTAATACAATGTTTAAAAAATGTAAATAGCTGCAATTTTGATAAAGAATACACAATTTGCGTCTAAAAAATATAGAAACTGTTGACTGTTGAAAGACATGCCTAAAAAGAAGTATTAAAAATTTTCTTTTAATAATCTTCCGAAGCTTTTTTCTAATTACGGACGTAAACATTTTATCGGAAAGAATTGGTACTATCTCAAGTAATTTTGAAGTTGCCTTATGAGCTTAAAGGCTTATGTATAACCAAACAAGGCTGCTCTATAAATCAGTAAACTTTTAAAGCATCAACATTCTAAAAAGCTAGTGAAACGCTGTCAACTAAGAAGAAGCTTTAAAGCTTTTAAATAAACTCCTTTGATGTGCCTTTTCTTAAAGCAGATGCATTGAACATAATAGCGTTTAGTTAAGCTTTTATGTTATAAGCCTTTTCTTAGATTTAAAATTAAAAAAAAAAATATAAAACCCGAAATTATGGTAAACCCACCTTTAGGCAAAGTCACTGCTGGTGCCTTCCATCCTTGTGGTATACTTGGCTTGTAGGCTAGATCACGTTGACTATTATAACCCGATGATGATGGTTTAGTCTGGGCAGCCTTCAAAATTTGGTCCTAAAGGGGCAAATTTAAAAGTATCGTTAGCTCTTTAATTATAATTATAAAATTATAAAAAGTTGATGACAAATAATATAGTGTGGATGTTTTAGTATTTGTGTTTGAGTTTACAAATTTGCATACTTGTTGTGGTGTTGGTGTAACTGATATTTGTGGTGCCTGTTGATATTCATATTGTCCATAGTGTGGATGTTGACCCCCATATAAGTCATACGGGGTATGTTTGTTTACCTCTTGGAAAGCATTGCTAGCAGAACCTGTTTCCAATGCAGCTTCCCATGGTGATTTAACAATTTTTAAACTAGGTTGACTGTACTTATCCTGTATTTGATCTTGCTGCATGTTCAATTGAACGCGGTGTATACCAACATCAGAATATGCTGGTACCATGCTTGCAGGCGATGTCGGTTTGTAGGGTTGATGATCTGGTACACCAGATGGCGATTGGGTGCCAGCATTAGTTTCATCAACAATCCATTTTTCAGCTTTCCTGCGGCGTTTAGCAAAAAGTTCAGCGCCTTCAAATTTGTTTTGCAATCAAAAAAGTTTAATTAGTTTCACTGAATTGGAAAAAGAGATTTTCAATGAAAAAAAGAAAGCTTAGAAGTATAGCATACTACAAACATCCTACCGTTCTAAAGTTTATTCGATTACTTGTTGTGCACTTGATGTTCATATTCAATATTCAATCGTTTAAACTACAGCCGGATTAAGAGTTTGTTGTGTGCAAGTACTCTTTTAAGGAAGTCGAAGCTTAAAGCATTCAAGCTGATGAAATGATAGATGGGCTTTGATTTTTCCATTTCAAATATTCATTTTTACAGTTCTCCTATTTAACAGTGGTTAAAAAAGTCACGTATTTTTAATTTCCGTTTGATTAATTTGAAAATCAATTATCAAATGCTTAACCTTTCATAAATTATAGTTAATACCATATGAGACAAAACAACTGTCTTTGTTTAATGAATCTATGTTGCCGAAGAAAGTGCAAAGGAGCATAGTGCCATTTCGTGGTGTTCCATCGAAAAATCTAACATTTAAGTGATTCTATTCAGTTTGAGGCAATGTCTATTCGCAAGCACTTGTTTCACAAGTTTTGCCAAAGTCAAGTTGCTGTGCGGAGACCGATTCGCTGCACAAAAGTTTATTTTTACTCCTTCCTAGAACCTAATACCGCTCATTTACCTTCGTTGCTAGGCCTCGGCTGGTTCCACAAATATTTGGATAAAACAATATGTTGCAATTATCGACACTACTAAAACATTCGGCAATATGGCATGCGAATAGACACTCCCCAAAGAATATTAATGACATTTGAGTTTTATTTGTCCTTGTGCTTACTCAAATCGAGCAGGAAAATGCTTTTATCAGAATCGTCACAAATTTGTTATTTGTTTACCAATCGAACGGTTTCAGAAGACTTCCGAATGCTTCTAGAAGCTTCTTTTCCTTCAATGGAAAGTGCTTTAAGAATCTATAATTTTGTGTTCGACTTTAAGTGTGTTTATTAAAGTTGAAGTTGCACAGAAAAGTACATAAAACAACAACAAAAAAAGCAGAGAATTTATTGTTCCATGAAGAATAATCATCCCCTTTTCTGTTCGACAATTTAGTAATTTTAAAATGTAAAATGTCACATTTGTTAAGAGCTGTATTTAATTCTGACATTACTTGCAGAGGATTAAAAGAGGCTTACTGTGAAATACCCCTGTCAATTTTGTTCAGGGCACTTTATCTTAACATATTAGGTTATAGCGAGTTTCATCCAAGAAAAGATTTGTTCTTTCTGTCAAAAGATTTGATCCTTTTCAGTTTTGCAAGTTTCATTGCAAAAAAAGAGCAATTCTAGATCAATTCTCAACACGAAAGATTGCATCTCTGATGGGTTGGGAAATGCGATCTGAATAATTTTCTGTCAAACGTCAGATGAGAACTAATTTGTTATTTTTTTTTTAGTTTGTTGTGAAATTGTGCCAGTCTATGATAAATAAAACAAAAATAAACAAATAGTGAGCATAGAACTTAATATGTACTTTAATTATCCAATTATTTATCAATTATCCAATGATTTCTTCTTCCAATGACAAAAGACAAAAATCAAATGACAAAAAGTCGAATTCAAATTGCCAATGGATACCAAAAACAAGTTTCATTGAAAAGAGATATTCGCTATTTTGAGTACAATTCTTCCAAATTTGAATGAAACTCGCTATAAGTATTACACGGTCATCGAAATCTGTCATTGCAATGACATTTTGACATAACAAAAATAAGTCATTGTAACGTCAGTGCACAGTCATTTTTCACAGTGTCATTGTTAGCTACAGTGATGATCACACGAATGGCGCAAGCCTGTCATTGGTGCCCAAAAATGCAATGACGGGCAGACCTTGTCATTGTGATTTTTGACATTTGGTGTTATTGCCATGACATGCAAAAGAATGACGATCACACGACATGACCACTTTCAATACTTTGAAAGTCTATGGTGACCTGAAACCGCGATGACAGAAGTCATTTTTCGCAATGACGATTACACGTCATTCATAAATTGAGTCATCGTGACTGATAATATTGACGTGAGTTGAGTCTACGATCAAAATGATTTAAATTAAAAACAATAAATAATATAATTCCAATTACAGCAAATGAAAGAAAACGAAAAATGTAAAAAATACGCTGGAGATGGCGATTCCAGCAACATATATTATATTTAAGGAAAGCACAGTCGAAGAAGACGACGATCGACGAAAACCAAAGACCATCACGAATAGTTCGTTCTGTGTGGTTCAAAAAATGGTTGCTACGTATTGATACATAAGGGTCATATTTTATTTTGAAGAATGGAAGTACCTTCCTACTATTTGGGAATTTCTGGAGTGATTAAAATGATTGGTTTCACCGGTTTATAGTGAAGTATTTGCGGTACGATATAAGCTATGACCCAACTTTTATCTTGAAAGCCAAGTGACGGAACTTCTTTGTCCTAGAAATGCTGTGGACCAATATGTGCGTGTGACCTCATCAAGATGCTTCAGCAGAAATATTAGCCAAGCATGGATGGCGTTGGAGGACATACTAAAGTAGATATTCATTAAGGGTAGGCGCCTACTAGATTTCTTGTCAAAGAACAGTTTGGTTGTGGAATCCAATATAAAAACAATAATAGTCACTTAAACAGTTAAACTGTTCCTTCAAAAAAAGTATAATATGTGTGACCTTACACTTAAAAAAAAAAACATTGGTTACCAAATTGTTGAATCCTAACATTAAACTTTTAATTTGAACAAAAGAGCCCAGGGCTTTGACGGTTTCTTAACTTTTTCTTCGTATTCGATACCAGTCACGCAAACTCTGTTGATCAACTTCGGCACATAAAGTTTTTAGACTCAAAAATACGTCACATTACTGCGTGCGAGTAGCCAATCCCCAAAAAATTTTCTGTGGCAGAAATTTGAATTACATTATGTATTTGTGCTTTTTGAACGGATGCTCATTCAAAATGTAAAGCGACATTCGACTTTGTGTCAAAGGATCCTAGATGCTTATTAATGATTCTTTTCTATTCCTAAAATGCTCTTTGAGTGACTGAGATTTTGACGCCTATGTACGATCGAACAAACTATTCACAATTTGTGCAGGGTACATAATAATATGATTACCTCGGCCTTTTGGAGCATTGAGTGCTGTTACTAATTCTGCACATCTATCGGGAGACAGCAATCCTGTCTCACTCAATGGCTCGCGCACTGAATTCAAGTCCCACACTTGACCGCGGGGATTCATAACCAACTTCAAGGGTACTTTATCATTATAATGATTCCTTGAATTCTCCTTGCTTTCTTCGTAATATTCCTGGATTTCCGGTTGACCTTTAGGCAATATAGACATGGTTTTAGGTCATAATAAGGCATGTTTCATCTTTCTTTTGCCAACAACAAAGAAAGAAACAAAAACAAAATGGACCATCACTAACCTTTTCCGGAACCTTCGTGAACCCATTTGACCGATCGCTTCTTGCGATTTACATACATAGATTGACCCTTCGATTGATGGTTGCTAATGTCACTCAACGAATGTGATATCCTTCGTGCAAGTGCAACCTGGTCCTCAACAGTTGGATGAAGATTTGGTGAATAAAATGCTGACGATGCATACAGTTTTCCTGTCAACAAACCACAGGGATATTATACTTAAAATTAAAAAAAAAATGCGTAAACTCTCTACAAGAAATTTCGGGATTTAATTGGAGGATATAGGTAAAGTTTTTTTTAACTAGTGATTGTTGTTGCATATTTTCGTTTCAATAACTTCCAACATGCATTAGATACGAGTATATCAATAAAAAAAAATATGTACGTACATACAAAATTATAAGATGCATGTGCTCCCAGATTTTTTTTTTTATTAAAAAGTGGTATTCATGTCACTTTATTTTATGTTTGCCCTTTTAGTTTCGAAAAAGGAAACTTAAATAAATACGAGAAACTTTAAACTTTAAAGTGACTTAAATGCCCCTAGTTTTTGAGAGATGGCTGTCATTTCAATTTTTTTTTAAGTACAGGTATGACATTTGTTATTTGATTTTTTTTTTATGTTTTTGTTTTTGTTAAATAAAATGACTGCGCGGATAAAAAAGTTGGATGATAGAAAGAATCGTTGTTAATGTGTTAGTTTTGTATATAGGCACAAGAGAAGAAAACACCAACAATAAAAAATAAACAACCACAATCACAACCAAAAAAATCCCTTTTCCGTAAAGCAATATAACAAAGTCTTAATTAATTTTTTTTTGTTCCGATGTAGTGTACTTACGATTCTTTGGCAAAATCTCTTCAGCATCGGTAGCTGGTGTGAATATTTTCTGCAAATCGACTCTTTTTGAAATCGTTGATGATGACTCCTGAGACGAGAGGCAAAGAAAATAGTTTTGTCATTTTTTGTATCGTGCTGTTTTTTTTTTTTTTTTGTAAAACAATTTTTACTTGTTTTTTTATTGCACACCTTAGTTTTTTGCCAAATTTGTTTACTTAAATCAGTGAGAAACTCCTTTTTGGCGGGATCATGACGATCGCTTGGCTTAAAGCCACGTTCTTTTTCTACAATACAATTGCCCATGGATCGTGATTTTTGTATCCTACTGTAGTGGCGTTCATAACCGGGCAGACCACCATCTGATGATACATTAAGGGAACTGATACTTTTTTGCATCGTAATTTTGTCTAATTACGTTCTAAGGTAGAGGTTCTATTTTCGAATTATGAAATATGTAATTTCAATTACAGAAAACTCAAAGTAAAAATTTGATTCGATTCTTTTTCGATTAAATTATAAAAAAAAAAACTAAACAAAAAATGTTTTCGATTTCCTAACATGTAGGTACCTAATTTTTTTTTAGTCGTGGTCGTGTCGGTGAATAAAAACCGAAATCAAAAATCAAAAAAAAAAATTCTAACGAAAACAAAACAAAAATAACTTATAGTCTTTACTACAAACGCACTCTTACAATGAAGAAAACATTTGAATTTTTTTTATAAGTTTTATCAGAATTAAAAACAAAATTTTCACAAAATTAAAAAAAAAAAGTTTCGCAATCGAAGATATTTTTTATCTATACCCGTCGAGAACAAAAAGTAAACTTGTTCGATTTGTGTGTTTTTCAAATCGCCACAAAAACGCTGGCGCACGTAGTTTTTTTTGCATATAAAAGAAAGAGAAAGGTAAAAGTCCGTTAAGACAACATTTAAAATATTCAACAAATTTTCAGCTTAACAATTTGAGAAGAAAAAAAGATATAAAACAGAGAAAGGATGCGCAGGCACACAGCACAATTCTTATCTTGTGTCATCTTTTTTTCAATTCGAAATTGCGATGGTTATTCACTTTCATGAGGTGACAATTAATTAGAGTGTACAAGAATAGCATTTGAATAAAAGCAAGAGACAATCAAAGAAGTGTTTTTTTCTCAAGAAATTTTCATTAAAATTTTCGAAATGTTGTCGGTGTGAGATGGGATCGCACTTGTTAGATATTATGAACATTTTGTTTGGTTTTTTTTTTTTTTTTTTTAAAGTTATTGACATATTCATATTTTTTAACCGAAACAAATGTTATCTAATTTGTATGGCCCTGAGGTGCTCAACGCATGTGACCTACTTTTTTAAAAACGATTTAATTTTTTTTATATAATTTTAATTTTATTTATTTTTTAATTTATCATATTTATGGGTTTTTTTCTCAATCGTCCCAGATAGTCAGTCACACAACACCGCACCACACCGCCAACACAGCCTATTATTAAATTCATGCTGACGATTCTTTTGCTATACATGATTCTTAATGGGTCTATCTCTTTTCTCTGTGTACACCACGAGCAGAATAAAGTTTAAAATTTGTGTGTGTCGTGTATTTTTAGCTTAGCTTTTTGGGAAACGATTTGCTAGATACTGTGGAAAAAAAGAAGGAAAAATGACACCAAAATTGTGTAGTATATGTAGTAGGTTTATATTGTATTTAATTATATGGTGGTTTTTATTGTTTATCTCGTGGCCTTATTATTCTTGTGTGGGATTGTTGAATTTTTAAGTATCTATTGAGAGAAGCATCACGTCCGAAACGGCATATACATACGAGTATAAGTAAAATAAAATAGCATGAGTTTTAACTTGAAATGTGCTTCATTTACAGCCCTAACTCCTAATGATGTTGAGATGACATTCGGTGCCATAAACTGGAAAGCATTTTGCAGATGTTAAGAATTTTATTCAAGTCTCTTGCTTTATTTTTTTCGAGTTTTCTAAAGAAAAACAACTTGATATGGTTAAAATGAGATAATATTTTTTAAAACAATTTATTGATTGTTTTGAAAACTTGAAAACTGTTTAAATTTTTCCAATGAATTAAAAACTGAAGAAAAAAAAAACATTTAATTTACAATTCATATCACGAGTAATATTATTTTTGTACTAGCAAAAGCTAACAGTATTCCATTTTAGACTTACTTTCACAATATTTTACCATGGACAATCGTTAAGATAAAAGAGTCTATCTGCTTGGAGACTTTTAAAACTATGTCGAACTTGAAAGTTTAAAAATGTGAAATTACGAATCCGAAAAAGTACCTAATCCGGATAAAAAAAATTAAATTCATAGTAACTTCTGATGTAATGACTCATAGTATTGAGCTGCGGCCTAACTATTAATGACGCAATGTTTTCAAACGAAAACTGTAAGAGTATGAGACTTGGAAATTTACGAATACATAATGAAGTTATAATGAACCAAAATATACCACTCTTTTCACATTAAAAACTGCTTCATAATCGCTCAAGAGCAGAATTTATTAAAGAAACTATTGCCAGGTGAGCTGCAGATACAGCATTTGCCAAAAAAAAAAACTATAATTTGGCTAAGCAATGCTTTTTTCGTATGAAACAGTTTTTTTTTTATTTCGTATTCAAGAAGATTGCATTCTTGTTGTCCAAGAAATTCTTTCCGACACAAAGATTTAAGTAGGAATCATCGTGTTATATTTATTCAACAAATGGCAGCTTTATTGCTTCACTCTGGTGCTAATTTTCTTTTTCTATTACATTTTAAAGTTTAACAATTTTTAAAATAAACGAACAAATTCGTGTACTAGAACTTATTTACAATATGAACTGATACTAATACGAATTTACTATGAGTTGTATAGTTTACGAAAACTTCATTTGCAAATTATTTGAAGCAACAATTTTAGTTACTTGGGTCGTATAGTTTAAAACTTTTTACTTTTCTTATATCGTGTTGGCGTGTCGTGAAATCCAGCTCGAGTGTTTTTGAATGTAAAAAGTAAGTTAACATTTCCTTTAAAAAATATTCTGTAGTTATATAAAACTCGCCTGACAGCACATTGGGTTAATGGCAAATTTATTTTTATAAATCAAGCATTTGGCATTCTATTTTGTGTTAAATAAAAAAAAAAAAACTGAAATAAAACCGCAAAATTGTGTGTGATGTTTCGTGGGAAATATTGTTAAATGATTTGTAAATATGTGTGTTTAAAAATCAATTTGTGTACCTCTGTGTTGTTGTCCTTCCATGACGGCAATGACATTGATCTATGCTCCTTTGGTGTCATAAAATTAGGAGTGTGACTCTCCTGTACCGTTGTTTTGCTGGATCGTACCATTCGGAAACCATCGTTTTCCTATGTTTGTTTTGTTATTTGTTTAAATAATAAGATTTATTTCTGTAGCTTATGTGGCAGTTAAACTTAATTCTGATGCTTAAGCAGGACAAATACCAAATTTGTAATGAAGAATTTAAAATTCAAAAAGATTTTAGGTACCTATTTAATTCAATTTTAAGTCCTATCAGTGACATAATTTGGTGTCACAAAAATAAAAACAGGGAAGAATTTATTTATATTCGCTTGTTCAGATTTGTTTTTCACATTATTTTTTGTAAGCAGAGAATAAAGAAATATGAAAAACTTTACCAATTATAATGTATATGCTTATGCTTATTCAGAACTGAACGTTACTCTCAATTTGATCGAAAGTAAGTACAAGGAAGTATCCTTTTTACCCGAAAAATAAAAACAGGAGCGCATTTGACGTCCATAATTTTTCGAAAAATAGACGGAAAGACCTACTTTTAAAGTCGCAAGTTATGAGTTTCATGTACGCGTCGCTCGGTACAGTTACAAATGACTCCATACTCCTCGTTCCATCCATTAAAGTTGTGTTTTTTGACAACAGAAAAACCGATTATGAATCTTTAACACAACTGGAAAAGTTCAGTTTTTGTGATAATATAGAAAAGACTAAAACAATGGAACTATAGAAATAAATGTAGTAGTTTCTTTGGATTCTATAGAACGAACTTGAATTGTTAATTATTTTTGTAGTATCTTACTTTTGTTTTGCTTACGCCGGCCGACGCACTGCGGCGCGCGTGCCTTTCCCTATTTATTATCAATAAAATCACAAAAAGGCTAAAGTTAAAATATTTTGTAAGCTACACTAAATAAATAAAAAAGCTATAAGTTTCAACAATATGCGAACATACAAATTGACCTAAGGTCGATATATGCCTACATATTATTCTTTGCTCAAGGTCATGTCAAATGATTCACATTACGTGTTCAAAAATAGAATTTCCAAAAATAAAAGCACTTACCTCGACTTCGTAGCTCTCGTTTTTCTTAACATAGCCTGTGTCAGACCGCGACTCCTCGCTCGTTGAAGATTTCGTTACAATAGGTGGCTGCTGTTGCAGCAGTGGTTGTGTTTGGTAATGGGGAACCTGTTGCATCACGGATGATGGCACTTGCTGTTGAGCCAATCGCTGTTGTTGTTGGATTTGATAAGCCAGGCGTTGCTGTTCCTCAATAAGACGCTGTTGCTGCTGCATCAGATGTTCCTGCTGAAGTTTATACTGCTGCTGTTGTTGCTGTTGCTGCAGCTGTTGCTGTTGCAGTTGTTGGACATCTTCCTGTTCGATAACACGATCGATATCCGAAATTATTTCCTTTAACGTATTGTTTATATTATCCTGATTATTGTTGAGTGTACTGCTGTTATTAGCTGTTAAATTTGTTATGCTATAAGCAATTTGCTGCAAACCTACCTGTCGTTGTTTCTGTTGTTGTTCCGGCTGTTGTGAAGCAGCTGATTCTTGTGGGGCGATAATTGGTGCTGCAACTTGTACTGGCGGTATTGGAACTGCTACTGGTTCTGGTTCTGCAATGCTGGCTGTTACCTGCTGGGGTGATAGTTTTATTGATTGAGTTACTTCGGTTATTGTTTCAATATCAGATTTCGTTTCATTCGTTGTTGTTTTTGTGATTGGTTGAGCTGTTTGTGCAATAGTGTCAGTGTTTTTTGTTTTGGGAGTGCTATTTTGTGTTTGGGGTTTAATTTCTTCTTTAACAATGATTTGTTCTTTTGGGGCAACTACTACTGCTTCTGATGGTGGTTCAGTGACGCCCTCAACGGTGACTTTAGTTTCGGTACTTGTTTGGCCATCGGGTTGTGTTGTCGTTGTAATGGTCTTGATAGTTTTTGTGGTGATTGAAGGTTTTCGGACGACAACCGTTTTTGTTATTTCCGTTTCTTCGCTACTTTCGTCACTTTCGACGATTTCAATAACTTCCTCTTCTTCTTCTTCTTCAGCGTCACTTTCTTTTGGTTCGGCGACGGGAGCGGTTACAATCTTTTTGGTAACGATCACCTTGGTTGTAACAGTGCTTTTTCCTTCAGATCCATCATCGTCATCATCTGGGCAATCTGCTATTGAGACGGGCTTCTGGTCACCATTTTCTTGTTGAGGTTTGGCAACATTTTTGACAACTCCAGTTGTTGTTGTTGTTATTGTTGTAGTTGCACCACCATTTTGAACAACTTCCTGTGTTTTTTATTTGACATATTTTTTTTATATACATGGTACACATACATTGTGTTAAACATAATGGGATGCAGATTTTTGGGTAAGACAAAAGAATAGAAAAATTATATTTTAATTTAAAGAATTACATACAAGCAATTTTTTTCATTGGCATTGATGATATGATTTAGCAACAGCTTTAGAAGAAGCAAAAGAGAACAAAAGTAGCATGTGTGGAGCAGAGCAACTTTTTTTTTTTTTTTGCTTTTATAGGTAGTTGGTATCATCCAAAAGACAGCTGAAACGTAGGTATGAAATGAATCTTCCTATACTTTGAACAACTACCTAAGCTACTGAAACCGAAATCGAACCTAGAACTAATCAATCGATGTAAATTTTTAAAGATGTTCTAAATAAAGCGGTTCATGGTCGGAATTCAGGATAGATCGAAATTCCTTTTCAAATATTTTAATATTTCTCTGGACATCTTGAATTACATAATTTATAGATAAGGAGGTCAAAAGTTAGACCTTAATTTGTAAATTAGAATCCGTAATGATATTTGGTTTAGCTTAAGTTATTTTTTTCTGATTTTCATTTAATTTATTAACTTGACTTTCAAATAATTTTATAACTGACTTAAGTTATGCAAGGTATTTTAAATTAATTTGAAAACGAGATATTGAACAAAAAAAATAATAATAATTAATTGTTGGTAGAACAGCTTCAAGCGGGGCCGGGGCCTGTGATTTACACTCTCGATATTCTGCAGGAAGGGAAGGGACCTACAATTTACCACTGAGTCGGAACGGCTAACAGAGAAGCACTTTCCATGAAATTAATTTATTACTCTTGGAGGATTTGTCACTTCGTCGCAAGAGGCAGTTCCCCGTAAAATAACTTAAGTGGGGTCGTCAGGGATCGAACCCAGAACCTTCGGCGTAACAGTCCGACACACGAACCACTACGCCACGGGATATTGAATAAACAAATTGCGAAACCAATTCCTTAATATCATTTTTCTCTCTTATTGCTTTATCAATTAGGTACTCCCCATAATGTCAAATGATCTTTAAAAAACATAGGTCTTTTCAAACGCAACACAAAATCTTGAGCGGTTATATATTTTAAAATAGCATTTGTTGTTTATAAATTATAAGTAAATACTATATACCAACACATGTGTGAGTCGATTCAATTATTCGCAACAACCAAAATCTATTTAAACAAAAAAATAATAAAATGCAAAAAAAAAAACAATAAGATCAAAGATCTAATCAAAAACTATTTTTAACATTTATTGTGATGTTGACACATCTATCTATCTATATATTCGGAATGCGAGTTTATGTGCCATTCCTGCACCCCCTCATAGATTAACACCTAAGGATGTATGTAGATGTATTTTATGAAAATACAAAATATTATTTATTTTGGCAAATAGTCAATAAGCAAGCAAAGAAGTTTTATTTATGTTAAGCGAATTTTTTTTTTTGAAAAGTACTAACTAACTTTCACCAACATTTTGTTTACTTTTAAAGATTCCTTCCTGTGCCATTTTAGTGAAAATAATCTACAGGATTGAAATTTTATGTGTATAAATATTATTCATTATGTATGTTATTCACTCAATGTAAAATGTTTGAATGATATGTTCGTTTCAATTTGTTGTAACGCTAGCGCCTACAGGATGTAGTATAATGTATTTGTAAATTTTTGTTTGATAGAAGAATTTTAATATTTATTTTCCATTGATTAAATAACATCGTTTATCCTATACGTTTTTTTTTTAAATTTTATATACTGCACACGCGCTCAATGGGTTTGTTATAGCCCTTTTAATGATAAGTCACAGCGCGAGCGATAGAAAATTAGGGAGGAAGGGAAAGGAGGTGTCGATGGACATTGGTCTTTACTGTTTGAACATCAAAATAGCAAGGAAAAATTGTGCCAGGCAATTCATTCCACATTCGTGTTGTACGGCTAAAGAAAGAATCCCTATATTTCACAGTACGTCCGAAATTGGGCTCAAGTGTAAACTGATGAGCGTTCCTAGCAAGACGAGTGTTACGGGGGAAATGTTTAAGGGGTGGAACGCAGCTGGCTACCTCGACTGAACATTTTTTGTAAAAGAATCTGTAAAATAAGTAAAGTCATGAAACATTTCAAAGATGTTCGAGTGATGGAAATGTTTTCATAATGTTTATCCCTCCTATCAATTTTAACGCTTTTTTCTGAACTCTGTCGAGCAGGTGAAGAAAAGTTTGAGAAGCACCTGTCCAGAGATAGGAGTTATACTCGAATTTAGGGCGTATAAACGCTTTGTAAATTGTAGCCAAATCAAAAGGGGTGAAAAACTTCTTGCATCTATTAAGAAAGCCTAAGCATCTTGCAGCATTTTTGGCAATCTCATATGATCATTCCAATGTATTTCATATTAGTTTATTAAACTTATGTTCGAGACTGAGAAAGAAGAATTTAGTCAAGAAATATAAACAAAGAAGTGATACCTCTCGTTCCAAAAGGATGGCTTATGTTAGTTTAAAGTACAAGTATGTATTTGAAAGTATGTATAAGAAAATCAAGAATTATATGTTATTCAAAGAAGGACATTTACTTCCATAGTTTCGCTCGCCTGATTTAATTGCTTGATTCACTACTTGCACATCATCTTTTTGGCCAAGCTAAAAAACGTTTTTTCTTTCTATAAGAGATTCGGTGCACTCTTGAACTTCCTTATTTAATAAAATACAAACATTTTGGTTTAATGCATTTTACCTTCATGTTAAGATAAAAATACAAAAGTTCACATAGTTCATATTAATTAGTTGTATTTAATGAAAATAACAGCATCTAATTTAAAACGTACTTATTGTTTAGTTAGAAAAAACACCTAGGATGAACTGAAATCTGTGCACACAAAATTATGTGGAGTACAATAATTGTTAATTGTAATTTAACTGCATCAAAACTAACACCTTAAAACGGTATGTTGGAAAATGTTGGGGATTATTGAAATTTGGACACTCTTCCCCGTGTTGTGTGGGTGCCGTGTCATATGGCCATATGCCATAAGGCCATATTTCAAAATATGGCCATATGACACTTTTGAATTGTGTCATATGACCATATTTTGATATATGGCTATTTGTCGCTTTGGTAATGTGTCATTTGACCATTATGGCCAAATGACACTTTGAAACTTGTTCTTAAACTGCAAAAACGAAAGAAAATTTTGCATATACAATATTTCTTTCACCGACGATAGCAGCCGCGATTCAAAATTTGCAAATTGGTTCGAGCAGAACTATCTTTTAGATGGTACTTTTAGTGTTGTACCAGCTTGCGGCTACAAACAATTGATAATTGTGCACTTCGCTCATGATACAAGTACACAAACATTCATACATCATATATATATAATGTATGTATATATAAAATTCGCGCGAATTTTTTTATTTTCACACCCCAAATTGATTCTCTTTTGGGCAAATTTTTTTCCGCTCGCTTCGCTCGCTACCAATTATTGTACCTGAACCCTGAAGTATGAATGTACATTATGTATATATGATGTATGAATGTTTGTGTACTTGTATACACTCTACAGATATCCAATTAAAAATATGGCTATATGACACAAGAAAATATGGTCAAATGACACATTACCAAAGCGCCAAATAGCCATATATTAAAATATGGTCATATGACACAATTCAAAAGAGTCATATGGCCATATTTTGAAATATGGCCATATGGCATATGGCCATATGACACGGCACCGTTGTGTGAGCTTATATTTTGTTGGGGAATTCATCCGATCGGTAAGGTATGTGCCCCTACGATTTAATCGCTACTTCATGAAATTGTGTCTGAAAACTACATCACATTATGTAGATGAACACCACGAACACGGGTTTGGAGATTTTGTTCGGCTTTTGGAAAAAAATATTGTTTCACGATAGATTTTGACCATGTATATAATAGCTAGTTGGATTAAACTTTTTGTAGACCTTGTAGCATGAGGATTTTTTTCGGAGGATATTGTTCGACACCCCAGAAATTAGATTTTTAAAATCATTTGAAAATCAGTTTTTAAAAAATGATGCCAGACTTTGTGTCATCTTTCTTACTCAAGGCACTTTCTTAACGAACAATAACATTTTTAGAACCTCTCTCCACGATGCCTCCGCTCCGTAGTGGATGAAACATGAATAATGATGAAAATATTGCTTGTACTCAGAAGATTTGAGATATTTCTCAATACCCAATGAATCTTAATCTTCTTTATGTATATAAATTTTTATGTTTGGTTATTTTGTAGTGACAATTACGCCAACATTTCAAATTCACGCGCACGCAACGTTAACGAACCGCTATGGAGGAAGGGACGGATGAAACAAATTGACTTTAAATACTTAGGACATATTAAGTATTTTTTTAAATCTATAGATTTTTTTATAAATTAAATTAGAAGAAAAACAAAAATGTCAAAAAAAAACATCGTGTTTTTATAAAGAGTCTGGTTTCGTTATTTTTGAAGTGAAACTAAAAGTCGTAAACCTATTCGGATATCAGCTATTAATTTGAAATCAATGAAAGCATTGAGTTTTTAAATAAAAAATTCTTATCAAGAACGTAAAATTTTGAGAATAATTAGGTTTTAAATTGTTTGCATATTCCCTCAAAGAAGTTCTTCAAAAACTATTCATCAACTCTCTTAAAAGCTAAATCAAATAAAAGTTATCTGGCATTATACAAACCTTAAGCATGTTATTGTGTGTCTTAAGCTGTTTTTTTAAATATTTTCGTTTTCTAATTAAAATACATTTTTTACGAATTGCCCGATTGATTGTGTAGAGTAAACTACCCCTGTTTAAGCAGGTATTCAGTTTTACCGATTTGTAGGCACTTACTTACCGAGGAAGCTATGGCAGAATATCAAACTTCTTGTTTTTATAAAATGACGTTCGACAAATTTGTATTTGCATTCAGGTTATCAATGACTTAAAGCCTATTGTTTTAGCATGAATATCTACATATATCAGTAACAAAAAGAAAACATCTATTGCTTCATTCATAATTAATTAATTTTATTTTTAAATACAAATACAATACAAATACAAAAAAAATAAGAAGCAAACAAATAAAAAGATGAGACATTTCTAATATAAATAAAATATTTTAAATCAAAACAAAAAATTTAATGTGTTATCTGTTTTCAACAGCAATTTTTATTTCTAAATCTTTTTCTGAAATTTTTCACATTATTGTATTTTTAATAAATAATGTATATTGTACGGGAAAGACAAGGGAGTTTTATTTTGGGAAAGTTATTGTATTTTGCATCAGCATATATCTAACTGAAGGCTATATGAGCACTACATTTTGAGGTACCTTACCTACCAACGTCAACGGAGTAAAAAGAACTTAATTGGAATATCTGAAATTGCAGTGCACCACAACGATTGCGAATAAGATTATAAAATTGTGATAGTAAATGGTAAAAAGAAGATTTTTTGTGTCGGAATTCGCCTGTATTCACAGTAACGTAGAGAAAACTAGGTGTAGATGTAGATATTGTTCATATATTATAAGAAGTATTAAAATGATAGGTTATAGGAATGAGCTGAGAATGACACTTATTATATACCTTCAAGCATGATTCCTATTTAAGTGACTTCTGAAAGGGCTTTGGTTTGAAATTGGTTAAGAAATACATATTTGCATAATTGCATTTGTCTTTTTAATCGTGCATTACCTCTCTAGTTTGGCAATACTCCATATATTCGCCAAAAGCTTAAGTATAATTCTCATATCGCTATAGGCTCCAGCCCAATTTCGGGGATACGACTAAGTTATAAACAGCAGAAATACCGCAGAGTGCCCAAAATGATGATGAAGTTAGTTTTCAAAAATGCAATTGATTATTACTTTAAAAAATCGAAAGTGGTAGTGCTAAATTGATGGATATGATTTTGTGTATGTAATTATTCTCTAGCAAAGAAAAATTTTCGATAAGAAACTAACCATAAATCTCCCTTTATATGTTTTTATTTGTTTCGGCACATCAACAAACAGGCTACCAAACACCACTCCAATCTTGCAATCTCAGATTATATTCTGTGAATCTCAATGGATAGTCCTATTCGTGTATTCATAATTGCAGTTGCAAACATTCTATCAAAATCTGGTTAAAAACTAAACTTTTAACATAGAGACTGAAACTTAAATGAAAACAAAAAACCTAAGAAGTGAGATCAAAAAGAGAATACATTCATAATAAATATACTTTAGATACAATTTAACTTCGATTTTAAATTTCCACAAGGTTACATAAATAAATAATATCTAATTGTTTTTTCAGTACATCTCTACTATTGCCATTGAAAAACTCAAAATCTTCTTAGCTTATCCTGAACATCTGTTATAGGTTCATTATGAACATATTTCTATGAAAAGGTTGATGAAATAAACTTCTTGCTCTTAAGTTACTCGATGGAGCATAAATATAAATTTAAAACAGTAAATAAGAACAATAAACATGGTTACTTTTAACGTCTCTTACAGATAATGCAGACAAATATTTGGCATCGTGGATCATTCGACTGTATTTGAATATTCCAGTTGAGACCGCAAAAACTTGTTAAATTGTTTTGAATATTTTCGATCCTATGTGAACTTGTTTTATAAAAGGGATGTCAAATCACAGCACAATATTCTAAGATTCATCATGCGAAAGCAATAAAAAAGCATTTGAAGGTTTAAGTGAAATCCTTAGAATTACCTGCTAAAAATCCAACATAGAGTTTGCTTAAGCAACAGTGTGGTCAATTTGAAGATCAAAGTAAATTTTCTGATCATCAAAAATTACGGCAACATCTTTTTTTATAATAAATTTTGTTTATTAACTAGTCTACCATCGATTAAGAATAACTTAAGCCAAAATGTATACACCGAGTTACAAAAAAATTGACGAACTCATACTTTTTAAAATCTTTTTATCATTATGACAACATGCCGCGGTCGTCTATAGTGCACAACTTTAAGGTTTCATGCTCCTGTAAATATTTTGGTAATTCAACTTTTATGGACTTGTTGTCATTGGATTATTAATAAGTTTATTTAGTGATTTTCGTGAAAAAGAAATGAAAATTACTTCAGAAGAAGTCGAAAGTGCAAACGCTTTAGTTGAGAATGGACAGAGTGGGCACTATGCCACCGTCTTAATCAGAAAACTAGAGCCAGCCGTCAGAAAAGCCATCCAAAGGTTCAGAATAAAACTCCTTTACTCAGCGTCAAGAATCAGGTAGGCCGAGAGCAACTTTTGCGAAAGATGACCGATATTAATTTGTTACTTCAAAAAATTCGAAATGGGAATCAAACAGCGGTTGAACAGGCTCAAAACGTTAAAAGGGAACAACTGTATGCTCAAACGGTTAGGCGACGGTGGCCTGATAGCAAGAAGACCCGCTCGAGTACCATGGTAGAGCACAAGCGAGTTCTCGGCAGAGTTCTCTTTACTGATGAGTTCAGATCTTGTCTAAGATCTCCAGATGGACGTAACAGAGTTCCGCGACGATTGCCCATAGGGAAAACTTCTGGGGATGTTCGGTCATGGCAGGAATTACCCTGATCGGAAAAAACGAGGTGTGCATCGTGAAGTAAGCCGTAAATTTTAGCTACTATGTCAAAAACATACTCGAAGAATAAGTCGTTTTATTCGCACAATTTACTGTTGAAAGCTTCTTACTGAGGCAGGACAATGCTAGGCTACATATCGCCAGGTGCCTTATGGATTATTTGGAAGTCGCGGTTATGGGATGGCCTGCAATGAACCCGACATAAATACTATTGAACATGTTTGTAACATGTAGAAGAAGGATAAGAAATTGATCGTCCTTACCAGAAACACTCAGTGTTAATTTATGAAGTTTTGTACATTTTCTTTAATTTGTGTTTTATATCTAAATTCTTCCATTTTTGTCATCGCTTTTATTTAAATCACTTAAAAATATTGCAAAATTTTAAGGTGTCCCACTTTTTTGTGTCACCCAGTGCATAACTCAACTCAACATTTATTAATGAAAAATATACCAGTTATGGCAGCCGGCGCCGGCGCGGCGCGGCGTTATTGTTTTCCCTTAATCAATGCTATGATTGACTTGAACTGGTTGTTACATACAGGGTGATTCACCAGCGTTGTGCCAAAAAGCTAGAGCGTGTAGGTTGAGTTGAGACAAGAAAAAAATCGTATGGGAGGGGGGGTCTATTCCCCCCGTTTGGCCGGGAGGGGCAATTTTCTGAAAAATTGACTTATTTTGTAAAAAAAATATTAAAAATCAACGGCTTCGTTTGCAACACCGTGTTATACCTTTTTGGAAAGCCAAAAACTTCTTCTTTCATTTTGTTTTTAAATTAAATTGTTTTAACGAATAGTTTAAAAAATATAAATTTTCAAACTCAAAATTTTGAAAAAAAATTTGAAAAAATAATTTTAAAACTAATTTTTTTCAAAATTTTACGTAATTAGGTATAATTTTTGTTCTCATAATTCAATGCTCCCATTAATCTTTAATCCAACACTGAAAGCCGTATGGCTCTACGACTTTTTGTTGCCAACGTATTTAAAAATAACCGAACCTACTTCTTCACAAAAACACGAAAAAATTGGCTAAATGATCACTTGTGCCATCCCGTAAGGCTAGATTTTCTTGTTTTTGTGACGAAGTAGGTTCGGTTATTTTTGAATACCTTGGCAACAAAAAGTCGTAGAGCCATACGGCTTTCAGTGTTGGATTAAAGAGTAATGGGAGCATTGAATTATGAGAACAAAAATTATACCTAATTACGTAAAATTTTGAAAAAAATTAGTTTTAAAATTATTTTTTCAAATTTTTTTTAAAAATTTTGAGTTTGAAAATTTATATTTTTTAAACTATTCGTTAAAACAATTTAATTTAAAAATAAAATGCAAGAAGAAGTTTTTGGCTTTCCAAAAAGGTATAACACGGTGTTGTAAACGAAACCGTTGATTTTTAATATTTTTTTTTTACAAAATAAGTCAATTTTTCAGAAAATTGCCCCTCCCGGCTAAACGGGGGGGAATAGACCCCCCCTCCCATATGATTTTTTTCTTGTCTCAACTCAACCTACACGCTCTAGCTTTTTGGCACAACGCTGGTGAATCACCCTGTAGAATGTTGGTTAAAAGTTGTCCATATTGTTTAATCATATTGTCAATGCCTGCAATATTAGGATTTCTCATGAAACACAAATTATAATATAGGTGCTAAATACCGAAGCAAATTTAAATGCAACAAGGGAGTGCTTTCGCGTTCTAGTTTGTTAAACTTTCGAAACTATAATTCATATAAAAATCGTACCTTTCTTAAGTTTACGTGGATGTATATTTTTTGTACAAAGTTCTATTTTTTTTTCAATCACTATTGATAAAAAAAGCCCAGAATTCGTATTCAAAATCATTAGCATAGATCTGAGACTAGGCACACGTCATTTGGATGAACCATTATAATCGGTATATTTCTGTTTTGGAGGGCCCTAAATGATTTCTACACTAACAAATTATGTAGCCAAGGTTTAATTAATGAAAAAATATATAACATGCTTTGTGCAAAAGAAGATTATTCAACCAATTTATATTTTTAAGAATTTTACAAGCACATGCTCAAATAACCTACGAAAACAATAATTATTTAGACTAAGGATGTACGGGTTCTGTGTATAGGAAGGTGTGCTTAAGGAGTGGTTTGTATTTGTGTTTGTATTTTTCACTTTTTTTTTACTTTAAATGCAAGTGTACATTTTTATTTAGTATCAGATTAAATTTTGATTAAAAGTATTTCTTAAAAGTTCGATGGCAGTTCCTTAGAAATCAGCATCTTCAACTATTTCAATGGATTGAATACTTTTACTTTGAAGAGATGAACTGGAGGAAGACACAATTTGTCTGGTTGATGAAGATGTAGAACTCACCGACACTGAAGAGACAACAGATTTCTTAACAACTTGTGAGGTTTCTTGTGCAATACTCTGTTGAATGGACTGCTCTACAGAACTCTCAAGACTTTTCTCACTGCTTATAGCTTGCTGCATTGTTCCAGATGCTATTATCTGAAAAAAGGATGTTGCTTTCGCAGATAGAATTTTATTTTCTAGAATTATTAGATGATGTGTGTGTTTGTGTTTATGTTGCCTGTTTTTTTTTTTTTTTTTTTTTTTTTTTTTGTATATGCATTTTTGTACACAGTTTCGCTGGATATGTTTTGTTTGAAATTGATATCATGCGCTGGGAATATATCATTGAATCTGTTATAAATGTTGTACAAAAATCAATTTTAATCAAAGGACGCATTTTCCGTGTCTGAAGTAGAAGCTTGACTATGCGTGTTGTGATTGTGAGTTGTTATAAACATACATACATTTACACATAAACATGCTATACAGAGAATTTTTTCAAATGCATTTTACAAGTTCATCAAAATACAGAGGAGCGCGAGAAATATTTGAATATTTTCACATGGTTAAGCTTTCAAAAATTTTATATTAGAATGTTTTCGCATGCCGCGAATTTTCTGTATGGTAAAATAATTCGTTGATAAGCTAAAATAAAATGCACGACTGGGTCGCACGAACTTGCTCTAATGAGTGACAGCGGTTTAGGGGCTTGAGATTTTGATAAAAATAAAATTTTCAAAATTCTTAAACAAATATTTAAACTAATTTGAGCTGAAAAAAAAGTACGCCATTTTATTTCTTGGATAAAATTAAAATTATGAGAATAAATTTATAAAAATCTGTGGAGCGGTTTTTGAGAAAAAAAGTTTTTTTTGAAAAACTTTTTGAAAAAAATTTTCAAAAAAAATTCAAAAACGCCAGTTCATAGGTATTCAGCAAATACATTTATTTAAAATTTTTAGAAAAAAATTTAATAAGCAGTTTTCAAAATATTAATTTAAATTTTTTTTTTTTTTTAAATGCTTTTAAAAATACAAAAAAAAATATTTTTCAAAAATATTGGTATGCAATATAAATTGAGCTACCTACAGCTATATGTGTGTGAAATTTCGAAAGAATCGTTTTCGAGATAGTCGAAAGCAAAAAAAAACGGTCCTATGGAAAGTACCGTTCTTAGCCATTTTTTAAAATTTTTTTTTCAGCCATATGATTGGTCGTACCTAAAAAGCAACACTGATTTTTTTAAATCGAATTCGTTAGAGCCATTTTTGAGAAAAATAAGCTTTAACGTAACGGTTGTATGGCAGGTACCGTTATTTTATGAGCTAAAAAAAAATTTCAATTTCCCCTCTCTACAATACCTAAAAAAGTCTATATACCAAGTTTGAAGCAATTCGGCCCACCCGTTTGGGCTGTAGGTGTCTATACATACAGACAGACAGAATTTTTAGACCATCTTTTTTCGTCTTCGCTATCATCGTAATGTCATGTTTGATTGTTATCTCAAAACTTTTTTTTTCGACGAATGCATAACTTGCCTTATAGTACCTATAATCGCAAGTAAAAAGCATAGCGCTTAATTTTAAGATAATGATCTTGTTGAGTTCCGACCAAAAAGTAGAAGCGAGTTTTTATCCCCTGGAAAGGAAGACTTACTTCACACTGGACATAATTAACATTTCGCCCTTCTGGAAAACCTAAGGATGGTTTGGGGGAAAATGACCAGTGGAGTCATTTTTGTAGAATTTTCTAGAAGGCTTAAAGTCATCGAAAGATCCTTTATTTTTTTTTTCGTATGGTTTCGAGCCATTTAAATGACATTTTTAGTAACATTTAACATAGTATGTAATTACTATGCATGGCTGTTAGGATTATGTGTTGCTAACATTTAGTATAAAATATACGTACACATATGGGTTACATACACTGGAATATTTATCTTAATGTCGAGCTTCCACTATAATGTTCATTATGTTAGTGATGTGGCACTCTCGACACAAAGGATTACGCAAAATGCGTGACATATAACATAAAACAAACAAAACGAGTAATCATTTACAGCACAGGGAAATAATTTTCTAAGAATACAAGGGACACATAGACTAGAGTATTAGTGCCGATATTTCACTTTATTTTAGAAACGTGGGATGCCGTTATTAAGGACAATACAAAATGCGTGACGTAAATTATACAAACGAACAAAATTATAAAACGAACAATAATTTACAAAAAAATTTTAAAACATTTTTATTGTTTAAACATAAGTTACTGAAAATTAAATTATAAACTATTCTTAAGTTCCTCCATCTATTGATTGACAAAGGCTTAACTCTAAATTGTTTTCATTTTAATTTGTATTTATTCCCGTTTTGACTTTCGCAAACACAAATCCTCTGACCTAAATATGGACCATTATAATTTTGTTGGAGGATGTTTTGATTTAAATAAATATATTAGACTTATGCACATTATACTCGTATATATATATATATATATTATATATATCTAATATCAAAAACTTGCCTACGTTTTCACTTCACAAATAAAAAGACAAACGGTAAATAAATAAAAATAAGCTTGTGATATTAAAATTAGTATGTTCATAAGCATTTAAAGGAATTTTCAAATTGTGTTAAAACTTACAAATTAAATTAAAAGGCACTTATGTAATTATAAGAAAATCATGAAAAGTTTCAGATAAGGTTGGGTTTGTTTTTGTTGTATTTAAGGCATAAATATGTATGAATGTTTTTTTTTTGGCTATAATAAGCTAAGTTTTGTTTGCAAGCACGACTGAATTATTTGTTTATATTATATAGAACTTTGAAGTTATGAAACACAATTGTCATACCTGCTTGGAGCTCTCAGAAACAGATGTGGAGCTTTTTGAAACACCAGTTTCAGAACCGACCTCTGCTATTTCCATTATGGTTGTTTATGTTTGTGATTGCTAAGATTTAGTCCTGTAATAGAAATGTTTTTTTTTAAAGTTTGGTGAAATATTTTTCAGAATTCAAAATTTATGATTCAAATCAAAAGTAATTTGCATGTCATTCTTTTTTAGATAAATTCTTCGAAAACTATCAATCACATAATTTCACTTGTAGGTGCATCGCCGTTTTATCGCTAATCTTATGAACAATACTTCAGCGAAGTTGACAGATAGAGAACCAGTTTTTAGCCGTAGAAACTATAAGAACTTGAAATGCTGTGCATCGGTATCTTCTTATATGTATCTCCTATCAAACGCTCGCATTGTGTTGATTCATGGTATGGGTCCACATAACCCATTTTGTGCACCCTGATTGTATTTATAAAAAAGAAGCATCATTGCTTTCGAACAGACTGAGGTTATAATTATTGTGAAAACAAGGGAGTATTGAATTTTTGAGTAAGTTAAGTGTTTTCCAGATACCTTCTGTCTATTGGTTAGAATGAAATTTGAAATTTGTTTTATAGGACCGGATTTTTCTCAAACCACACATCCGGTTTCAATTAAGTTTTCAATATAATGAAGATTTTTATGACTTAAATAGTTATTTTTTCAATATATTTGTGGGTGTTTCGAAAACATTTTAAAAAAATCTTAGTTTTTCAAAGAAAATTCTCAAATCACTCAAAATCACAGAAAAAACCTAAAGATTTTTCACAAATGTTTTTAATACTTTTTGTAAATTTGTTGTTGTTGTCATAATACAAAACTTTTCCTGCATAGTTCAACCGAGGTGTGCATTTAAGTTTCCCTAATACGGTATTTTATTTAAAGATAGAACTTATTCCAAAATTATAAGGATGCTCCATTATATGTACACAAATCGAAGTTTGTCACTTTTGTGCGTCGCGTCGCGAGTGCTGCAAATGGGCGACTTGGCATAAGAACATGTTAGAAAGATATTAGGAAAGTATTTTTGGTGTTATAGTGGATAGAGATTTATAAGGTGTATATCTCATGAAAATCTAACCATTTGAAACTGGGGAAATATCAAAAAAATTCTGCCAGGCTGGGGTCGAACCCATAACTCTAGGTTAGCAACCAAGCACTATATACGTCTGTACCATTTCAACCCGCTTAACTTCGAAATCAGTTATTCCACCACTTTTGCAATCCGTAATAGCTGACATTCACGCATTTGGCACCACAAACTGGTGTGTCCAGGGTACTCATTGCTCTGCCACATTTTGGTACCCAATTACAGCAATCATTTGTCTGCATCTACATACAAAAACGTGCCAAATTTAAATTGAAATGCAATTTGTCAAAAACAACAACCCATTTATTGAAAATATTATGACCATGCAACCCCCCCCCCCCGCCCCTTATCAAAGACCATACACATGTCTATTAGGGAATATAAAAATAAATATTTTTGAGAGGCATCTATTCTCGGTGCCAAATATCTATGTGTTTATTCGTATCTATCATCCCAGGAAATCATCGTTAATATATCGAAATATTAGCAAAGACACGCGCCTTGGTGGCTCATGGGGGGGGGGGGAGGGCCTTTACCCGCTCTCAGCTTCCATACGGTCGCGGTCCATTAGCATTTAGCACTCATGCCATAGTTTTGCAATACTGTAAGACGATGTGTGCTGACAGAGGATATACATATATACTATACATCGCCTTATAACCGAAAACATCAACAAAATTAGAAAAACTTTTATTTTAATTGGATTTCGGATTGTAGTGATTTTTACTTGAATACTTTCGACGATATTGTTTAAATTTCAGCACGACTGACAGGCAGTCTAGTCGTTAGTTTTAATTTGGCGTGCCATTTCTGTGCATTTAACGATATGCATATGTGTAGAGGGTATTACATAGGTTTAGATACATTTGATAAAAATGAAAATATCAATCTAGGAAAAAGATAAAAATAGTACTAATAGGCTATTGAATTGGGCATTTTTCTTTTTCTGTTGGCTTATGTTTTGACACAAACTCATTGAAAACATCAATGTTGCCAAATTACTTTTACAAAATGTGTGCCCCGAGTTTATGTAAGATGATAAAGATAATGTCAATTAGGCACTCTCAACAAGACTTGACTTTTGGGAGGAGATCATTAATATTGAATACAAGAAAGACACTGAATGGGCGAGCGATCAATGTGGAAAATACAATTACACTACATATAGAGTTCAGTTTACCTAAAGTCTGAATAAGGATATACCCCAAGCTCGAAGCTTCTTGCCTTTAGTACTAAATATCGGAGATCAATGGCAAGCGAACTCAAGGGTTTATGAATACCCTTAACATGGTAGAACAGTGTTTTGACTGGTGGCATCCTACTTAAGCTTGAGGAATATATTGCTGTCCAAGCAGGGGCTCAAACCCACTACTTTAGGTTAGCAGCCAAGCACTACATCAACTGTAGCATTACTTACTAATTTACCCGAAGTCGCTGCAATAACGTACCCGTAACATTCCACGTATTTCTCATGGCTCAAACAAACCTAACTATAGACCCAATCAAATCCAGCTAAATTAGCCAAACCTTTACCCCTTGACTAGGTTAAGCTAAATAAATGGGGACATTGTTCAACCAAAATGTAAGTATGTTCTGATAAATCTTGTTCCAATCTTACCAACTGCAAATATAATGTTCACCAGATCTTCATTTACTCTAGCCATATTGACTTCTATCAAGCTAGATTTTCTAGAGCAACTAATGAATAGTGACAGCACCAACGCAAGGTTAAAAATTAATATTAAAGCAAATGTGCCACGAACATCATTAATAAATATTTATGCAGAATGCAGAAAAGGGACCTATCTTGTGAAACAGATATTAATAAAAAATACGACTCCTCAGTTTTGGTAAATTTTCCTGTAATTTGACTCCAGCAATACCAATCCTTTTTCGACTTCATTAACATAAACAACAAGGGGAGTTAAACAAAAGTGTTTTCACGTCTCGACCCATGAGTACAATAATTCTTTGAGTTCGACATTTAACCTTGAACTGGGAACATGTTCAGTTTTTGAGTTAAATATTTATAAATCTAAATTAAGAAATTATTAAACTTAAAAAAAAAACTATTCAAACTTCAATGTATTTGAAATGTTGATTTCTGGAAAAAAATATCCAAGATTTTTGGAAGATCAAACAAATTCTTATCCCCCAGATTACTCGAATCAAATAATTATTCTAATTTTTTTGTTTTGTATTTAGCGAAATATTTTTTTTTTTAAATATTAGATACATTGTTTTGCAATTTGAATACATACATACATACATACACTGCGAGGAACTAATTGTGTTCCTAAAGCTAGGAAAAGGAAACTCTTTTTTATATCTGTTGGCAGGCAAACATTTTATCTGACAAATTGCCAACGATTTGCATTTTGTTTTTTTTTTCAGGTCCGACAGCAACAAGCAAACACATTGTATTTCGAGTAAAACGTTAGAGATTGGTATTTTAATTTAAATGGAATTTATTATGCCATAATATTAAACATTTTACTAATTATTTTTTTGTATTGTGTTGTATTCTTGGAAGAGATGACACTGGTGTTTTAATGCAGTCTGATAAAGAGTTTGTGCACGAAATAAAATTCTTTTCAATGATTCATGAATAAAAACCTTGGTACGTTTTCAAAAAGGCGGATTCCAACAATGTTAAACTTTTTAACTAAAATTAATGGGCCATAAAATCAGTAGGTCTGCTTGGAATGACTCAAGGAGAGAGCTATTTTTATTTTTTAATTCTTGACATATTTTCTGAAGTTGATTTTTCATTGTCTTATTTTTTTTCTACAAACTCAATAATTTTTGACTATAACAAAAAACGATTCTACAGCAAACTATATTGAAATTTAAAAAGAATTCTAAAATGTCCAACAGTTCGTATTTAAAAGTTCCTATAAAACTGCAGTTGCAAATACATATACAAAAACCTATTTAAGAAACGAATCATTAAAAATTATTGTTGTGGAACATTGTTGAGTTTAACAACTTAGCAATTTACACATATAAGCAAAATTAAAGAAATAAATAACAAATGTTAAAATTTGTTTCTTATAGTTTATTTTTACAGTGTGAAAACAGAACGTTCTGGCTTTTTGGTAATCACTCATATTTATTTATTGCTTATTTTGTCTAGTTTTGAATAAAATAAATTTTTTATTTTATATTTAAATGGATGGTTTTTAGGATATACAAAACAAAAACAACATTATTACGAGTATCTCATGACAAATTTATATTTTAAAAATTTCTTAAAAAAATTTTAGAATTGTTTTCTTGGAAAGTATGCACTATGAAAAGTGTTTGAAATTTCAAACAAAATGTATGGATTGACCATACATTATACAAATATAGGTACCTAATTCATGAGAGAGGTTAATATTAAAGAAATCGCGTCTTTGCAAAATTAAAGGCAAAGAGAATCTTCACCTTTTTCGCTGGTGTTATGATCTTGAATGTGATGTTAGCACTGTGCTATCACCCTAAACTATTTATCATTATTGTTCCGTTTTTATACTTCGGCACTATTGTATTTGATCGTTGTATATAGAAACAATATTGCAATTTTATAAAAATTCTAAAAATCATTTAAAAGCATATCTTTATGGTAATTTGGAACTCATTAGTCAATGAGCATTTATTGAGAATTACTGAAAATATTTGACTTGAAAAGATTATCGACACCAATAATTTAATAGATACAAATTTTTGTATTTTATAAGTATTTTGGTAATTGAAACTCCTTGTATGATATGACTTTGATTTTGAATATTTATTAGAATATAATAAATTTCGGCTACAAACTAAACAAGGCAGTAGGGTATTGTAAGGCTAAAGTTTTCATTAGTGAAGCTCGTGGCAACTTTTGCGGCGTTTAGTTACAAGTGATAGATTCCGGCTTTACTTTACTGTCAACACTGCTGTATTGTTAAATTTAATTGATGCGTTTTTTCTTGAGAAACAATGTACATACATAATTTGTCTCCTTTTAAAAGTATTATTTGGAATGCTGTATTTAATGGTGCTAATTTCACAAATCCTAATATTTTGTACAACTACTTAAATTTGAAATAAATAAAGTTCACTGAACTATATCGAATTTCAGCCTCGAATTGAAACAAATTTCACTTACCGATAAATTTATCAATGTCAGACGACAAAAATTCAAAATAAGTTTTTTGTTTGCGATATGATTTCGTTTTTTGTTGGATTTCTTTGGCACAAGAAAAAATGCGAACAATTTTCGAATAATTTTTAATATACCTATCTAAAAATGCTTTTTTTACCGAACTTCACCAAATATATATTAAACACTGAAATAAAAAAACACTTTATTGAAAAATCATTAATATATAAGGCTTGGGTATATTAATTTTTTGAATTTCGCACTTAACACAAGTAATTATGAACAAAATTAATTAATCAAACATGATAATATTTCGTTTATACCTTCAACGAATTTCTTGGTTTAAAAAATATTCAAAAAAGTGTATTTATGCTTTGATTCGTTAAGCGGCCAACTGTAGACTAATGTTAGGAAATTTGCACTAAAATTTTGACTAAAATCATGTGTGGGCAAAAGAAAATGTGTGTCTATTTTTTTTACATTTTTCCTTTCTTTGAGATAAATTCATTAATTTTTTTTAAGTTTATATTCCTTGCTTTTGTTGTTGATTTTTCCCAGAGTAAAGTTATTTTAAATAAAATTCACATCCGAATGACTATTTTATGTGTGTATTTCTACACATCACACATATCACAAAACAAAACGCAGTATAAGTTATCTCGAACTCGCCAAGACGAGACCGACGGCGACGCAAAGTGACGATATGTATATACGCGAGAACAGAAAATTAGGCAAAAGAAAATAGAAAGGAACTTAAATTGTAGGAATATATTTCCCGCCGAATATATTGCAGCAGGCAGACTTGTGCCGCTCGCTATTTGATCTGTGAAATATAAATAAAGATACACTAGCGGCCTTCCAAATGAACATGTGGCTTCGGAAAGCTATACAAATGATAAGCATTTTGATGTGTTAAGCATGCAAAATATTTCTGTTTCTATGAAAATTTTTCAACTTAATGTGCTGTACTATTTACACCATTGAAGCCAATTATTGCCATTTTTGTCAGAATTGTCAGAAATTAAAAAAAACGTCCCAATGCAATTTAACAAACTGATCTTTTTGGGGACCGCAATATAGCTAAAAAAATCGTTTAAATGAAACTCCGAAGCAACTGTCTTTCATTTAAGGCATTGCCTTCAAATGTTGAAATGTCACATGGCAATGAATCTTGCATTCACAATATATTTTTAAATATTGATAAAACAAACCCTAAAAAAAAAATATTCTCGTCTGTACTGTCTGTCCAGATTAATTGGTACTGAGCATTTTCGAAAAAGTATTTTTAAAATTAATTGTTTGTATATTATACGCGTGCTTCTTTTCTTCTGTACGAAAACAAACTCCCAGTAATGGATTTTCTTAAAGCCTACTCATGCTTCAATATATAAAAAACCCAATTTCTTATAAACAACACTTACCTCCCGTTATTTCCAGGGCTCTTGCTTAAGTGATTTATTTTTAATATATTCGAATTTAGAACATAGGGTTGCCCATCACAATAATACGAGCACCGAAATTCACTTCGCCATGCCATGAGCCAGTAGCACTCCTCCTTATGTTAAGTATTTTTATATCTTGGCCAAGTGTCAATACCATGACGTTAATAACAAAATCTTTTCACATGAAATTGCGTAAGATTTCATGTCGTTTCCCTTATTTCGTAACAAATTTTCATGCATCATTTTTTTTTTGAACCACAATAATTTATAAAAAAAAAAACTAAATTCGTGCCGATAAACACTTTTACACGCCGCCATTGATCAATGAGAAGAGCTACTCAGGGACCCATGTCTCAGGTAAATGACACCTGTTTGAGAATGCTGCTCTTCTGAGTGAGGTGGTTGATCGAACTGAAGGTATATTATGCTGTAGGTATATATATCTTAACACGCCCCAATATTTTTGTAATGCTTTTCCATAATTATTTTTGACGTTGAAAGACATTATCAAGGCAACTGGGGACAGTGGCCGAGAAAAAATGGTGACTGCATAGTGATGACGAAGTTTTAAAAATTGGCAGACTGTTCCGAGTTGTGGTGCATACAAAAGGCAAAGGTGAATTGAGTATCCACTCATGCTTAGCGACTAATATTGATATACTTGATTTTTCGAAGGGCTTAAAATATCCAGCATATTGATGTATTGATACATCTGAGATCTGAGATAACTGGAACATGAAGTTCGTAGAATCTCTTCCATACCTACCTTCATATTCAAATTTCTGCAAACGTTAATATTTGGAAGGGAGATTTTTCCATTTTTTTTCCATACCATACCCCCATACCTCACATATGTCTAAGTTGTAGAAACTAAAATCTCCCATTAAGTTGATATCGCAAAACAAGTTCGTTTTCGTGTTTTAAAATGTTTTGTCTTAAAACGTCAACGTAGGGCTCACAAATCGTTTTACAATAGGGCAACTTGCAAAGCAAAATAATGTATTTGTGTTTTGATATACAAGGGCGTTTTCTAGAGGTATAGAACTACAAAATCAAATAAAACCCAAATCAGTTGTATTAATTACCATACAATTGAGATTATTTAGCGGTATTAAATCGCACGATCTGGAAGGCCAACTTACAGGTCCAAACCGCAAAATTATGCGCTCACCAAACGGTTCCTTTGACAAATCCATTGTGGTACAAACTGTTTGACAATATGCGCCTTCTTATTAAAACCAAAGCTCCCCCACATCAAGGCAATTCAATTCAGAAATGGAAAAGTCATTGCTAATGGTTCGATAACAATCTTCATTGCCTGAATGGACATAGTCGGATCTTCCTCAATGCTGCGCTCTACAGCAGCGAAAGCGTCTTCGGTACGCACTATTCAAAGCGACGTCTCAGATGATAAGTGTTATCATTTAGAATGTCAATGAAAACATTGCTGCTATCCTTAAGCATACCACTAAAAACCACTTTACTAATAATTAAGCTTAAGAATTTATTATTGAACACAAACAAACTCGTTACGGAAAACATTTCAAATGTAGTTTAGTGTTCTCCTCTAAAATGTAAAACCAAAACATCCGAGGAACGACTACTCCATACAGATTTTGTACTTGCTCTATAGGGCAAGTAATGGTTTCGTGCAGAAAAAAAAATATCGAGGTTTTAATTAAACATGAGATTACGATGATAGAGAATCCCAAAAAAGTGGTTTTCACCATTCCGGCCGTCGGTCTGTCTGTGCGGATGTGCGCTTTTTTACGTCATGCTACAGATTTTCTTCAAACTTGGTATATAGCAGTTTGAAGAAAAACGGTTGTCGAGGTTTTTTTTTGTTTCGTTTTAGCCCGCCTCAAACTGGTACCTTTCATGTAACGGTTTTTTTTATTTTGAATTTGCTCGAAAACGGCTCTAACGATTTTAATTAAACTCAGAATTTAACTTACCTAAGATATTTCTAACAAAATGGCGTTTTTTGTTTTTGGCTTAACGAAAATCAGGTTTAAACGGCTTTTTTTAAATGGCCATAAGTTCTCAACGACTTGATTAAATTGACTTAAACTTCTTTTGGCATCGTTCTTAATAGTGTTCTATAGGATGGCTTTGTTCAATTTTAGCCAACTTTTTTGGTTTTTTCTAATTTGCTCAAAAACAGCTCTAACAATTTTGATTAAACTTTGTGTGTAATATTCTTTTAGTGTTCTTAATAGAACTGGGTTTTTTGATTTTGGCAAAAAATGCTAATAACGGAGATCTGGTCTTAACCTTTTTTTTTCAAATGGCCATAAGTTGTAAACGGTTGTATCGAATTTTTTTTTTTTTTTTATAATGCACACGCGCTCAAGGGGTTTGTTATAGCCCTTTTAATGATAAGTCACAGCGCGAGCGATAGGAAGTTAGGAAGGAAGGGAAAGGAGGTGTCGATGAACATTGATCTTGAATGTTTGAAGATCAAAATGGCAAGGAAAAATTGTGCCAGGCAATCCATTACACATTCGTGTTGTACGGCTAAAGAAAGAATCTCTATATTTCACGGTGCGTCCGAAATTGGGCTCAAGTGTAAACTGATGAGCGTTCTTAGCAAGACGAGTATTACGGGGAAAATGTTTAAGGGGTGGAACGCAGCTGGCTACCTCGAGTGAGCATTTTTTGTAAAAGAATCTGTAAAATAAGGAAAGACATGAGACATTTCGACGATGTTCGAGTGACGGAAATGTTTCCATAATGTTTCTCTCTCCTATCAATTTTAACGCTTTTTTCTGAACTCTGTCGAGTAGGTGGAGAAAAGTTTGAGAAGCACCTGCCCAGAGATGGGAGTTATACTCGAGTTAAGGGCGTATAAACGCTTTGTAAATTGTAGCCAGATCAGAAGGGGTGAAAAACTTCATGGATAATGGCATAGGGGGTATGTTTAGCTTCAACGACAAAAGACAGCATTGAGTTTTCGACGCATTAAACTCCACACGATTTCTAGTACCCCAATTCACAATGCTGTTTAAATCGGAGTTTAAAGAGCTTATCATACGATTTCGTTGTAATAACACGTCCGAAGGCGAAGGCCGTGAATTATCAAACATATATGAAAAGCTGAGGGTTCAGTCGTCAGCAAAACAATTTAATGGATTAGAAGACACAGACAAGAGATCATTTATAAAAATGAGAAAGAGAGTCGGAGACAGAACAGAGCCCTGGGGCACACCAGCATTTATTTTGTGGAGATCAGACTTGAAACCGTCTAATACAACTTTTATTGAACGGTCCAGAAGATAGCTTCTAATCCAACGACTAAGAGTATCATCGATACCAAATGCACGCATTTTCGATAAAAGAGCTTCATGCCAAACTCTATCAAATGCCTTTGAAATATCAAGCGCAATAATCTTGCTTTCGCCAAAGCGATGCACAGATTTGTTCCAGTTCAGTGAGATATGCCATCAGATCACCAGTGGAAGGATTGCTGCGAAAGCCGTATTGCCGGTCATTTAAAAGCTCCCGATCTTCGAGATATTTCTTCAGCTGACGATTTATCAGCGTTTCCATGACCATGGAAAGAAGGGACGTAAGTGCAATTGGTCGGTAGGAGGAGGGGGAGGAGGAGTCACCTTTTTTTGGGACGAGCTGGACAAATGCCGTTTTCCATCTACTAGGAAAGATTCCTGAACGATAGGAGCGATTGAAAAGCTTACGCAGTGGTTTTGCCAGCGATGAAGAACACCTCTTCAGAAGAATAGGGGGTATACCACCCGGCCAGCGGATTTGTATATATCAAGATCTTGAAGAACTCTTGCTACTGTACGGGTGCGGAAAAATACCTGTCCCATAGAAAAATAAACGTTCTCAAGTACAGGAGGGGCATTGTTGCTTGCAGGCAACGTAGAACTTGCAGCAAAATGAGCTGCGAGCATATTCGCCTTCTCTGAAGAGCTGACAATTGGTTTATCGTCGACGATGAGCGTTGGAACTGATGATGACGTTGAGTTCTTGACGTTTTTTACAAATGACTAGAAGTTTTTACTGCCTTTGGGACATTGCAGAATTTTTTGCCGTAACTTCTGGTCATGTAAAAATTTCGTTTTATGAATAACGGAGTTGCACGAGTTCCTAACTTGTTTGTGTTTCTTCCGATTTTCCTCAGTTGGGTTGGCTTTATAGGATCGGAAGCTTACTTCTTTCAACCTGATAGCTTCTTTACACTCTTCCGTAAACCAAGACTTTTGTTTTGGTTTGATACATTTTGTTCTGTGAGGGACAAAAGTTCTCATTCCAAGAAAAATCACTTCTGTAATCATTTCAGCACTGGCATCAATGTCATTATCGAGGGAGCATAATGACCAGTTAAAGTTGCGAAAGAAATTATTCAGACCGTCCCAGTTGGCTTTCTCGTATTGCCAAACGGTCCTAGTGGAAATTTTTTCTTTAACTGGATGGTTGGAGATCGAGAAATCAGCTGAAATGACACAATGGTCCGAGGTGCCAAATGGAGAAGTTACTTTAATAGTATATTTATCAGGGTGGGAAGTAAGGAACAAGTCAAGAGTATGGGCGGAATGCCCATCAACATCCGGTATACGAGTAGGCTCATCGACAAGCTGGGTAAGATGGTTATACTCAGCAAAGATCTCGGTATACCTTCCTTCGAGTGTTGTCTGGCCAGAATAGCGGAGCCAACTTGAATTGTGTACATTGAAGTCGCCCGAATCGAATTCAATCAAACTTTTTTCGTTTAGTTCCTTACAATTCTCTATCAGATGGCATTGCATTTTTTCAGTTATTCTTTTTTAAATGGTGGCTACCATACAAAAAGCCGCTATGTTTTGGCCAGTTATGTTGTTTTTTCTAATTTACTCAAAAAAGATTCTGCCGATTTTTATGAATCGAGTAGTTTTTTTAACGATTTAACCTGAATAAAGGATTTCTTATAAAAATCACGCCCTTAAAAGTGGGCGTATTGAAAAAATTTACGCAAAAAATATATTTTTAAAATAACTAACGGACAAAAGGTTAAAATTGAATATTGATACCTATACCGTAATATTTAAAACTAGGTTTTTGTTCTTTCGTGAAAAGTGGGCGTATGCTACGCCCAAAAATCTAAAATTTCGTTTCACAAATTTGGGCTTGTGGATTCATTGTAAATACCGTTTATTTGCATTTTTTTTAGTTTCTAGCGAAAAGTGGGCGTCAGCCACGCCCAAAATCAGTTTTTTTGATTTCATTCACTAGATGATTATGTACAAGTAATATCCACAAAATTAATTGTTTTCCGCTCTAATGTAAGCATTGTTATTTATAGAAAAACAATATAAATTGGTTTGTATTGTAAGTGGGAGTGGAAGAAGATTCACCTAAAGCTTGCGTGTGCAATGGTTTATCGTTGTGCTTTTATCGTAATTGTACTAAAAACATAATTAAATTTCGCCAAATTGAGGTTGCTTAACAAAAATGATGATTGTGGGCGTATTTGTGTGCCGATTTTACCGGTGCAAGAATTTGGCCTTTCTCTTGAACCGAAGATCAGCTTTCTAGCTCAAATACTGCGACCTCTGGAGAGTATTCATTCGGACGGAAGGACGGACATGGCCAAATCGAATAGGTTTTTGATTTTGAGACAGAACATATATAAGTTTCTATACCTAACGGTATTATTTTTCTATGTTGCAATCTCCTCACCAAATACTAAATACCCATTCTATAGAATCATCATATCATACTAATATTATAAATGTGAAAGTAAGTTTGTTTCTTTGCTACGATTTCACGCCTAAATCACTTAATCGATTTTAAAAATTCTTTTACCTACTAATTTTATCATTATCTGTGAGTAACATAGGCTATAAATTTCTTTAATTTCAATAAAAAATCACGACGAAAATTACAATAATGTAACGCAAGGTATCAAATATTTTCCTTGAAAAGTTATTGTTTGACGTTTTTTGTGTTTTTGTTTTTGTGTTAGAACGTTAAGGGTGTGAAGATCTCTTTGACAAATAACATTCAACTATGTATAACTGTAAATAAGTAAGCCAAAGAGAAATTATCATCATACTAATATTAAAAATGTGAAAAGTAAGTTAACCGTTTTTAAAATTCTTTCACGAATAGAAAGCCACATTATCTGTGAGTTACCTATGCTATACAATACATTTCTTTAGTCTCAACTCTCAACTAGAGATCCTTACGAAAATTATAATAATGAAACTGAAAAACTTGCCGAAATTTTGAATCCATCTGAAGTACGATCCATTCAATACATTAAAGATGCCACATCCGCCCACCAGAAATTTGATGAATTTTTTTTTCTCAATTTAGATTTAATCCTTATTTGCCATTAATTATTCTTTTTTATTTCAATTTTTAACTTTAACTGTAAATCTATATATATATAAAAATGAGTTTGATTTATGTTTGACCACTTATATCTCGAGTTTGACAACACCGAATTTGATGATTCTTTTTTTTTTTGCTGAAAAGGTATTTATTTGCACCAGGTTTTTGTGTTAAAAAAAATAGTACAATGTATATTACGTATGTTGCATGTGTTGCAAATGCACTTGCCACCATGCAATCAAATAATAAACAAATTCAATAATTGATCATAACTGAAATGTATGCATAGTTATGAATCATTATGCAACATATAATATACAACATTTGCAACATTGCATTTATATCTAGAGTTTGACAACATCAAATTTAATGATTTTTTTTGCCCAATAGGTATTTATTTGCACCAGGTTTTTCTGTAAAAAAAATAATACCATGTATGCTACGTATGTTTCATATGTTGCAAATGCACTTGCCAGTATGCAATCATTTAATGGTGGTCGTACAGGACACTCTGCACTTAAATTGCCTTTAAACATCCAGGTTAACGAAGCGCCTACATGTAATATTTCTAAACCGTCGGCAATGGCCAAAGTCTTGCAACAGTGTAGGATTATTGTATGGGATGAGTGTACAATGGCACACAAAAAGTCACTTGAAGCTTTAGATCGAATTCTGAAAGATTTGCGAGGTAGCCAAGTAATATTTGGCGGCGCCATGATATTGTTGGCGGGTGACTTCAGACAAACTTTGCCGGTCATACCCCGATGGACTACTGCGGATGTCAATGCATTAAATGTTCTCCTTTGTGGATATATGTTAAGACACTCACTAAAGTGATCCATCTGCTGCAGAATTTTCAAAGCAGCTGTTCGATATTGGAAATGGAAAAATGTCCGTTGACGTTGATAGTTCAAATGGCCAAATAACACTGCAAATTTCTTTTGTATAAGGAATTCAAAGAAAGAATTGGTTCAAAGTATGTTTCCAAGTATTTCGGAGAACTATAAATATCGTACTTGGTTAAGTGAAAGAGCTAAAGGCAAAAATAAAGATGTCGCTGAAATTAATGCATCTATTTTAGAATAAATAGATGGAAAATTTGTTGCCAACAAATGAGTTGATGCATTTATAAATGAGGATGACGTAGTGAATTATCAGACGGAACTTTTGAATTCGATTGATTTACCGGGACTGCCACCTCATTATTTAGCTCTAAAAATTGGAGCCCCGATTATAATGCTGAGTAATATTAATCAACCTCAACTTTGCAATGGTACTAGACTAGCTGGAAAAAAGTGAATGAACAATCTAATTGAAGCTAGGATTATTAATGGCAAATATAAAGGGGAAGATGTTTTGATCTCCAGAATTCCAATCATTCCACCTGATTTGCCATTTGATTTTAAACGTCATCAATTTCCTATTCGCCTTGCTTTTGCCATCACTATAAATAAAGCCCGAGGTCCGTTTTTGAAAATTTGCGGTATTGATTTCTCATGGTCAACTGTATGTTGGGTGTTCTAGAGTAGGGAAACCGTTCGCACTTTTTATTTATGTTAAAGATAGTAATACAAAAAATGTTGTTATAAGAAAGCATTAGAATAAAATGTTAGAAATTTTAAAAACGCATTTTATTCAAATATTTTCTTTCTGCTTCCTTAAGTATTAGCATTTCTCCAGCCTGACGAATTGAAAAATTGTACGACTTTTTTTGATTGTGAAATCTTCTCAGCGAAGTGAACATGGGTTGAGAAAACAAACAGTCAAGTATTGGAATTGAGATTTGTTAATTGTCATGGCGAAGGCAAGATGAATTGAGAACTGAATTCGTTTAAACTCAAAGGGCATATCTGTTGGGATAATTTTAATCCTCGGAATGAGAACAAACTTATCTTTAAATTTTCCGTTGAGTATGGTCGCGGGCATCACATCACTCTTCAGTTTTCTTATGACCAAGCGCGTTCAATCGCATGGTTTTGGTTGTTTTAGATTTCGAAGCTGATGACTACCGAGCCCGCCTTCAGTTGTACATTGTGCTGTGGTAAGTCAGGTACATCTAAGGAGTTTAAAAACTCAGTTGGATAATCAGTGGCTTCATCTTCGTTTGTTACACAGTCAATAGATTTGAATGAATGCAGAGTACCAACGATTTGATTCACAATTATAAAGTTTAAGTCATTCACATCTCTATTCTTAGCCGCCGAAATTGTGCAGATCTTTTAAGGTTCGATAAAGAGCTTCCAATGCGCCATTGTGCATTCGTCCCAGATGTGGTTTTTGAGGCTACTAAAACTTTTTCCATTGCAGTGTTTTGCAATGTTACATGTCGGTTGTTCAGTAGTTTGAAGATTTAATGGCAATTTCAACGCTGAATGAGCAATTTCTACCCCAATTTCGGATCTCGCACGAAAAGTGACCAAAATCAATGACATGAGGAATGTCTTTCCTGTTCCACCAGGGGCATACATTAAAAATAAGCCACCATTTCCATCATCAATTGTATTAATTAATTTATCATAAACTTTCTTCTATTTTGGGTTCAACAGTTCATTCGTTTGAACTGATTGGTCTAATTCATATCGATCATATTCACGTCTGGTTATGCATCTCCTCATTAGCCTCAAGATCAGGATTTCTTGAACTGACACGAATTGGATGTAAAATGTCTTCTGCCATTTAAAAAAACCGCTTCGCAGATTTCGATAATTATTTTCTTTAAAACTAAAATAAATTCAAGCAATAAAATGGCTTACTTTTTTCATTGAATTAATATTTCTTTGATTTAATCTTATCTTTTCTAATCTTATATAATAAAAAAATATTAAAAATGATTTTGATATAAATGGTTTATAAGAAAGCATTTGAATAAAATGTAAGATATTTAAAAAAACGAATTTTATTCAAAGCTTTCTTTCTATACCCTTTAATTTTAGCATTTCTCAATTTATACGCCTCTTGGCTAAACTGAATTTTTTTTAGAGGCAACAGCCCATTGGAAATCTGCTCAGCGAAGCGGGCATGGGTTTGCTAGTACTGTATAATCTAAAAGACATCATCAAATGGTCTAGCTACGATGCTTTAAAACAAATACATTATAAATTAAATTTATAAATTATTTCAATAAATAAATAAATAAGTGAAACCCAAGGTATCAAAAATTAAAAAGTCAATAAAATTGAAATGCGCTGGAATTTTTACATGCAAATATACATATTCTGCAAGTTAGGCATCTGTCGGAAAAAAAAGTTTGAACGACGATAGCGAAGACCAAAAAACTTTTTTTTTTTCAATTTTCAATAAGGTTTTATTGAATTCATTTCTTAAAACTATCTTAACTCTAGACAAAAACCTTAAGAACTAGCTTGAATATCAACTTACTATAACTTACTGGCCCTATCGGGCGCTCTAAATTGTACCATAACCAACTAAAACTATACCTTTCGGCTTAAATCTAATTTATTTAATAGTACCTAATTCAATATATTCAATATCTTACATCTAAGTTTTGAGAAAATTTATTATTAAAAAACTCAAATTCATATCAGATTTTTTAATTTTATATTATACCTATACTAAAACTGAACCTACTTAAGACTACCTTAAACTACTTATAACTAGAACAGCCACAGCAACGTGTTTTTTGAGTTTGAAAGTTTTTTGTTTGTGTTTTTTTTTTGTGCCTGCTCTACCTTATACTCCCTTGAACCTATTTAAGTTGACCAGGGTGATAAACGTTGACCAACTTTCCCTATCCAACTCCTTCACTCAACCACCAGAAGTGCTGAGTTTGCTTTAATATATCCTTACGGTCCCGATTGGACACAGACCTACTGAACAAAAGGCGCTCTGCTCCATTTCCTGCGGTGACGTCTCGGTCGTACAGGAGTCGCCGATCCACAGTCTTACGGCCGACGAGTAGATTAACGGAACCGCCAATCCATCCTGTATCAGCCCTCGACTGTCTAGATAGGGGAAAGCCTCGGGTGGAATGAAACCGCTTAAACATGCCCTTTCGAAATATTCATTATTGGGGTAGCAAGCCCCAAAGATGAGTCCATTAGAAGAATTCATAGATCTCGCAACGTGACCGCGAATAAGCTTCAACAAGAAGTTAGCTATCCTGTTTATGTTGACCCTTCTGTATAGGACCTCGTTGGAATAGTATCGTTTGTACTCCGACTCTGGTGTTATGTAACCCAAGGCAGGTCCTAAGACACTGCCTCTCAAACACCCGAATCTTTTCCATTTGAGATAGGACCACACAGGTCACCCATAGGCAATCATCGGCCGGATCAGGGCCATGTAGAAATCACCTTCACCCTGCTGTCAAGACGGCTGCTATAGAACAGCCGTTTTGTCAGGGCAAATGCTCCCCTAGCTCTAGACAAAGCAGCATCTGTATGTCGGTTGAAATACAGATACTGATCCAGCCAGATACCAAGGTAAGGTACTTTACTACACTTTTACTCTCCAATGGATATCCACTTGGCCCAACGATCACTAGATCTCTCCAGTTCTTTCTTGTATCCCGAAAAGTCCTAGACAATTTGATTCTAAACAGGATAGTTTCGCATTTCTGGAAATTGATATTCAATTTCCAGTCATCGCAATATTGGTGAATCTTATCGAAGTCACGCTGTAAGAGAATTTTGATGACCTCGACTTTTGGACCCGTTCGCTACAAGGTCATCGGTATACGCAATTGCATGAGTGAGACAACCTATAAGATCGCTTGTGTAAATACTAAAGAGGATCGGCGAGTTCACCGCTCCTTGCTGTAGACCATTTTGTATACTAAATGTTGTGGTAGAAGTTACATTGCCACTTTTGACAACAAACTTTCTACCATTAAGCATGTCATAAAGAATGTATAACAATGGTTTACTTATGCCAAGTCTGGTCAGCTTCAGATAAAGCCCCTCTTACCAAACGATATCGAAAGCCTTTTCCAAATCAAACAAATCGCACCAGTGCATTGATTCTTAGCTTTGTTCCATTGGATATCAGAGACTAGCTTAGACGCAGCATGAATGGTGGCATGCCCCGCCTTAAAGCCAAACTGATTGTCCGGAATAATATTTTTGTCCTCTGCCCACTTGGTCAGAGCTTTATTTAGAACTTTTTCGAATACCTTACTGATACTCGGAAAAAGACTTATCGACCGGAGATTTGCCAGATTGGAGCTATCCTTTCCCTTTTTCGGGAGAGAATGAACCACAGCTGTCTTCCAACTCACCGCATAATATGCATTATTCAGTATTCAGTGCGTTGTTAAACAGTGTGGTTTAAATGTCTACTGCTTCCTTAGGAAGATGTCACAGTACATCGTTGGGTATACCATCGACTCCTGCTGACTTTTTTTTCTTTAATGATTCGAAGATGAGCTGGAGCTCTACCTTCGATATTAGCAGGGAACTAGGCCCGTATAGCTCGGCGACTGTGGCGTTTGCCAAATTATCTTCATAAAACCTGGTGAACCCAATGTTCTCAGATCGCCATTGCGTGATGCTGATTCGAAGTAAGGAATGGTGCACCAGAGCTCTGTTCTCCAGGTCGTGATTCGGAAGAATGCTAGCATTCACCTTATTCACTTGCTGAAAAGCAGCCCCTACTGCTTCCACCTTCTCTTGAGGATCTTCAATCGTAAAGAATTCGTCGGCAAGGACGGCGTTCCCTGGATCTATACCTGCAATGGTAAGTATGTCTTCGTTGTCCGTATTTCTCTGAAGTTTAAGGCAAGGAAGGTCGTTTTGATCATTCCTCCTAAAGATTTTATTGATTTGAGGGAACATACTCGGGTCGCTAAAATTAACGGCCCGAATTTTGTTATCCAAATACAAATTAATAGATAATCTGTAGTTCTGCTTAATAAGCAGATTGAGGTTTTTGATCGACGACTTCAATGTCCTAATCTCCGGATCATGTATGTCAGTAAACCGTCTGTATAAGAGTTTGAGTCTTGTAAGCAGTCTACTTTTGTGTTTTTGTAGTGCGTCAATTGTCGCGTTTCTGTATCTTCCAGTTGCATCTTGTTCTTTGTATCGTGTGATTGTCCTATTCATCGTTCCTTGTATTGTCTCATTTATTTGAACTAGGTATCTGTCGATCTCAACGCTCGTCAGATTTCTGTCGTTTGGTGGAGAAATGTCATTCGAACAAAGTTCACTCGACAAGGCATTGGTGAAGCGTGGCCATCGCATCTTACTAAAATTATAAGAGTGAGCGGGCACATACTCCTCCAACTCCATGAGCTCGTTTTGAAGCTGTATTACGGCTGCTAGTCCGCAGTGGTCACTGTCGTAATCGATTGTCTGTAAGCAGTTTCTTGTTTGACCCACAGTGTCAGTAATTGTTAGTCTTGAGTCCATCAGTAGTAGATCCAGAAAATACCGCTTCTTGGGAACGATTGTCGATAAGTCGATCCTATACCCAACGCTGCACTGACCCATCCAATTAAAAAGATGGCATCCTCTAGGCTTTTGTATTTGATTTCCCCAATCTTCATGCTTAGCGTTCAAATCTCCGGCCATGAGATATTAATTTTCCTCCGAAGGAGTCTAAGACATTCGAAAAGTTTTTCGAGCTCTGAGATAAAATTAGCAGGCTGGTGTGCTTCAGGTGCATTCACCGCAACCACGTACAATCGCTTCCCCTGTTGGATAGGAATGCAAATGATGCAGGCTTCTAGCAATCGGAATCTGCACAATTCATTATTATAGATTACCTTATGACTAATGCCTTTCGTATGAAGATTGCGACCCCACCCCCACGAGTGGAGTTGAGTCGATCTCTTCTTACGATATTGTTATTATTATGAGTAATTTTTTGTTTCTGGTTTAGCTTGGTTTCGCTAGCCAAGAACACATCAGGACTTTGGTCTTTTAGCAATTGAATTTAGCAATTGAAAGAGATTTACTCTACGATCGGTCCTAATCAGTGAATTTACATTCACAGCTAGGATATTCAGTGGTGTCTCAGCCAGCGCGCCTTTGGGCTGGCAAGAAAGAGCAAAGGAAATCTACCCTTTCTGCCTGCTCCCGGATCTGTTTTTGCATATCAGTTAACAGTCCTTGAATGGACTGTAATACCGACATCATATCTTCCTGCACCGTTGGAGCCGCAGACACAGAGGCCTGTTGGTTTAGGTTGTACCGTATTACCTCTTCCTGGCGTCATATTGGCGAAGGAAATTTGAGGTGTCACGGCCGTTGTGGGATGGCGCATTACTGCGCGACTCACCGCAACTTTTATGTTTCCGGCTTTTTTTTAGTTTTTTCATCTCCTAGTACTTCGGACATCCTCGATAGTTAGCAGGGTGCCCGGAGCCCTTACATAGAGCACATTTTAACTGGGACCCATCCTGGACCCTATTATTCCCGAGTTTACATTATCCCTTTTTGTGGCTTTCTGCACATTTAACACATACAGGATCCATAAAACAGTTTACTGCTACGTGTCGTGGGCCTTGACAATTCAAGCACGTAGGCTCATCGTCATTTCTTTTTAGTTTTGCCCATTGTACAATCTGGTAGTTTAGCACGGTTATTTTGCTTAAACTACTCAGTTTGCTTTTCGGCGAGAGCTGAACAAGAAATATTGGAAGATTACGTTTCTTCCATCTTGACCGTACTGTGGTGAACGGCTTAACCCTCACGAACTCGAGGTCGTCCCTCGCCACACTACGGATCTTAAGTAGGGGTGCAAGTATAAAATTCAGTGGTTGAGCTCTTAAGGAGTTCTTGAATTTTTTTGTGATCCGCCAGCGTGAAGCACTGGATTGAATGTTTTTGGTCAGTTAATCTTTTTGTTGTAAACTTATCAGCTATGGCTACGGTGACCATTCGTTCATTATTATAATGAACTGTTCATTATTTGAAGAAGATATTCATTAAGAATTATTTTGTTTTCAAAATCATAAAAACTTTCATTATTTGAAATGCTGTTCATTATTCGTTCAGTATTTTATATTATTTTGTTGAAGCAAAAACGAAAAACTAACCAAATCAAAATTCTGTCAACAAAATGATAATGCGAACGTGTCCTAATGTATTTAATGTGCAAAAATGGTAATGTAGTGCAAATCTCTCATTTTTGGAACACTCCCTATCTTATTCTCGGAACACCACCTAATGTCAAAACGTCAAAACCACAGACCATATACAGACCGCCAACTCGTCACACTCTCAAAATAAATGGCATATCAGCTGATTTTTAGCTTAGAGGCAAAATGAGAGACCATATGGTGAGTTGGCGGTCTGTATCTTCTTGGTCCGTGGTCAAAACTAAGCAATCAGAATCAAAGCAAGCAATCCGAATTCAAAAGCTTTTCAAATTTCGAAGACAATTTTTCTGTTTTGTTGTAGTAGGTAAAACGGTACACAATTAAATTGGTAAAATTTATTTGATATTCTTAATTCAAAAATATCTAATTAAATACTAATAATTATATATTTAAGTTCACTAATGCGATGCCACCCAGAAGAAAATGTCTTTTTTAATGAAGAACTACAAAACTAATATAAATTCCTAAAAAAACAACAGAAGACGATGTGAAATGCAATAAGTGCATGGTCATATTTTCAATTGTCAACAGTGGAAAACTCGACATAGAACAACATTTAAAAACATCTAAACACAAAAGCGCAAACGTGGCTGCTGCTTCAAGTAAAAATCTAACATCATACTTCAAAAATAAAACAGTTGATGAATCAGGAAAAATAATCAGCGTGAACGAAGGTATGTGGGCTTTTCACACCATAAAACATAATCACTCGTTTCGTTCGAACGACTGCACATCAAAATTAATAAAAAAATGTTTCGACGAAAAATATTCATGCGCGAGAACGAAATGTGAATCTATCGTTTGCAATGTGCTGTTGCCACATTCGACTCAAGAAATTCAAACTGATTTAAATGCTATTAGTTTTTAACAATATATTCCGATTGCTCAAATCATGGAAGTACAAAAATATGCCCATTACTTGTCCGCTACTTTATGCCATTTAAAGGTGTTAAAATAAAAATATTGGAAGTCGATAGTCTTCCAGGAGAATCTTCGGATATATTTACAAAATTTATCTCGGATCTTTTGCGAAAATTTGAAATTGACACAATACTGGTTGCTATCTGCGCAGAAAACACTAATTGCAATTTTGGTGGAGCGGCTAGAAGAGGCAAGAATAATTTGTTTACTAAACTTCAACTATCAACCGGAAAGGTTCTCATTGGTGTAAACTGTGCAGCTCACATTTTAAATAATTGCATTCAATCTTCAGTTGAGTGTTTACCAATAGATGTAGAAGTTATTGTTGTAAAAATTAATTCATACTTTTATATTTACACAATTCGAGTTAAACAGTTAAAAGAAATATGTGATGGGATAGACATTGAATATAGAAAACTAATGGGATTTAGTAAAACTAGATGGCTTACTCTTAAACCATCAATAGAAAGAATTTTGAAACTTTTTAAGCCATTGAAGCTGTATTTTTTGTCTCAACCAAAGTGCCCAACTATATTAAGAAATTTGTTTAATAATTCGTGCTCTTAATCCTGGGGTGGAATCGGCTAAGGTCATTTGTAATAAGTGATAGACACATGTGACAATCACATTTTTATGACTTTTTCTTGTGACAGCTTTTTAGGTGTCACAAGAAAAAGTCACAAAAATGTGATTGTCACATGTGACAATCATCTAACCAGACGAAATTTGTTGATTGTGACTATCACTTATCACAAATCACCTTAGCCGATTCCACCCCTGGTTTTTTTGCACATTGTCAGGCTTCTCTTTTTCATAATAGCATTTTACGGATTGAGTCCCAGGAAATATGCATGATGGAAGTTTCCTTGGTCATTAAAGAACTTAAATCAAAAATAAAGCAGAGAAAAGATTAATGCTTTTTGCCAATAATAATTAAAAAAATGATGAAGGATCTAGAGCAAGAAGATCCTACAGTTGTAGATAATATAAAAACACACGTTAATCACTTTTAACCCAGTTGTATAGATTACTTAAATCAGTGGGACGGTGCATTTGTTGAAATTGAAATTTTAGAATGGGTACTTCTACGTACAGTTCCGTCCTGGGACCAGGTCAAGGCAAGTTTAATATATATAATGAAAAGGCGAAGCAGTTTTAATGTTGATGACTGAAGCTTTCGATGAATTTTATGTTTCTGTGGAGAAAGTGACTGCATGGGAAGATAGTCAGAAGACTGCCGGAGAAAGATGGATGGAAATTTTTAAACATTTTGTAGAAAAAGACATACATTTTAAAAACATTTTAAAAACTGTAGAATTTGGCTTGTGTCTTCCGGGATCGAATGCTCCAACAGAAAGAGTTTTTTCAGTCCTAAATAATGTTTGGACAAATGAAAAAAACCAGATGAAAGTTCAAACTATGAAATCAATTTTAATTACTAAAATCAACTATGAAATGACCTGCTTAGAGTTTCGAGAATATTTAAAACAAAAACCAGATTTAATTAAACAAATCTATACTTCAGGGAAGTATTCTAATATGTAAACAAATAACAAATAAATAACCTGCATAAGATTCTTGTTTTAAATAAAGAGGATACTTATTTTTAGTATTTAAGCCTAGTACTCAGATCGCGCTAAAATGTATCTTCCATACAAATTTCCACCCAAGATAAATTTTAGCTTGGGTTTTTAGCTGAGTAGTACTCACTTCAAGCTAAATTCCAGCTGTCAGGCTAAAAAAAGTCTCCACAAAATTAAGCTTGCGAAATAATGTAAAATACATTATTTCACAAGCTAAATTCTGACAGTTGTCATTTTAAGTGCGTTCAAAACAAATTTTTTGCCGTAATTTAGCGTGTAGCAACAAATAAAAATAATAATAATAGTTTATTTTCATCGTTTCGTTGCTCTTGCTAGTCACAAATTCTGCCAGAAAAAGTTATCTGAAACAAATATTAAGTAATTGCCGCCAAAACAAAAGGCAATACGGTCATATGCGCTTTGGTTTTTTGATCACCTCGAGTTGTTTTCGTTGTCTCCTTCATTTTTTATAAACAAAGATCTAAAATGTCGGTAAGTAAATTTGTAATTTCCACTTGGAAATATTTCTGTGATCACATAGTTTTCAGGATCCATTGAGTTCTCCACCACCTACAACGCGAAGCAATGCTATAGTGCTATCGGTTTGACTGCATACGTCCGCAGAAATACTGTGTCTAAGCAATGGACTCTAGAAGCAGGGACATTAGTTCTAGCCAGCCAAGGAGTTTGTCTCATTGATGAGTTTGACAAAACGGACGATCAGGACCGAACTTCCATTCACGAAGCCATGGAACAGCAATCGATTTCGATCTCAAAAGCTGGCATTGTGACTTCGCTTCTGGCTCGTTGCACTGTTTTTTCTGCGGCAAATCCAATCGGTGGCCTTCACCACACTATGGAATTCTTCAACACTCTTCGGGCGGCTGTAACGGACGACTCCTTACCCCGTCTAATTGATTTATTAAGATTCCAAGGAACACAAAAAGAAGTTGATTATAGTATTACAGAACTACCCAAGTTAGGCAGTAAAAACGATGATAAAAAAGCAATGTTTAAAGAAATGGCAACAATACAATGATTTTTCAAATATACTTTTATTTTTTCTTATGTACAAAGGACGTCATACATTCAAAATTTTTTAAAGTTCGTTTAAATATTTGTATATCAAACTATACAAATTACCACTTTCGATTGTTATTTTTTCTATCACTTTGTCCTCTGTAAGGCTGCTATAAAATTCTCTATCTGGAAGGAAATAAAAATGACTTTAGTAAACTATGAAATTGAATCAATTGCTTCATTACAATAGTGAGCTGATGACGTCAGTTAAATGACAAACGGCACTATAACCCATAACCAAATGTTTAACTTGCTACAATAAAATGGGAAAGCTGCTGGTTTCGGGATTAACACCAAAAAGACAAGCCTAATGCACAACAACAGCTAGTTATAGATGCAGTCTAATAGTGAGTAAATATTGTAACTTGAAATGATTGAAATAAAAAAAAAATAAACTAAAAAAAAAAAAAAAAAAAAAAGTTGTGACTTGTGAGTATCATTATCTGCTTAGTTATGTCTCTGCCGACTTTTCGATTGTTAACCGTCTGCGTATGTTGACATTACTGGCACTGGGTCATATATCTACTAAGGAAGCTCGCAGACACAAATAAGCTTGTCCGGTATAATGTGCAGTGATTCCCGATATCAACTGCCTCTGTGTAAAGAAACCGAATTCACGTTCAAAGAAGGCCAGCTTAAACACAACATCGCTAACATCGGTTAAAGTCACACCAACGCCCTGGACAATTGTCGAGAGAAGTCCAGGCAAGGTGGTAGTATCAGAACCGGCCATTGAGAAGGATACGTGTATTTTAAGTGGACCTAAATGCATATTATCGTAGAAGTTTTTATGCTCTTGTGCCGAGTGTATTTCAACTAAAGCTGAGAGGCGATGTAGAATGGAATAAATGTGATTTGTTTGGTCAGGGAGTTCTGCGTCAGATGATTGTGATCACCGATGTGATACAATTGTTCGTTTGCATTGCATGTTATTTCTCCCGTTGAACCTGCTACATCCAGAGGAATTTTATCACTCTATTCACCATTGTCAACTCGGATAGAAGCTCTTTTCTTATCAAAGAAGAATTTCTCACGGAACGAGAATAATATAGGTCCATTGTACTCCGGTGGGTTGTATAGTACATTAACTGATTCAGTATTTGTCTACAAACATTTTTTTAATTGATTGATTTTTCTTGAAATGGAATATTTAAGACAACGTCTAACATACCTTATAACTTAGCATCAAGCCAGTTTTGTTTATCATCCAGAACGGACTGTATACTGTGAGCATTAGGCTTCCATATCGGTCTTGGAATCTATGCACAGGCAAACATAATTAAACCAATTAAAGAAAAAAAAAGTTCTAGAAACATACCTTACACCCAAATCCATTTCCATTTTTGCTGCAGAATCATATGAGCTAAACGTCCACGTTGCATCTTCGTGATCTTCAGAAATCTCCGTTGTGCAACCAATCCTTTTCCAAATATTGAAGAAGCTTGAAACAAAAGAAAATATTAAAAATAAACACTTTTTTTTAATTACAAGATAAACTTACTCTAACAAGAACATAACTCTTGGCTTTATTGCGTTTTCCTGTGAGTTTGACAGTTGGCAAGTGTAAAACATCACATCCTTCTCTCCATAGTCAAGCATATCCTCTGTGATGAGCGACTTTGACTTATCAATTTCATCGGACTCATCCAATTCTGTTGCTTTGTTTGCCTCCCGAACAGTGCAACCCGCCACCGAAACCTTAATATCAATAGGCAACGCATTTCTCATATATAATGGAGGACGCAGGTGAATTGTGAAGAAGGCACTCATAAGCATTAATTTCGTTGTACTCTCATGGAACACTTCGGTCTTTTGACGGACAGCATTGATGTAGAGGGGTTCGAATGTATCAACCGGATCACATTGTATCTGACGTTGATAGTTGAAGTCGGTTGGACAGTCATTCCATCGAATGCCTTGAACAGAGATTTTGTAACCCTGAAAGGAAATATTTTTTTTTGTAGAAAGATGACCAAATTTAAATGATTTACTTTTTTCTTACTGGCAATGCGAAGAACAAATCTTTTGATTCAGCATAAATTGCATGCAATGGAGCATGGAAAACTTCACCAGGAGCAACATCTCCCACCAAAACCAAAACACTGAAAATAAACGAGGACAAGACGAAGTACATGCTTTCATCAACAAAAGTCCAATCCCACCACCGACTTGGTCAGAACGTGACCATTGATAGGTATAATTGCTGTTTCTTTGGGCTGATTTTAAAATAAAATCAAAATTTTTGTAATTATTTTACAAAGTATAATTTCACAAGCTATGAGAAATTTGTAAAACAGCTGTTTTCTCCCTAACTTCAAAATTTAGCGCGCCTTTTTAGCAAAGGTGTGTAGAGATAAATATTGTAGAGATACAATTTTGTTTTTAGCGCGATCTGAGTACTAGGCTTTAAGAATTAATTTAAACCAACATTTAGCTAGTTAAAACAACGACTGAATTATATTTTTTTTTTATTATTTTGCCAAACATACATACACTTAGTGACAAGAGCCTACGTACACTTGTAGTTTTTGGTTAGTATGTAAACGATTTTTGTATTGTGTTCAAAGCAAACAAAAATTCCAAAAAAAGGATATATCTATAAATTTTATTTACAAAATCAATCAACAAATTAAATGCTTAAGAAAAAAAAAGGAAAACAAAATTGAAAAAATCGTTTACATATTAACAAAAAACTAAAAGTGTACGTAGATTTTTATCACTTACTTACTTAAGATGGCGCAGACAGTCCATTCTGGACCACGGCCTCAACCAACAATCCTCGCCAGCTAGGCCGGTCCCTAGCCAGTGGCCTCCAGTTGCGCACACCAAGTTGGTTGAGTTCGTTTACCACTTGATCGCGCCACCTTAGATGGGGTCTTCCAGAACTGCGTCGGCCCTCCGGGTTGGAATTGAAGACTCGTCGGGCAGGAGCGTTTTCGTCCATACGCTCCACATGACCCAGCCATCTAAGCCGCTGAATTTTCAGCTTCTTAACCAAGTCAATGTCGCTGTATAGCCCTTACAGTTCGTCATTGAATCTTCTCCTCCATACTCCATTGATACATACAGGCCCGAATATCACCCGAAGAATCTTTCTCTCAAAGCACCCCAGCCTGTATTCATCCGATTGTGTCAGTGTCCACGCTTCTGTCCCATACAGCAGGACTGGGATGATAAGGGTCTTGTATAGTGTCTCCTTGGTCCTTTCTTCGACTGATCTCTTCACTGATGTTGTTCTGAGAGGTTATAGTGGAACCCAAATAGACAAAGTCCTTGACAACCTCAAAGTTATATGTGTCCATTGTGACGTTTTGTCCGAGCCTACGGTGATGATCTACTTCACCCGAGGACTGCATATACTTCGTTTTATCTTCATTTACAGCCAGAGCCATTCGAGCCGCTTCCACTTCAATACTTGCGAATGCTCCACTGACAGCGCGCTTCGTTCTTCCAATAATGTCAATATCATCAGCATAGCCAAGTAATTGAACGGATCTAAGAAAAAATCGTTCCGCTGGTGTTGACATGCGAGTTGCGTACGATTGCCTCAAGAATGATGTTGAAGAGGTTACATGAGAGCGTGTCACCCTGTTGTAAGCCTTTCTCGACATTAAATGAGTCAGTGGTGTTCTCACCAACCTTGATGGAGCAGCGCGAGTTCTCCATAGTCATCCTGCACAATCGAAAGGGATGCCAAGAAGCGACATGGCTCTGTATAGCTCGTTCCTGTTTACGCTGTCATAGGCGACTTTAAAATCGATAAAGAGGTGGTGAGTATCGATCTGGAATTCTTGGGTCTTTTCCAAAATCTGCCGAAGTGTGAAAATTTGGTCAACGGTTGACTTTCCGGGCCTGAAACCACACTGATAGGGGCCAATCAGTTCACATGGGAAAGGGTTCAGACGTTCACACAGAATGGCCGACAAGATTTTATAGGCGACATTTAGGAGACTTATACCTCTGTAGTTGGCGCAGCTTAGAGTATCTCCTTTCTTGTGGATAGGGCACACAATGCTGAGGTTCCATTCGTCAGGTATACTTTCATCCGACCAGATTGTACAGATGAGTTGGTGTATGCTCCTCAGCAAGTCATCTCCCGCTGCTTTGAAGAGTTCAGCCGTAAGGCCATCAGCTCCAGCAGCCTTGTTGGACTTTAGTTTAGATATTGCTATCCGAACTTCTTCTTGGTCGGGAGGACGGAAATTTTGTTCTTCATCATTCAAATCGAATGGATCATTCTGCCTGACAGCGATTAGTTGGTTGTCTTTGTCTGCAGAAGTGTTCTTTCCAAATTCTCAGCACCGACTGTGTATCTACAACGACATTCCCACCCTCGTCTCTACATGCTTCCGCTCGGGCTTTGTAACCCTTGGACGAATGCTTTATCCTTTGGTAGAACTTTCGAACATTGCTTCTGCCGTAGCACCCCTCAATAGATTCAACCATTCGTTTTTCCAGTTCTCTTTTTTTCTTCTGAAAAGCCGATGTTCCTCTTTCCTCTTTTGCTGATATACCGCAGGGGAAGCGCTCTTGGCAGCTCTAGTTCTGGCATTCAGAACTGCATGATAGGCTTCGTCCTTGGCCAAGTGTGCGAGCCTGCACTCATCATCGAACCAGGTGTTTCGTTGTGGTCGCCTAATGAAACCCAAAACATCCGTGGAAGCGGTTTTGATGGCCATTTTGCAATGTTGCCACTGGGCCTCTGGGTTTGGCGCAGGCGCCGGGCTTGTCAAGAGATAAGAGGAGACATGATTGGCAAAGGTTGTGGCGGTCTCTTGTGATTGTAACTTCGCAACATCAAACTTTCTCACAGTGGATGTTCGATTCTGCGGTCTGGTGGAGATCCGCATTCGCACTTTAGCTACAACAAGGTAGTGCTCCGAGTCTATGTTGGTCCCTCGGAAAGTGCGGACATCCATGACACTGGAGGCATGTCTGCTATCAATCGCAATGTGATCAATTTGGTTGATGGTATTTTGATCAGGAGACCGCCAGGTCTCCTTGTGTATATTGAGGTGTGGGAAGTATGTGCTTGCTAATATGACACTTCGCCCCGCAGCAAAGTCGATTAGCCTGTGTCCGTTACCGGAAGTGTTGTCGTGCAGGCTATGCTTTTCGACTGTCGAGCCAAAGCTACCCTCCTTTCCGATTTTGGCGTTGAAGTCACCAAGAATAATCTTAGTGTCGTACTTCGGGCATTCATCATACGTCTTCTCGAGAAGATCGTAGAATTCTTCTTTGGTCGTGTCATCTTTTTCCTCCGTGGCGTCGTGGACGCAGATCAGCGAGATGTTGCTGAATTTGGATTTAATGCGGATTGTGACAATGCGTTCGCTTATGCCACGAAACCCCAAGACTTCTTGCCTAAGCCTTCCTCTTATCACAAATCCGCATCCAAATAGCCGCTGTTTTCTTGTCCTGTAGCACTTGCCGTAGTAGATGTCACAGTTTTTCATCCTCCTTGTGCCTTCACCATCCCATCGCACTTCTTGGATGGCTGTGATGTCGGCTTTGACACCATCTAGGGCCTCCACTAATTGTTCGGCGGCACGTGGCCTGTTAAGGGTCCGGACATTCCACGTGCAGAACCGAAATTCGTTGTCCTTGTTTCGTTTGCTAGGGTCGTCATCAGCAGGTTCATCCATATCCGAGGCAGTTGGTTGTTTCGGAACTATTAGTTTTTTTACGTGGTAGGGAAGTTACCCCGACGCACAACCCCCCCAACCTGGGGGACCAGGCCCTATGCTGCTCTCTTAGGACAAAAGGAGCTGGAGAAATCTGGATTTTTATCACTAAGTGTATATATAGTTAATAGTTCCTTCTTTAATAGTTATTTTGATTAACTAAAGCAAAGACTGAATCTTTGATATTTTTTTTTATTGAGATATAAAAAAAAAAAAATACATATAATAATCAGCTGCTGTTGATTTTGTTGTTCTTGTTGTTGTTGTGGTCGTTCTTGTTGTTGTTGCTGTTGCTGTGGTTGTAGCTGTTGTGTTATCGGCAACTGTTGTAGTGGTTGCTTTGGCAACTTTGGTTGGCGCTGCCTGTTTGCTGTTTCAGGCCTTTGTTGTTTGGGTGGTGGTGGTTCTACCCTTGCTGCCTGCTGTTGCACTGTAAACTGCTGCTCTTGCAGCACTTTAGTTGTCTCGAGTACAATTTCCTCCCTCTCTCTGCATGCCTTTTGCTTTGCTGTAAGTATTTCTACTTGCTTGAGGAGTTCATCGATTTTGCCTGTAATATCGGCAATGAGCTCCTCCTCGCGTTCAGCTTCTCCACGAGCCGTTCCGTTCCTTCCTCTAGGACTTGTTCTTTTGGCGGTGTCAAATCAACCACGTTCCTACCGCCACTAATATAGTGCCCCTGTCCCTCTTCAGACACGTACATGATGTCATCCTCAGGGGCATTTTCGGATGTACTTCCGTCGTAATCCTCATCGTTGTCGTCTACGATTTATTCTGAGCTGCTGCCCAGTTTTTTAAGCTCCTTCCCTTTCAAACGCTTTTCTCCAGCCTGCAGCTTTGCTGGGTTGGGGGGCGGGCGGCCGGCGGAGTACCAAATTTTGTTTGGGTTTTAACTTCTTTTTTCTTTTTTTGGCTCTGACCACTTGGAAGCCGTCTTTAATAACTGCAGCTTCAGTGGATGCTTTTTTGTTTAGGTCAGTACTACCTTCAGGTGTAGGTCCTGACTTCGCTGTCTCTTTTATGACCTCGGCACGTGCCGCCTTGGATACGGCACTTCTTGTTTTTGGTGAGACGGTTATCTTGTCGGTTGTTTTCGAGGCCAAAGGCCCGCTACATCGGCTGATGTTGGGACATCTTCCGATGCCCCCTCCAACGCAGCCATTATATGACTGTGCTCGTACTCTCTCTGCCTTTTTTTAAACTCTTCCCAGTATCTAATATTAAAAAAAATATTTTCTTGATCCGGGCCGGGATCCAACCCAGGCACTTCAAGTTGACGGTCTACCACTCTTCCGATAAGGCTAACTCGCCGCTTTTGTAATTGGTAGAGCTTCTTTTGTAGTTAGTACACTCGCGAATTGATTTAAAAATGCTGTGACTGTCGCCAACGGAGATGCGTATACTTCCACAGTTGATAAACGACTAACGTTTGCCTATCTGTCTGACTATATGTGGTGACGTGAAATAAGGGCCAACGAAATAAAGCCGAAAATCAAAAATTTGGCCTTATTTCGTTTTAAATCTGGAAATAACGCCAAAATCTTGATTTGGCTTAATTTCGTTTTAGAAAGCGAAAAAAAGCCAATTTGGCTGGTGATGACGTTACTTTTTTTTTTGTCGAATTAGGGGTCTCAAAGTTTATCATCAGGAGGGAATTGAGGTAGAACAAATATTATGAAGTACGTGTTAATGTGAAACAATAGAATTTCCACTCCATGGTCGGCGTGGATGGGAAAAGGATTTGAGATAAAATGATGATTGATAGAAGGAAAGGATATTTCGTTGTGGAAAAAAATAATAGTTTCTTCAATTAACAAAACAACAAATCAAATACATTTTCTTCAATATATGCAAGAAACAAATTAATGAAACTTATCTAAACAAAAAAACAAATTTATCGAAACACTTGACAGAAAAACATAAAAGCTTAAAATTCGCGCGAATTTTAAGCTTTTATGTTAAGTTTCATTAATTTGTTTCTTGCACATATTGAAGAAAATGTATTTGATTTGTTGTTTTGTTAATTGAAGAAACTATTACTTTTTTCCACAACGAAATACCCTTTCCTTCTATCAATTATCATTTTATCTCAAATCCTTTTCCCATCCACGCCGACCATGGAGTGCAAATTCTATTGTTTCACATTGTCCTTATTTCCATTAATAATGGAATAAATCCAAATTTGAAATTTGGTCTTATTTCCAATGTAAATCTGGCCTTATTTCGGTTTGAAAATAGAAATACAGCCAATTCGGCCTTATATCCATTTTAAAAGCGAATTAACGCCAAATTTAAAATTTGGCTTTTTTCGTTGGGCCTTATTTCACATCACCACTATATGTATGTACCTACAGGCACATACAAAAACCCAAACTTCTGTACCTTATTCTTTCAAACTAGGTTTATCGAGTTTTTTAGGTACTGTACAGAAGGGAAATTAAATTTTTTTGCAGCTCAAAAACTAACGGTACCTGCCATATTATAGTTATGTTGAAGCTCATTTTTCTCGAAAATGACTCAAACGATTTTGATTAGTTTAGCTCTTTAGGTATGTCCGTATGACCTATCTAATGGCTGGAAACAAAGTTACCAACAATTCATAAGAACAGTGCCTTCCATAGGACGGGTTTTTACTTTCGGCTTTTTCGGAGACGGTTTAACCGATTATGTCGAAAATTTACACATGTATATAGGTTATAGTAGCTCAATTAATACCTACTGCATTCCTTTATTTTTATAAATATTTTGTTGTTTTTTCAAAAACATTTCTCTTAATAATTTAATATTTTGAAAAGAGCTCATTAACTTTTCTTCAAAAATGATAAGTAGTTATATGATAAATAATGCAGAATAATTGGGTATTTAATTTTTTTTTAAATGTTCTCCAAAAAATACTTTTGCTAAGAAACAACTCCCCAGATTTTAATAATTTTGCTACCATACATTGAAATTCATCGTAAGAATAAGAGTTTCGAAAAATAATTTATTTTTTTAAAATCTCAAGCCACGACCAATGTCTTAGTAGAGCAAGTTCGTGCGATCTGTTAGTGGACTTTATTTTAAAAAATTAAGATTAATATGGCGATCTCTTAGACACTGTATTTGAAAAAAATCTGTTAACTTCTTATCCTTTCAAGCTGTATGACTACTTCGAAACATCATCTTATCCGCTGCTGCTTATTTACGTCCGTCAAGCTGGCAGGGAACTTGTAGCCGAGTCTTAAAATATTTTGCCTGATTTGTTTGCTAATTATTTGCCAACAACAAAGAAATGTTTGCTCTTGTTTTTTTTTAATTATATTTTATCCTGTCAGCTTGACGTCAAGCTGGCAGGGCACTTTTTTTCTTGTTGTTTTTTTGAAAAATGTTTTCTTCCATATTTATTTGCTAATTATTTGCTCTACGAAACAGTAAAAAAAATAAAAAAAGTTAACAAAAAATTAATTTGTTTAAACAATTTGTTCCAAAATTTTTTTTAAATTTTTTTACTTTCGGCCAGATTGAAGCGCTTATCATACACTAGAAAAAAATTGTTTGCTGTTCTAGTTTTTTTTTTAATTTATCTATCCTGCCAGCTTGACTGTCAAATGACAGGGACTTTGTTTTTTTTGAATAAATTTGTTCTTCTTATTTATTTGTTAATTATTTGCTCTACAAATCAGTCAAAAAAAAAACTCTAAAAGTTAGCAATAAATTAATTTGTTTAAATAATTTTATCTTGATCTTTTTTTCTTTTAATTTCAATTAATGAAGCTGTTAAAAATAATTAGGTATTGTTTTTAAATAGATAAAATTTTTGGCGCTTCCAATTTGTTTTTTTAACAATTTAATACAATTCCTAACACTACCAACAATTTCATTTTTGTTGCACATTTTCCAAAATACAAGAGCAAATAATTTAAAACTTTTTCTAATATGTCCCTTATGCTTTATTTAAAAAAATAAACAAGCAAAATAAGTTTCTGCTAGAGCAAATAATTAATATAAGGATTTGAATGTTCGCCCATACAAAGTGGTCATTTTAGTTTTTGCTCCACAGTTACCGAAATACAAGAGCAAATAATTTAAAATTCTTCCTAATTGTTCCTTATGCTTTGTTCAAACAAATATACAAGCGAAATACGTTTTTGCTAGGGCAAATAATTAATATAAGAATTTTAAGCTGTCCATCGATACAATTAGTGGTTATTTTCGATTGCGTGCATTATGCATCCTTACAAAATAAGAGTGTGGTTTTTTGTTTTTAAGTAAAAACCTTTAATTCATGTTTTGAGAAAATACTATTTTTTTTATATATGTATATACGAGTATAATTTGCGCACACTCAAGGGGTTATTAATACCCTTAACATGAATTAACACAGTGCGAGCGGTTAGGAAAGAAGGATAGGAGATAAAAGGAGATACCGATGCACATTGGTTTTGAATGTCTGTATATTACAATGGGAGGGAAAAATTGAGCCACATTCTTGTAGTGCGGCTAAAAAAAGAGTCTCTATACTTGACAGTACGTCCGAAGTTAGGCTCGAGGGTAAATTGATGGACATTCCTAGCGATGCGAGTGTTACGGGGAAATTGTTTAAAGGGAGGAATGCATCTGGCTATTTAGCTGGAGCACTGGTTGTGGAAGTAGCGATAAAACAAGGTTAGACAAGAAATATTACTGCGATGTTCAAGTGAAACAAATGTTTCGGTAATGGTTCTTTCTCCTATCAGTTTTAAGGCTTTTTTTATCCTATCCAAGAGACGCAAGTGAGTGACAGGAGCACCTGCCCAGATATGAGAATTATACTCAAGCTTCGGGCGAATGTATGCCTTAAAGATTGTAGCCAGATCAGAGGGGGGGGGGGGGGGAATATTTCTTACATCGATTTAGGAAACCTAAGCATTTTGCGGCATTTTTAGCGACGTCAAATATGTGATAGTTCCACAAAAGGTGGTTTGTAATACACATACCTAGAAGGCAAAGCTGTTCGGTTTCCTCAATGTAAGTGCCACTCATGGATAATGGCATAGGGGGCAGGTTGTGCTTTAACAAAAGAAGACAACATTGAGTTTTGAACCATTAAATTCCACACGGTTGGTAATTCCCCATTGTACAATGCTGTCAAGATCTGAATTTTATGAGCTTATCATACGCTGCCGTTGCATTTCCACTTCCGAAAAACATGGACGTGCATCTGGAAACGAATATGAGAGGACTGTCGTCAGCAAAACAATTTAGTGGATTAGAAGTATTAGACAAGAGATCATTAATGAAGATTAGAAAGAGTGTTGGAGACAGAACGGAGCCTTGGGGCACACCAGCATTTATTTTGTGGGTAGCAGACTGAAAACCATCCAAAACAACGCGAATTAAACGGTCCGAAAGGTAATTTCTAATCCATCGAAGAAGGGGTTCATCGATGCCAAATGCACGCATTCAATATCTTTATTGTTTACTTTAAAGGAAAACAATAAAGTCCAACACTGATAAGTGTAGCAAGAGCGAAAACCCATAAACATTATTATTTAATCTAATTCCGACCCCTGCATCTATTCATGTTGCTTTATGTTGATGACATCGTGTGGTGAATCTGCCTCTTCCGTGGTGAATTTGTGTCTTCCATGAAAACCAGAAGGAGCGAGTGATCGATCTTTTGTTGTTATTTTCATCCTTTATAATTATAATGAATCCTTATATTAATTATTTGCTCTAGCAGAAACTTATTTTGCTTGTTTAATTGTTTAAATAAAGCATAAGGGACATATTAGAAAGAGTTTTAAATTATTTGCTCTTGTATTTCGGAAAATGTGAAACAAAAATGAAATTGTTGGTAGTGTTAGGAATTGTATTAAATTGTTAAAAAAACAAATTGGAAGCGCCAAAAATTTTATCTATTTAAAAACAATACCTAATTATTTTTAACAGCTTCATTAATTGAAATTAAAAGAAAAAAGATCAAGATAAAATTATTTAAACAAATTAATTTATTGCTAACTTTTTAGAGATTTTTTGACTGATTTGTAGAGCAAATAATTAACAAATAAATAAGGAGAACAAATTTGTTCAAAAAAAAACACTAAAAAAAGGTCCCTGCTATTTGACAGTCAAGCTGGCAGGATAAATTTAAAAAAAAAACTAGAAGAGCAAACAAATTTTTTTCTAGTGTAACAAGCATTATATGATAAGCGCTTCAATCTGGTCGAAAATAAAAAAATTTAAAAAAAATTAAAAAAAAATTGTTTAAACAAATTAATTTGTTGTTAACTTTTTTATTTTTGTTTACTGATTCATAGAGCAAATAATTAAGAAATAAATACGGAAGAAAAATTTTTTTCAAAAAAAACAACAAGAAAAAAAGTGCCCTGCTGGCAGTATAAATTATAAAAAAAAATACAAGAGCAAACAATTTTGTTTGTTGGCAAATAATAAACAAACAAATCAGGCAAAATATTTTAAGTTTCTGCTGCAAGTGCCCTGCCAGCTTGACGGACATGCTTATTTGCGTTCCTCCAGTGAATCATTATGATTGATGGTGAAATAACATGTGATCATCTTGTAAGCGTGAGGTGGATCCGTTATCTTCTGTGGTCCAAAAATGTTCCCTGAGCTGAATGGAAGCCCTTTTTCATCATTTGTTCGTGTGTCACTCACATATGGTTCCAATGTTGGACAATTTACATACAAAACGTAAGAAAATAAATTAATATCAGCTGATCGAAGCAGAAGTATGATTATTCGGAGAAGCTTTCACTGCGAAAATACCATCTTTCAACAAATACAACACCAGCGGCTCAGCTGGTAGATACTGTTACGTCGAAAGAAAAGACCCTGGCAGCCCCGTCAAAAAAAAAAAAAAAAATATGACATAAGGATACAAAGTTCCAATACGATCCCGAAGGCGGGAAGAGGAAAGATAGGCCTAAAAACTCCTGGTTCAAACAAATTAAACGACATCAGAATTTAGTTGGTGCAGTTGTGCCTTCCCATTATGTTAATGGCATTTCACGATCGCAGGGTTCCCAAGGCCTACACCAAGAGCTTGAATTTTAACTTGCGATTATAGGAACTATAAGGCAAATTATGGATTATAGTGAACAAAATTCTGCTAACAATCAAAAATGACATTACGATAATAGGAAAGTCGAAAAAAGTGGATCAGAAAATTCTGTCTGTCTGTATCGGAACCTAAAACCTAAACTGCTGAACCAACTTGCTACAAACTTGGTACAAAGCATTTTTCAACATCCAAAAGAAGCCTTTTTGGAATTGGCATTCTAGCTCTAAAATTAACGGTAACTGCGATATGTATATTAATGTAAAACTAATTTTTCTCAAAAAAGATTGATATCGTTTTGGTACAATTTTCTGAATTTTGTATGTATAGTTTATCTTTTGGTTGAAGCAGATTTTAAGGAAAAGCCTTTTGACGATACCTTCCATAGAGGTTTTTTCAAATCAAATTTTCTCGTTAATAAATCAGCAAATTTTGATGAAATATTCTAATGCGGGAACTCTTTTATAAACGAAAAATTGTAAGTCGAAAAATCTTTTTGATTAAAAAAAGTCAATGTTTGGATATACGTATTTTAAAATCTCTTTGATTAATTTTTTTTTAAGTTTTCTCTCTTAATAAAGAGTACAAGATTCTAGAAACTAATTTACTCAACAAAATTAGAATATGTGTTCGAACAGTTTTTTAGGGAAAACCGTTTTTCAAAACAAACTTGTATAACGATTGTGGAATTTTTTTTCTTATTATACAAACCCTTAAAATAAATCAGTTGGAATACTTACTTCACTTTTCCCAAAAAAAATTATGCTTTTTTGCTCTGCTCTAGCGAAATATGTATCGAGGATAATGGAATTGGAAGACGCTTCAGAAACCTTAGCTGTTCTTAAGTAGGTTGTCTGAAAAAATACCTTACCTGCACAATATCTTCCGTCTTAGACCCGTCAATAAACACCGAAACATAATCTTGCATTATGAACCGATTCTCCTTTCAGCTTTCCTAGGTTGGGATCTCCGTTAGGGCCACTTTGTACAAGTCTATGTACGCTATTGCTCATTATGGCTATATCGCCCATAGAATACATTTTTTCTGTATGCTTTTTTTGGCCGCCATCTTTATTCGTAAACAGATAGAGTTGGACAAGTGAAAGGAGTTTTTCTAAGGCTGTGGTTGCTGTTGATTTATTATTGTTTTGAAACTAGTACCCTTTTAATGTTTAATAAACACATTTTGAGCGATTGGAAAATGCAGATGGGTGATTGGTTAGGTTTTGATTTTTTTAATATCACAATGGGAGGCAAAAATAGAGCTAGATAGATCTTTCCACATTAGTGTTGTGCGGCTAATAAACGAAGCTCAGAAGTATGTCCGCAGTTGGACTCAAGGGTAAACTGATGATGATGAGCATTCCTTAAAGCGTGAGTACTACGGTTGAAATGATTGACGGGAAGAACACAACAACTGACTCTTTAAACCGAGCAGTTTTTGTCTACAAAAATAATAACATACCTATATACAATACTAATAGACGAAGCACTTTGGTGTTTATTTGGTGAATCAGTTCGCTGACCATGGACTCAACCCAACAGCATATACAGGTCCACAGTTCTAAAACAAAACCAGTATAAGGGTTGGACTCAAACTTCAACCTTTCAATAAAATCGATTTTAAAATTCGATTCGATAAACGCGTGTTTTTCATTTTTTTCTAAACGATACTTCTACTATTTATTTGCGGGTAGCAATGGTACAGTGGATGTAGTGCTTGGTTGCTAACCTAAAAGTTGTGGGTTCGAACCCCACCCTGGGCAGCAATTTTTCAATATTCCCCCAGCTTCAACTGGACGCCACCCGTGGGATTTTCATGAGATTAATATCACCTATTTCTCAATCCATTGTACCAACAAAAAATCGTTCCTATCTTTCTATTCCTTCTAACTATTGCCGTGCAGTTTGCATTCAAAAGACATTGCGTCTTACAGGCATATAGTTAAAATTATTATTATTATTATTATTATTTATTATTTATAGATTTTTTAATAGATCTTAATTTTGTTGGCAGCACTAAAATGTAACAGAATTTCAAAAGGGAACATTTTGAAACTAGGATAGCCCTTGACTTTTCGCAGCATAATAAATAAAAAATATTATAAAAAGCAAATTCTAACAATCAATAGTTTGAACGAAGAAGAATTAATGAACCGAGAATATGATTGATGTCCATCTTGTCAATTCATATAATGTAATAAATACAAACATTCTATTTGGTTTTTTTTTTTTATAAAATGATAAATACTATATGTTACTCCCAATTAAAATACACTTAACATTGATATTTTTTTCGAATCAAATCAAATATCTTGTTTCCTCTGAATATTTCTAAGATAGGTACATAATATACATATTTATATAACAAAATATAAAAAAAGTTAACAATTACAATTATAATAATAACAATGTACATTTCATAATTATATTTTGCATTCTTTTTCTTGAACCTTTTGGGCTCTTCTACTTGCGAAATGCGAATCATGTCTCTGTGGCGCTCTAATATATGGACGAAGTCGACATCTTTTGCATATTTCATGTTTTTGTTTTTGATAAATACCATCGTTCTGCCTTTTTTGTATATTATGTATAACATTCACAGTTTAGTTAATTTCTAAATGATTAAATGTAGGTTTGTGTACTTAAGTTTAAGGACCACTAACTACTTGAGTGTGGCATTTGAAAGAAACAAGGAAATAGAAAGCAACAAAATGGTCTAAGAGAGGTAGCAAGAGTAGACGAAGACGAAGAAGTTGGAGAAGTTGGGGCTAGGAACTAGTGGTGCTTTTGCTGTTCATTTGATTCCATTGCACGGAAGGACCAACTGCCTTGTCCATTAAATTCAAGTATATGAGTATGAAAACGCCTATAAAGATATTTATAAATCAAAGGAAGTGCCTTGAAAATCGAAATTACTATTGTTTTACCATAAAGTGGGCCGGTGTGTGATGGTTAGAAGGGTGATTCCCATGTTTTTTGCTATTTCATATATTGAGCTTTCAACATCGATCGAAACAGCACTTGTACACTCATCAAGCAGAGCATATTTTGGCCTAATTAGAGAATATTTCAGTATAAAAATCAAAATTAATAAAATATCTATAAAATTTACTTATGATAAAAGAGTCTTGCCACAGCCATGCGCTGTTTTTCACCACCCGATAAGATGTCCTTCCAATCTCGAACATTATCAAAACTATCCCTAAAAAGTAAAAAAAAATGTATTGGTATCATTTCATAATATACTTAAAGAATAAAATAATTAAATAATATAAATAATTTTACCTTTGGGCAATATGTTCCAAGCTGACCATTTTAAGAATCTCTTTTAGTTGAACCTCTGTCACACCCTTCCTAAGCATATCTTCTCGGCTATCTGGATATATTATTTGATCACATAAACTGCCAATAGACATGTATGGCCTCTGTGGTATGTAGAACATACAAGGTTTGCCTTCTATCGGTCGTGGGATATGTAGTTCTCCAGCATAAATTGGCCAAAGACCACTCAAGATGCGGAACAAACTAGATTTTCCACATCCATTTGGGCCAGTTATAAGCAAGTGCATGCCAGGATCAATACGTAAGGTTAAACTTGGCACTACAACGTCACAATTTGGCGTCACAACAGGTACCCCATTCAAAAGTATAGACATTCGTTTGCTATCGGTGTAGATAATTTTTCCCTTGGCTACAGGACGGTCATTGCGATATTCCACAACTCCATGGGTGTCACTTTGAGGGTCAACAGTGACAGTTGTTTTACTGTACATACCTTGAGCTGTCTCTTCGAAAACTTCTAGCATGCCAGCTACTCTGTAAGTGTAGCCAGCTAATGCTACTATTTCTTTGTATGATGACATCAAACGCTCAATAGCATCAGCAGCGGAAATAAGAAGATTTCTAGCTGTCGTCAGGTACTGGGTTCGCTCACTTACAGAGCTGTCAATGATGGTTAAATTGCCACTAGGATCTAAAAGTCCAGAAAATAGTTAATTATAAATATAGAAGCTGATAGAAAACTTGGAATCATTTTATGAAATTGGAAAACTTACCAGGCTTAGGTTTGGCTGATGAAGTGAGTATAGGCAATGACACCATCACCATTCCCGTTCCAGACCAGACGTATTTCATGAAAAACTGTTCGAGCATCACAAACCACAGGCGTTGGGTAAAAATTGTGTTCATTTGGTTAACAAGGCGATTGTATGCTTGGCGAAGTTGTGATAATTCAACCTTAAAATGCATTAAGATGGAAAACATAGTATTTACTTGTATATTGTGTATTTATTTTTACCTTATGTCCACCATAAAAAGCAATTTCTTCGGCATTTGTAATAATTCTTGAATGAATATGTCTCAAATAGCCGTAACGATTGGCTTCTTCAGACACAAGCTGTCCAAATTTAGGCGATACTACTCGTAAAATATGTGCCGTCAGTGAAATTACACACAAAGACAGAGCTGGGCCTATCAAAGATTTTACTGGATTTAGTGAAGCAGTTGTTGATAATTATCTAATATAAAAAGCCCAAGTGTACATACCGGAAAAGATATTAGCCTTCATTTTTTGTGAGGATCGCATCAAAGCGAATCCAATGAGCATTAAATCAAAACATGGCTTTGTCAAACTACTGTAAAGATGTGCAATTGAACTTGCAAATACTGATATGTCCTCGGTTAATCTTAGGTGAAACAGGTAAAGTTAGTCAAAAGAGTAAAATGTGTATATTGGGAAAAAGATGCTCCGGATATTTTTAGAACAGGCAGAAAATCAAGACATTAGTGAACAGTTAGATATTAACTATATACCAATACCTATTAAATTTTCAAGGCCAAATTTACATATGAAACTGGATTGCTGTTTGAACAATAACAATTTCTGACTGACTGACTAATGCCGTGATTTGCCGCCTGATTGTGATTTTATAAAATATATTGGGCTCACCTATGGTCGGCATTTTCAATTCTTCCATCCAAATTCGATACTCGGTAGTAATTTTGATTTTTAAAATACAATCGATACGAATGCCTCACAAGTCTTGTTCTATATATTAAAAAAGAAAATCAATTACTAGAGTTTTGCTTTTGGAAACTATCCAGAAATAAAAAAAAAAAAAAACTGTGCCCACCTAAAAGCTAAAGCTAATTTATTCTCCAAATATCTTATCATTGAGTTTATGAATGTCGCCGGTATTGCAATTCCAAACCATTTCATTAACATCACTGCAAATTGCTTAACATCTCTGCGCACAATAAATTTAACGATAGCCCCTTCTAAAGATGCTACATAAATACTAAGGAAAGTTCGTGACACCAAGCACACGGTATGAACTCCAAGCAAACCCGTTTCATAGCACAATGGCCTGGGAATCATAATCTTGATCAATTGTTGTAATTGCGCAACAAATTCCCAATTTAATCCTGGTAGAACTTCTTGGTTCTTCTTCTTTGATTCTACAAGTAACTTTTCGGCCTCAGCAAATTTCGCTTCTTCATCATTAAGAATGATACTTTGTTGTTCGTCTTTTGGTTCGAGCCTAAATGTGTTGTTGTTCTCCTTGCATTTGCCATTTGCGAGACTTGAGTTTTCCTTATTAAGTGCCCCTGGTGTCAAACTGTCATCACTTACAGCACCAGGAAGATTTTTCTTAATAATTGGATAGGCCATTTTTAAAGTATAAGCAAGGATGGCAGCACCCACCACGGCTTGGCTGAAACCATGAGTGGTATATCCAAGTTCCTCATATTTGTGGACTACTCGGGCGTAATATTTTGATAAGACTGCCATTGTTGATGGGTTCAATTTTGTTTGGTTTCGTTAAGTTTTTTTTTTATACAATTTTGAGTTTTAAAAACTACTTGTGATTTTCTTTTAGAGATAAGATAATGAATGCTTCAGGTCAGGTTGAGAATGGTGTTAGAAGATAGATTTTAAGTCTTTTGATTTTCAATTGATACTCATTGTAGAAATTTTGAGCCTTTTGTTTAAATATCCACAAAGGCAGGGATAGAACTGCAAAAAAAGAAAAAACAATTAAATTTTAATTAGAATTCAATCAAAGTGGGAGATATTACAGAGTATTGAAGCAAACAAAATTCAACAAGAACACATTTAACAATAGAATTTCTATATTTAGCATCGATACTGATACCGTTTTTAATCAATAATGCAACAATCCCTTAAACAGTGATTTCTATTTTATTCTTTTTTGACTGATTTTATTGAATCAATTTTTACATCTTAATAAACCAAGCAACTGCCAAAAATCTTTTAACTTATATAGGTTTGGCAAGCAATAATAATAAGACTTCCCACACTAAAAAAAGAAACTAAAAAAGAAGGTTGCGTCGGCGGGCGTCGTTCAAAAATATCGTACGAAGTTTTTTTTAATTTGTTAAACGTTTTCTTAAAGGATGTTAATGTCAAAAGGCAAAACATAATGTTGTGCGAAATTCCCATTTTATTAATTCTCTCTTTTAAGTAAAATTTCATCATTGAACAAAACTAAACCTTTATACTAACGCTGAATGTGGTTGATAAACTATACATAAACATGGACTTCTAGTCAAAAGTCAATTATAATTTATATACACGCGCCTAGTTTTAATTGCTATAAACAATAATAATTGCAAGTCATCTCACAGAGTATTTTTTAAAACGAATCATTATTAAATTTTGTTTTAGCACACTAGTGCGTAGTGGTGGTGGTGATCTTTGAACACGGGCGCCGATATACTTGGCTTGGTATGTAGATTATTTCGAAATATAAATTGTGATGCAATATAAAAATTGTTTACTATGAAATTATTTTCCACAGGTTATGTTTTTAGGAATTCTTTTGGCTTGATAATATTGTGTGTTCAATTGTGTTTTTAAGGAATCCTAGATCCTAGACACATAATTCTGCTGCCAAATGCTGCGATCTAAAACCAAAATGTATTATTAGCGAAAGGTTCTACATCAATCAGGGGTTGAAACTATGTAGTTTAACACAAGATAAGAGCGATTCGATGGGACTTAAACTATTGGAAATTGAACATTAAAATCAATCAAATCAAAGCTGTTCTTTCAGAATTTGATACTATAATCTAGATTCTTGCAAAATGATTTTTTTTTTAATGTTTGAGCTAAAGCATTGTTTTCTTATGAAATTTTTAATTTATAAAGTATTAGAATTGCTTTTTTGAATTTAAGGTAGATTTCGAAAATTTGGTCAAACCTAGTTTTAGACTTCAATATTTCTGATAGCACTTTCTTTTTTGGTTTGGAGTGTAAGCGTATAGTCAAATGAGTTTTTCTTAACATTTACTTTATAACACAATTTTTCAAAATATATTTGAAAAAAAAAACATAATCGAGAGCTACAGTACATTTCCGAAGAACTGTTAAAAACCCTATTCCAAAATGAAGTCCTTTGTGACAAACTATTGGTACCAATTTTTTTAAGTGAGTGTCATAAATACCTAAAACTTTTAATAGTTTATAAAAAATAAGAGTTAAAAATTTGTGTTTCTTAGACAAATCCATTACAGAAACCTTGGTAACATTACATTTTAATCTCACAACTTAAGAGCGATCAAAAAAACAAAACCGAAAAACTTTTCAAATGGAAAATTTTGTATGTTATGATTCGATTTCAAACACAAATGCCAAACTGAGCGATGGAAAATAATTCTGAGATTTGTTTACTAAAAAAATTCACTTGCTCTTATCTAGCATAATTATAATAACTATCGGTATGAAAAAATATTAAAAATATGAAAAAACTTTGATTTTTTTAGAGTCTTAGAGTTTTCTTGGAAAAACTTAGTATGCAATAATATTTCATTGCTTAGTATCTATCTAGAAAAATTTGTTTGGAAAATCGTTCGAGCAGTTTTCTTTTTCAAACAAATTATCTTTGAAAAACTTTTCGAAGACATATTTTGAAATTTGTTAGTATATCACCAAGAGAATTATTAATTTCTGAAAAATTCACTGAGCTCTTTTGCTGAGTATGTGAATATATGACAATTTGTAGTGTGTACCGGGAAAAAAATGTACAAAATTGAATGTCTCGAAAACAAAAACATTTTTGTTAAAAAATTTATAAAAATTAAAAAAAAGCTTTTGCGAATGTAGAAATGCCATATAAATGACCTGTGTCGAAAATTTTATTGACATCGGATAATCAGTTTTTGAAACGACCTAATTAGAAAAGAAAGATGAAAAATCCGAAAAATATAATGTGTAATTCGAAGCAAAAGATAGTTTGTTCTAGCACGCTGAAAGTTTTATCAAAATGGTTGGAGTCGTTTTCGAGAAAATCAATTTTCTCCACGATTGTGCCGTTGTATTTGGTCCTTAAACAAAACTTCCGAGGAACGTTCAAATAAATACTATATTATACTAAATTCGGAACGAATCGGCTCATCGGTTCAGTCTTTATAGGTGCGGACAGACAGACGGACGGAATTTACAGACTGTCCATCATAGTAATGTAATGTGTGATTACTTTCCCAATTTTTTTTTGCACGAATTCATTACTTGCCTTATAGTTCCTATAATCGCAAGTAAAAAATTGGTTGCAATTGATAATGGGTATCTTACATTTTTAAAACTACGGTTTTCTATTCTTTTATTAAAATGTTTCTTTTTTACATTCTATCAGCTCGCTCATTATGTATACATCATTATAACAATATACACATTCTATTGAATAATGTATAAGGATACCGAACCCCGTAAAGTACGAAATTAAGATGATTTCAAAGCTCTACTACTCCGAAGCTTAGTGCACACCGCTACAATATAATTTCATTTGTACTTTTCTCAATTATAGTCCAGTCGACAGGTCGGAAAAAGTGGGTTCAGGTGGAAAAAGGTCATAAGTTAATGAAACTTGGGGATTTTGTTCAGGGATGGTTAGCAAACATTTTGCTTAGTTTTGACCTCGAGGGCCCTGTGTTAAAAGAGGGAGGGGGAGAAAACTGCAATTTTTTCGACGTTGCTGCGTTTTTTTATGTTTTCTTATGTTATTTATATTAAACTAAAAAAAAAAAATATAATTGACGCATCGCATTACATGAAAAATCGATTTTTATCTTTAAACGCGATTTGCGGCTAAACTAGGCGTGTTAGAGGCATCAAAGTTAACATCTTTAAACTTGACTTGCGGCTAAACTAAGCGACCAAGGAACTTCAAAAATGCATATTCGTGATCAAGGCAGTGCCAGTTCTAAAAAAATCTAACAAAAAGTTGTTAAATTTTTTTTTTCCAAAACTTTAAAAAAATATTTTCAGATTTGCGTCTAACTTAGCGTCCTAGCGACTCAAAAAATGCATATTCGTAATCTAGGATGTGCCGATCTTTCAATTTATGCATCGCATTATATGAAAAATCACCCTTTATCCTTAAACGCGATTTGCGGCTAAACTATGCGTGCTAGAGAGCCTAGAGGCATCAAAGTTGACATCTTTAAACTTGACTTGCGGCTAAACTAAGCGACCAAGCGACTTCAAAAATGCATATTCGTGATCTAGAAAGTGCCAGTTCTAAAAAATCAAAAAAAAAAAGTTGGTAAAAGAAGTTTTTTTCAAAACTTTGAAAAAAAAAATTAAAGAACAATTTTATGCATTCATTACATTCATACTCGAACACTATTCATAGCTCTTTTCTGAATGAAAAAAGAAAAACACCTAATATTAAATGTTGGTTAGATTTTAAGTGTCATGTGACAGCTCAACATATCGACTTCCATTGGAAGTTCCAGTCAAACAAAAACTGGAATTAACGATTATCGCATGGACTTACAGAAACCGAATTATTTCCAGAATCGATATGGATATAATTTTTCATTTCATTTTTCGTCGACGCGGAAAAATATCGACGAAGTTACAGAACAGGGGTCCTGGACTATTATTTTATTTCCATATTTTTGTAAATTCTAAATTCTTAAATATTTTGTATAGATTTTTTTCATACATACTTACATTTACACACATAAATACAAATGAAGTGTCTGTTTGTAATTTCAAAATATCAGTTTTTTACTAAATGCTTATGAAAGTACATACGGTACTTAGAACAAAAACGCAATTTTTAAAATTTTCGTCTGTCTGTCTGTCTGTTTGTTCCGGCTAATCTCTCGGAAACGGCTTAACCGATTTTGACGGGATTTTCACTGGCGGATAGCTGATGTTGTAAGAAATAACTTAGGCTATTTTAATTACTCCTCTATAAGTGGCGCGGCGGTCGCAATTTTCAAAAATTCTTATTTATGCGCCGATTTTGACGGGATTTTCACAGGCAGATAGCTGATAAAGTGATAATCTATACACATCTATACGCATAAATAAAAATGAAGTGTCTGTTTGTAATTTCAATATATCATTTTTTTACTAAATGCGTATGAAAGTACATACGGTACTTATATCAAAAACAATTTAAATTTTTTTTTGTCTGTCTGTCTGTTTGTTCCGGCTAATTTCGGAAACAGCTAAACCGATTTTGACGGGATTTTCACTGGCGGATAGCTGATGTTGTAAGGAGTAATTAAGGTTATTTTAATTACTCCTGTAGGTGGCGCTGCGGTAGCAATTCTCAAAAATTCTTATTTATGGGCCGATTTTGACGGAATTTTCACAGGCAGATAGCTGATAAGCCGAATTAACTTAAAATGACACAGTATCTATACACATTAATAAAAAGTGTAAAATATCAGCTATTTACTAAATGCATATCAAAGAATTATTATTTTCAATACATTGATGAATTTTGGCGAAACGAAGTTCGTGGGTCAGCTAGTTCTAAATAAAAATCAATATGAACAAACTACAGCATTCAATTGGCATTAAGCTTCATACTTTCGAGATCTGATAGTGCGAAAAAAACGATATCATTCTCATAAGCTCACGTTCTGATAAGATATTATCCTTAACATAACTTTATCCAGATGTATGTTCCTAATCTGCAATTTATGTGAATTTTTGAGATCATGGTTTCTTCAGATTATATTTGGAAACAGATATTGTTCATAGTGTCTTGTTTCTTGGCAGAAAAATAAAAAAAAATGCACTAAACACAACTACGGAATAAAAAAGCCTGTATAAGACATCTATGAACTGCCCTGTATACCCTTATTCTTTTGCTAGGCTACATAGAAAGTAGCTATAACAAAATTACCGATACAGTTTAGTTTTTCCGTCTCGAGGTTTTTCTAATCCTACTTTCCTTAAAATTTCCGCACATTCCAAACTGTTGTATTACAGATTAATTTTATATTTTGCTACCTATATTTGTTGAAATCGAATTGAACTTCTCGATTTTGTCATGATTTCAAATAATGCATAATAAATAATATATATGTATCAATGGTTCGCATGAACGTTCCACTTCAACATATAAATTTTGTTTCATACAAATTATTATTAATCTTGTTGCAGGTAAAGGTATAATGGTACACGTTTAGCATTTGCCATTTTGTAATTAATTTTTAAACCCGTTTAAGAAGTTTTCACACAATGCCATACAACGTTTTTTTTTTTTACAACTTTTTACCACAAATAGTAAAAAAAAGTACTTTGTGGCTGCGATATGATGTGTGTGCTGTAGTGTGTGAAAAACTTAGCCTCAGTCATTTAGATGTCATTCACATTAATTTCACTATTCCCATGAAATATTAAATATTAAACCTGTAAATCAAATTATAAACTAGCACTATCAATATGATTTATAATAAACATTTAAAAAACTTAAAAGTGCTGAAAATAACAGTTTGGTTTGGTAATTTATTTTGAGGACATTTAAATTATTATGTTGTGTGCTTTTATATATTAATTAAATGTGATGTCGTGATAAAAAAGGTGTAGTATAATCGTTCAAGTGTTGAAACCTCTTTACAACTTTTTTTTTCTTTTTTTAAACCAAATATGACCCTGACATTAGGAACAATGAATGTTTTAACTATTTAATAGACTGTCTGAGAAGTTAATTACAATTACGATTAATTATAGTATTATTCGCTAGAAAAACATTGAGTTGAGGTTGTTCCCAACTAAAGTATCAGTACAACACATTATAAAATGTTGTCAGTGTTGTTAATTAGGTAGTTTGGAAATGTAAAGCACAAATAAATTAATTTATAAAATGAAAATATTTTTCAGTGAATAAAGTGTCTATGAGTTGATTTCAAATTTAACTAAATAAAATATGATACAAAACTAAGTCAATTAGAAACTAGAAGAGTTGTAATGAATGCCATTTGATTAAAAAAGAATTGTATATGCAAGCTAAGACTCTCTCCTAATGATCTATCTAATAACGCGCATAGTGCAAAATAAGCTGGCATTCCGTCGGAACATCTCAGATTTCTTAACTTGAACCGTTTTTGTATCCTTTCTATTCTTATAATGGCATTTTCGTGTAATGGGGACCAAACAACACAGCAATACTCTAAGTTAGACAACACTAATGAATAAAAAATTATATCCAGACAGTTTAAAATCGTTTAGGGAATCCTAAGATAGAACTTGCTTTCGATACAATAAAATCGATGTGGGCAGAAAACGTAAATTTGCAATCAAAGATAACACCAAGATCTTTCACCTCACTGACCCTTAAAAGTATGTTTGCATTCCAAATTTATTAGTAAAAGTTAACAGAGTTGACATTCTGTAAGCACTAAAAATTTTACATTTTGATGTGTTGAGCTCGATATGGTTATATAAACACCAATTTAAAAATAAATCGATTTCGTTTTATAAAATATTGAGCAATAATAATCCATGGTGAACTCTGTCAAATGCTTTAACAAAATCTGTATATAAGACATCGACTTGTTGTCTTCCATAGAATTAAAACAAAATTTGGAAAAAAGACAAAAATTAGTCGAAGTTGATCGGCCACTAAAAAAACCATGTTGTTTTGGCGTTATCAATTCCTTAAATGCGAAAAATAGCCTTTTCAAATAACTTTGGTACAGTGGAAAGTTTTGATATTTACCTGTAATTTAAGACGGATGTTTAAGGCCACTTTTGTAAATTGGGTTAACAAACGATAGCATAGCCCCATAAAAGTCCTACGAACGAGGGAGCCAGCTAACAGGACCACTTCTGGAAATAAAGTTGTCACTAGATGTGGATGCTTAGCTGATTAATTTTTGGAAACGTAAAATTAGTCAGCATGGCTCGATAGCGCTCGCATTAACCGTAACAGCAGCTCATTTCGAAAGAAATAAGGACCCATGATGCCGGCAGCGTGAAAACCACCAAACTATCAATTTTTATTGATGTCATAGTGATTCGTTAATGGCTTAAAGATTGTCTTCGCTCTATATATGGCAATTTTGCTTATTGACGAAGTTATTTAACGAGAAATGTGGTTAATCGGTAAAAATGTTTTATGAAATTCGGCTTTTTTAAAAGTAAATTACCTACCTCAGTTTGGAAGCGTTGTTCCGTCGTTAAGCGATTCATGATAAATCGCCAAACCTTACTCAACAGAAATGTGAAAACACTTTGACATTCTCAACTGTCAATCCATAGACAACACCATCGAAACTTCTCATGCAGCTTAAAAAACACCCTTTATAATACTTTACAGCCAACATAGTCAGTTTGACAATTTTCTGCTGGGTATTCAAATTTGGCATTCCATTGACTGTAATATTTACTGAATACGGTTATTCAACTCCATGCAGGCAATGAAATGCATTTCATTTTTTCTTGTAAATGCCTTAAAGCTTATTTCTTTCTAAAGTATAGAGGGCTTAAACTTGATACCTTGGATTCAGAAGCAACAAAAGTGTGGTATCAAATAATATCGAAAGCCTTTTTTATCAAACCGAACAATTAATCAGCAATGCTTACTTTCATTTGGTCAAAAAATTAATTTATAGAAATTAACTTTTTTGATAACCAATCAATGAATGCATTTAATTGACAACATAAAATAATATAAATGAAAAATAAATGATTGATTGGAATCATACAAAAACTGTGGGCTGGTAGTCTAGAAGTTGAAATAATGTAGGTATACCTCTGTTGTTAACAGAACAGTAGTACATTCACCATAGCATTTGATGAATGATACAAGGCAACTACATTTAACTTTAGGAATGTTACTGATGATACAAAAATGAAAATATCAACATAAACCTTTGTGTATAATGCGCCAATTTTGAAATAGTCGTTCGGTGGCATTTTATATTTATCTTTAAGAATGTTTTAAATTGTTGTATCCATGTATTATTTAGTTATTTTCATGCTAATAAGGTGGGTGGCAATAGTACAGTGGTTGTAGTGCTTGATTGCTATAACCTAGAGTTGTGGGTTCGAGCCGCAGCCTGGGCAGCAACTTTTCAATATTTCCCCAGCTTCAACTGGGCGTCACCCGCGAGATCTTCGTGAAATAAATATAACCTATAATTCTCAATCCATTGTACCAACAAAAAATCTTCCTATCTTTCTATTCCTTCAAACTAATGCCGTGCAGTTTGCATTCAAAAGACATTGGGTCTTAAATGCATAAACTTAAATTATTATTATTATTATAAGGTTAAACTTTTAGTTTGTATCTGTTTTAGGTTCGAGCCATGAGCTAAGAAGTTAAGATGCCGGGAGCAAGTGAACACTAAAAATAAAAAAATAATTATTTAAGTATGTTTATTATTATTATTATTACCTAATTTCAGAATGAATTCGATAAATAAAATGATGCAACATTTTGTTCTGAAATAATTTTTTTTTAGAGAATCAATAAAATACAACAAAAAATTGAAAGAAATTTATTAATACACTGCAAATAAAATATCATTTCCGAAGTCTTTAAACACAGCCATTGCCATTTTGTAATATTTTTAAATTTTAATATAGGTAATTAATTTGTGAAAAGATAGCAGTAATTTGGTGTGCTGCAAAATAAATACTAAATTTCAAAAAAAGGCATTTCGCAAGTTTTCGCAGAGGTATACATTCCACCATGATATTAAAAAAGTAACATTTTAGTCAAATTACGGGAATAGTCCAAAATCGAACAATGATACAATAGTTTTGTGAAGACAAACCAATTTTAAATTTTTGATTGAGCTTATTTAGAGGCAAAATAAATAATAAAGACAAATTCTTATCATTAAAAATACTTATACATATGTATATGGGCATTTCTCATGGTCATTTTGGTTGAAAAAAATGCCTCAAAGAATTTATTGCTCAAATAAATCCAATGAAGTAATTTGTATTCTTTTTTGAACTGATATAAATAAATTTTATAACCAACAATGGAGTAAACTTAACAATGCTTAACAAAATCTCTGTCTTAACTCAAGGGACTATTTTTAATACTAAAAAAGTCTTGTTTAAAGCAGGGGACTGTTTAAACTAATGAGATCTCATGACTTAGTAAATATTACTGCATTATTGGAGATCATTTTCATTCTTAGCGTTTAGTGTTCACTACACAAAACGGAGATGGCGCCCTCAAACATCAAGGGAGCAAACTTAACAGTAGAAACTTTCCATTTCATTCAAATTATCGCTCGGAAATCTAAAAGGATTTTATTGGTAGCATTTTATACTTAAGCCAAGGGTCGGTACCCAAAATGTGTGGACAAACTTAAGCTCAGTTTTATACAATTCATAATCAATATTATGACTGAGCAAATAAGTTTAAATACATGAACTACAAATGTTTTAAAAAACATTACTTAACAATTTATTGAAGCATGTTTTTTGAATTGGTGACCAACAAGGGGACATTTTGTCGGTACTTTGAAAATCAATAAATAATGATGAGGGAAACATTTTCTTTAATTTTATAAGATGCATGCAGATAATTCAAATATATTAATATTTAAGATCAAAATTACAATGTTCTTAAAAAAATTCGTTAAAAAAAAATCACGCGAAAAACTGAGTTGTCCAGTTAGTATAGAAATACCCATATATGATATTATTGGAATTATTTGAATTTCAGTGAACAGGAATTCATAACGAATAAAAAATTCTGATTATTATCGACAATAGAACATTTCAAAAATTACCTTTCCTGGCAACAATGCAAATCTTATTGCAATATGTGAAAAACCTGAATTTCAAAGATAACCTTAATTGAAGAAAAATCATATGGATGGATACTTAAAAATAAAATTGAAGTCAACATATATATAAATTTCAATTTCAAGTGGCAATTCATATTTAATTTTTTTTTCAGGAAAGATATTTTAAAGGGCTTATCATCAGTATTTTGTTTCTTTTAAACCTTGATAAAAGTTTAAATTTATAAATTTTGTTCAAAAATTTTTGATGTCTTTAAACCGTCACACATTGAAGCAAGCAATACTATTTCCCATAAAATGCTGTTAGTTAAATCCCGTGCTAACGCCTTAAATTTATAATAATGCATTTCACAATATCGTAAGCTTTCATAAAAAAGGGGCAATTAATGAAAATTTACTGAATGAAGAACATATGCGCTCTAAAAATCCCATATATATATAAAATCTTTCGCATAAGCTTTGAAACTTACAATTTAAACAAAAACAAAGTTTCTAAGAACATTGCAAAAGCCAGCCATTTCATTACTCAGAAATATTTATACCGTCCAATGACCTGCAAACACCGGACGAATGCCCAAAGTAAGGCATAACAACCTTTACATCTGACTCGAATACGATGGCGATGGTAGCCTGGAAAATTTTGTGGCCTCCAATCTTAAACGATACTCTGCGAAACCGCTGTAAAGCACGAAATACAACAGCAAACAGTTATACAAAAGTTGATTTTTCTTTATGGCGCCGTAGCGTAGATGAAAAACTTGTCATTCAAGTAAGTTGAGAGCCAATTTGGCAACACTTACTAGTACTGTTGCTATCTGGCTACTATAAATAGTCGAACATCAAGAGCCATGAAAGTGGAACTTGCGCATGTACAAAAGGCAAGAATATTATCCCAACTCTTGAGTTGGTAAATTTATTGTCTTCATCCGATCTGAGGAAAATGCACGGCGGCCGCGTCGTCGATGACGACGACGACGAACGCCTTGCCGATCCGGATCAGGTGGCATAGTTTATCATGTGTGCGCGCGCAGCCGCACTTAGGTCATGAGTAAGCTAGCCATAAAACGTATATAATATATACTATATATGTATGTAATGTATGTGAATGGAGTTCAGTGAGTGGTAGGTATGATGATGATGAGGTAAAACTACTTTGAACAAGTTAAAACAGTCTGGCTATTGGCATATTATTCGTCTAAATGCAAAAAATGCGAAAAAAAACATTAAATCATTAATACGTTGATTTAAAGATTGCACACAAATCTTATAGTTTAAAATGTTTTTGGATTAAATTGTGCGATTTCTTTACTAGTCAGTTGATTTTAGATTTGAAATTCTGGACTGAGAACATTATGAAAGAAAGAATTAAGATTGCACAAAAATTCTCAGTGACTTAACATTACTACAATGGCATCTTTGTACAAAAATTATTTATGCTACTTAATCTTAAATCATTGAGTTTAGTGGTACATTATTAAAAGCTAAATGTAAGAGACTACATCTGTACTAACTTGACACTTACTTACTTACTTAACACTTACTTAGTCTGATTTTAATTTTTTGAGAGAACTCAATTTTTTTAAATTTTAAATAAAATAGTGTTTTTTAACCGTATGAGGAGTTTCGGTGGTTGTTGTCTATAGTTTAACAGTTAAGAAGGTAAGGTTTGGCAATTCAACGTCAATCGTTTAACTCCGGAACAACGCTTCCAAATTGTGGAAATTTATTTTGAAAAAAAATTAATCTGTTCGCGAAGTTAAAAGAGCGCTTCGTTCATTTTACGGTAAACGTAATCGGCTTAAAGAGCAAGTAATCGTGCAGTTATTGATCGTTTTGGCACTTATTTTACTCTTTTCGATTCAGAAACATTACACCCATTAAAATTGTCTGTTTGGTGGCGGTATCATCGGTCCTTGTTTCTTTCGAAATGGGGAGAGAGCTGCCGTTACGGTTAATGGTGGGCGCTATCGAGCCATGCTGACTGATTCAATCAATCAATTTGGTGACATCTTCATTTCCAGAAATGGTTTTGTTAATTGGACCCTCGGTCGTGCGACTTAACGCCTCTTGATTACTTTTTATGGGTCTATGATAAGTCATTGGTATATGCCGACAAACCAGCAACTCTTAAAACATTAAAAGTCAATATTCAAGCCATCATTAACGCCATACGGCCAGATTTATTGGAAAAAGTAGTGAACAATTGTTTGTATATCTATGTATGTACATATGTATCATTAAAATAGATTGCTCAAAACAGGCATTATCTATTATTTTCTAGAGGGTGGCTGACGCCTTTTTTAGGTACAAATTTTATATATAATATAGATTGAGGAATCATCTCCACATTCAATTTGTTTAAAAAGTTTAATATAATACTGACAAATTTTGGGGTAGAGTATTTGGAAAATAATTGAACTCGGCTTTTCATGCCCAGTAGCTATATTTTTCTTTATATTTTTTGAAGGGTTACGTATTGAAATTTAATTACCAAAGCAGCTTCTTACGGAGTACCGACACTTGCAAACTGTGCTTTGAAATCATATGAGCAAGTAGCCGCGGGGGACATATACCGGGAATCATATTGTAAAATAGATGCCATGACATTATCTATAAGATTGCAATAATAAAAAGTTCATTCCATTAACAATATTTCTGTCTTGTATAATTATTTGAAGTTCTCAAGATCTTACAAAAGACCCCTTAAGAGTAGCTTAAAGCTCCCGTCAAAATTAAGAGTGATTTTGGCAAGATGTCGCTTACTAACGTTTTCCAAACGTACAGTTCTAATAAAAGAAAAACTAGATATCAAGGGAACTCGATTTTTAAAACAAAATCGAGAAAAACGAATTCAAATACTGACCTGGTGATGATCATTGGACATTGATCACATTTACATTTATCAATTACCAAAAATATGCGCGATAAGAGCTTCATTCTTCCAAATAAACATTGTTTCTTTCAAGGATCATGTTTCTAGTGTTAATTTGAATTTAATTTTTAATGTAGGTATTTAACGGGTTCCTACAAGTTAGTTTCATGAAAAATATGGATCAAAACAAAATAAAGAAATACTGCTTTACTATGATACTATCGCCGTACAAAAATATTATTTCACTAAACTAGATTTTTCAGCTGAATTTTATAACCACAAGGCGATTTTATCAAATGTTTTTCAATAGACACACAAATCGAAACTGTTTCATTTAGATATAAAACAATTGTGTTTATATTGGTTTTATCAAAATCATCATACTAATTTGCGCGCAGGTCCCAAAACCATTTTATTTGGATGAATTCTTTGAAATATTGGTCGATTAAACGATGATATTAGGTACACAAACCGGCCAGCAACTCATTCGGATTCGAAATACATATATGTATGTGGGTTTTGATATGCTATGATGGGTGGGATAGCCGATTGCGATAAGGATTAGCAACAAAATTAAAAATTAAGGATGGATGTGCCCGACACGTGCAGGAATCAGCGGAATATCCGATTTTAAAAGGAAGAGTATTGTTTTGCACTTGAAGTTTTTAATCAGAACTACGAACAGTGAACTATGAGACGGATTATTAGATTTGTGTGTAATATGTTGTTTTCCTTAAATCAGGCTTGTATGCTACAGGTTTTTTTTATATTAGGTAATGGGCTTTAATTTGTGTGTATATAAATTACTTATTTATTGTTAAATTTTCTATTGCATCAAAAATTTAGTGGTTTTATAACTTAATCATGTGCAAAGTAATTCCGATAGGAAGATGCGCTTCAAATGAGCTGGAAAAGCTCTTAAGAAGAACCCAATTAGCGCTGGTATGCGCCGTTTTGTTAACATAACTTAAAAAAGGATTACAATGGTTTAATATTTTGGTTTTAATAGTCGATTAGTGAGATTGCAGAGATTTAATCTGCCGGTATAGTAAAGTCGGCCAGGTTAGTCGGTTCAGCCTAGAAAACGTCCAAGAATCGTACCCACCAGAAAGAGTCAACCATACAGAGTGTAAGGAACGGTTTTGAAAAGTTTCCTATACGTAGATCGTACACAAGGCACAAAAACCAGGTGAAGTGGTGTTGGGTATTCCTGATTGCACGGGTACCTCTCATTGACACCGCGTCGCCCCATGCACACTCGTAAAGAGTCTCCATTATATTTGTTGAACATTTTTAACAAAAGTTTGCGATTACAATTTTTAACGTAAAGCTGAAGGAAAATCACTTACTCAAAACTCTAAATTATGATCGAAAACCAAAGCACCTTCACATAGTAGCTATGTACATTGTGCGGCTTTAAGGCCGACATGACATGAACAGTTGGCAATGAATATCGGTATACATATCTTGGAAAACTACACCGAAAAAAAAACAACATATCATTTTGATATTTTATTAATATCAAATTACATATCATATCATTTTTCCAATAAACTGTGTAAAATGCTCTATTTATGTCAATTTAGTTATCAAATTAATAATTTTTATGTTAGTTTGATATTTAAATACCAAAAATTTACCAAAAAATTTAATATTATAATATCAATTAAAATTATCAATTTTTTTTTGTCATTGAATAATATTTCCATATTATAAATATCAAATAAACATTTTTTAACATAAACTTGATATACAAAATGCTAACTTAGCTGTTAACTTCGTACCTAGTGATATTTTATAATATCAATTATATAATATGAACAACATATCAATAATGATATTTTAAATGTTGGACAACTTTTGTCACACAAAAATGTTAATTTTACAGTTGTATTATCAGAATATTTTTTTCGGTGTATAGGGACCAAATTAAGAACATCTTGTTCTATCACTGCAGTTTGCACATTTTGAGAATAACTTTTTCTTGACAGCGGCAAGCCCAGATTCAATTTTTTAAGATAGGAGTACTTAAAGAAAAAGGCTAACACCAATAATAAAAAAAGAACACAACTTGGAAGCTGATATTGCACTATGAAATAAGTCAGCCTCAGCACCAAGAACACAATTCTCTTTTTGATTAACATCATTAACATATGCCTTACATAACGTTTATGATTAGGTCACTAGGTCATGAAATATTAAATTTTTTGTATAATGTACTCGCACTCAAGAGGATATGAATACCCTAATGATTTAACATGTACGAGCGTAGAGAGAAGGAATAGAAAGATATAAAAGAAAGGTATTACAGTGAATTGAGATTATAGGTGATAACTATCTCACGAAAATCCCACGGGTGGCATCCAGCTGAAACTGGGGAATAAATAAAAATTGCTGCCCATGCTGGATTTAAACTCACAACTCTCAGGTTAAGGAACGAAACACTACACCGTACCATTGCCACCCGCAAAATGATTCTATCAAAGTACTTCGCCAGTTTATGGAACAGCTGATGAACTTACTTTTTATTTGCAGAAATTTGGAAAATATCTTTTTTGAAAAAAACTGTCACAACATTATTTCGATTAAAATATTGTTACCAATAATAACACAATCTAAAGTCTTGGAACTCATTGTAACTAAACATTCAGTAGTCCTCACTGAAGCACGAATAACTTACTCAGATCTAGACACTTCTATACAAGATGTCCTCTTTTTTTTGATCTGTTAACTCACTTTTTTTGAAACTTCACAATTTATTTATTATTATTGTCACGACATCGCAAGTGAAAACTAAGACCTATCTAAAGAAGACCGACAATGCCAACTGAGTTATCGACTTATACTTTTCTCTAATGCAAGATAAAGCAAAAGTTGTTTCTTCTCTTACGTTCGGGAGTGTTATAAAAGTTGGACTTGGCTTCAATTATCCATAAAGCCTGGTAAGCCATTTTTATTTGCATTAAGAAATTCTTTGATAATGTCAAAATAGTATAGGAAAAGTACGATACGAAGTCATAAAATTATAGAGTGAAAACAAAAACAGTTAACGAATGTTTTTTTCGGAACTAAATGTTTATTAAGTATCAACTTAAACATTAATGCTATTCGTGTCCAATTTGAAGAAATAAATGATTTGCCAGATTTGTATAGAATAATCTCATTTTTTTTACTTGCGATTATAGGTACTATAAGGCAAGTTATGCATTCGTCGAAAAAAAAGTTTTGAGTAAACAATCAAACATGACATTACGACGATAGCGAAGACGAAAAAAGATGGTCTAAAAATTCTGTCCGTCTGTATGTCTGTCTGTATGTCTGTCTGTATGTCTGTCTGTATGTCTGTCTGTATGTCTGTCTGTATGTCTGTCTGTATGTCTGTCTGTATGTCTGTCTGTATGTCTGTCTGTATGTCTGTCTGTATGTCTGTCTGTATGTCTGTCTGTCTGTCTGTCTGTCTGTCTGTGTGTGTGTGTGTCTGTCTGTCTGTCTGTCTGTCTGTCTGTCTGTCTGTCTGTATGTATAGACACCTACAGCCCAAACGGGTGGGCCGAATTGCTTCAAACTTGGTATATAGACTTTTTTAGGTATTGTGCACAGGGGAAATTGAATTTTTTTTTTAGCTCAAAAAATAGGGGTACCTGCCATACAACCGTTACGTTAAAGCTTATTTTTCTCAAAAACGACTCTAACGATTTCGAATTAAAAAAATCAGTGTTGCTTTTTAGGTACGACTAATCATATGGGTGAAAAAAAGTTTTAAAAAATGGCTAAGAACGGTACTTTCCATAGGACCGTTTTTTTGCTTTCGACTATCTCGAAAACGACTCAACCGATTCTTTCGAAATTTCACACACATATAGCTATAGGTAGTTCAATTTGTATTGCACACCAATATTTCTGAAAAATATTTTTTTTTTTAAAAATTTTAAAAAATAATACTTTGAAAACTGCTTATTAAATTTTTTTCTAAAAATTTTAAATAAATGTATTTGAATACCTATGAACTGGCGTTTTTGAATTTTTTTTGAAAAATTTTTTCAAAAAGTTTTTCAAAAAAAACTTTTTTTCTCAAAAACCGCTCCACAGATTTTTATAAATTTATTCTCATAAATTCAAATTTATCTTAGAAATAAAATGGCTTACTTTTTTTCACCTCAAATTAGTATAAGTATTTATTTAAGAATTTTGAAAATTTTATTTTTATCAAAATCTCAAGCCCCTAAACCACTGTCACTCATTAGAGCAAGTTCGTGCGACCCAGTCGTGCATTTTATTTATATTTAGCCTTTCAAAAGTTTCAAATACACAATCCTTACTTGATAAACAGAAATTTTTATGACACCGAACATTTTTGATAAGAATGATTATTATTACTGAATGAAGTGGATAGCAACTCATACAATATTAGGATTATTTCTTTATGATCAGGTTTCAACGTCATGCTGAAATTTATTTTCGATTACTTAATCGATTGCTTTGTTTGATTTGAATATAATATCAAGCAATGAGGAAATACCACAATCATGAATCATCAATATCTTTCTTCATACGCTAAAATTTCACTGTCAATATGTTACAATACATGATATTTTCCAAACCAGCTTCTTAGAAGCTTAAAATATGAAAGTGCCAAATAAAATCGGACTTGGATTTGGTTTATTTCATAAATGCAATTTCGCAATCGAATTACTGCTATCGCTTTGTTTGATGAGGTTTATAGTTCTTAAACCCCTCATTTGTTTCCTAATTTACCGCCGAATAAATAGGAATTATTTTTCAGTTTTTCTGAGCAGCTTGCTACCTGTTTCTGCAGTCTGGTGATGGTTAATATAAAACGAAGGAAAATTAAGAACTTCGTAAAGAGTTTTGGCCCAGCACATTATTGGCTTCACAGAAGGTTCACTTCCAAGTGGCGGAAAAAATCAAAAAAACAAAAAAGAATACAAGCATCATCAATGGATTCTTATTATCGACTTGGCAACCGTAGAATAACTATAAATTTAGCCTATGAAGTGGGTATTGGCACACTCAATATTGTTGTTATATCAAGCATAACACATACAAATTGAAAATATTGGTTTTAGAAAACAACATTGTGGGTAACGTGTTTATTTGGCAGTCCGGATGAAACATGAAACTGCTTCGTTCAGTTCTCACCGTTTCCGCTTCCGTTTTCCTCTGCTCACACTACTTGGCAATGGCCAATTTATTATTGTTGAAGTAAAACTTCTTTAGACTCGCTTGACTTAGGGAGTAAGCTGGTGAATGCGTGACGGAAATTGAAAGGGAGGATATAAGTTAGTAAAGATAGTAAGAAAGAGAGAGAGTTACGTTTCGTATATTACTGTAGGAGCAAGGGAGAGGGAGGTGCGAGCACATATTTTCCTTCTCATTTTCTCTCATAGCCAGTTACGTTTCGTATATTTAAGACACAGTTGCACTGAAAGAGCAAGAACGATCAATGAGCGCACATTTTCTTTTTTCAAAAAAAATAAGAATTACGAATGAATAATAACCGAAATGAGAAAGACATGGAACAACAATCGATGCACGATGCAGTATCAACCACAGTAATTACTGATGTATCGGATAATAAAAATAAAAAGTCTGCACAAAAATATTAATTTACCAATGAAAACCCATAATAAGTTTAAATATTTGTAGAAAATTAATATACATACATGTATGTATTATGGTATAATTATATATATACATATGTACTCGTACATACATATATGTATATCCTACTAATATTATAAATGTGAATGTTTCGATGTTTGGATTTTTGGATAATTGGATGTTTGTTGCTCAATAACTCCAGAACGGCTCAACGGATCTGGAGGAAATTTGGCACAGAGATAGATTATAGTCTGGAAAAGCATATAGGTTGATTTTTATCCCGGAAAATGCATGGTTCCTATGGGATAGCATACAGGAACCATGTTTTTTATAGAAATTGAAAACAATTGAATTTCAATAGAATAGATATTTTATAAAATGTCAATATGGAAACAAACTCCAAGGAAAAATGCAGAAGTAAACAAAACAAAGAAGTAAGAACAAATTTCGGCCCCAATGAGAAAGTATAGTATTAGGTTTGTTATAATTTGTGTGATTTGTTTATTAATTGGTAGTTTTTCAAAATAAAATTTGGTCGGCTCCTTAATATTTTAAAAAGTCTATCGATAAATAATACGGACTTGATTTTGATGCATTGGTTTGCTGTTTTATTGTAGTTCAGCTACATACTGTAAATAAATTGTTTTCAGGTTAGTTGTATGCTTTTGTAATTATTATGTAGTTAGGTAATTTATAATTATTTTTGTTCTTAAATTACTTACCTAAATAATTGGTAATTCGTAGTCTTTCGAAATGCCCCGAATACGCAAATCTAATCTTTCGCAGAGGAGTAATAAAGCTCGGACAATAAAAGTAGATATATTTCAAGAGACGACTCCTCAAGAGGAGCTTAGAAAAATTAAGCAAGTAGAGCGACATGCTACTTCTACATCAGCTGAAACGTGAACGAAGCCGCGGGTAAGGACTTATTTTATTATAAATGTGAAAGTTTCGATGTTTTGATGTTTGGATGTTTGTTGCTCAATAACGCCAGTACGGCTGAACGGATCTGGATGAAATGTGACACAGAGATAGATTATAGTTTGAAATAGCATATAGGCTACTTCTTATACCGGTAAAATGTATGGAATAATAAAGCTCATTCTATAAACGTAGCTAGATTATGAGAGACGACTCCTCAGGCTACAGCCTATCTAGATCGAGCAAAGCCGCGGGTAAAGGCTAGTATTTTATATATAGTACTTATTATACATATATAAACATATGTCTTATAAATGGAGCGAAAGAAGTTTTACTTCAATTGTGTGGTCTTAAACACACTCATTTTTATTTTAATTTTCTTTCCTCCGTTCATACTAACTGCGAACTTCTAGTTATTTTTATAAAAAAAAAATTGCATGATTTTATTTCTATTGGATAGTTTTCAAAATAATGAAATCTTGTTTTCCATTCAAACCGCAATAAGGGACGTAAGATTGCCTAAGCGTCAACAATTTTGGCGCAATTGACATAAGGAGTTTTACACATTGTACGCGGGTAAAGGCTAGTATTTTATATATAGTATTTATTATACATATATAAACATATGTTTTATAGATGGAGCGAAAGAAGTTTTACTTCAGTTGTGTGGTCTTAAACACACTCGTTTTTTGTAATCATTTTTATTTAAATTTTCTTTCCTCCGTTCATACTAACTGCGAACTTCTAGTTATTTTTATAAAAAAAAAATTGCATGATTTTATTTCTATTGGATAGTTTTCAAAATAATGAAATCTTGTTTTCCATTCAAACCGCAATAAGGGACGTAAGATTGCCTAAACGTCAACAATTTTGGCGCAATTGACATAAAGAGTTTTACACATTTACAGAAAGCGAACGGCCTAGTGAAATGTCAAATTTAAATTGTTATTAAAAAGTTATTGTCGTAGCAAATTTGAAGTTGTATTAACCAAGCCTAATCACACAATCACATTCTGTGAGTTTAATCAAAACAAAACATCCGAATCGTAGATCTACTAAGAACCTTTACTTTCAAATAAGATAATTCAGAAAAAATATTCCAACTTGATTTTCTTCAAAAAATATCACATATATGGGGTTCTGATATTAGCTAACAGTGGTGATCAAAAATAACTATATTAATACGTGACATGTTTTGAGTCTTTCAATGCAATACTTTGTGTTATCAACGCAGCAAGGTGCAACCGAAGCGGAGACCAATGGTAAGCACGTTTTCCTATTTCTTTATTATAATGTAAAATAAATACATTTCTTAATATCTTATCAACTTTGTTATAGTAAATAAATGAATTAGGTCTTTTAAGCACCTTACTGCTACACAAATCAAGAGTTTCAATTCGGATGAATTCAGAGGGTGCTACGAAGAGTGGTCGACGCAACAAGTATTCAACTCTTTGGGTGAACTTATTAATGATGGGTTGGGTCTGATTTGTCGATTTTTCAAATGTCGATTTGAAAAAATCGATCGTCATAATGTCGACATTCGAAAAGTCGATTGTTAAAAATACCGCCAGATCAAAATGTCAACTCTTTTAAAGTCGATTTTGAAAATATCGACTCGAAAAAAAGTCGACAGTGGCAAAGTGATGTTCACATGCATGCGGCGCCGCATGCTATGAACATCATTCACTTTGCCACTGTCGATCTGTGTTGCGGCCCTAATAATTAAAAAACTTAAACTGACGCTGCAATCAAAAGTACTAAATTTTTATCAGGATAAAAGTCGACATTTTTACCGACACTTTCTCAAACGACATTTTCTTAGATTGGATTTTAAACTGTCACCTTTTTTTTGTCTAACAATTTTCAGTCGACATTTTGACAGTCGATGAAAATTGTATTTTCAGTCGAAATTTTTTTGGTGACAAATTTATTTCCAGAAGTGATCCTGTTATGGCCTCATCGTTCGTGTGTGGGGCCGTCCATAAAATACGTCACGCTTAATTTAGCTGTTTTGACCCCCTCCCTCCTGGTGTCACGCTTTGTCACACTTGCTGTAACCACCCTAAAATATTACGTCACAAAACAAAGACCCCCCCCCCACAGAAAAAAAAAATTTCGATTGATAGAACACAAAGGAGAATGACCATTTTTGGGCCCACTGCGTACACTAATAAGATAGGTATCAAATGAAAGCTGATGTTTAGCTGAGTATACATCCGAAATATTTTCAAAATCGTTAGTGGGGATTTCGAGATATTTGAGAATGAAGTTGGAGTTACCAAAATAAAAAAAATCGTGTTTTTTCCCAATAACAGTTCATAACTTCCGATATATAGGGAGTTGGAAAAACATTTTGGTACCAAATGAAAGATCTCAAAAATGTCTTTCTGACTATATTAACTTTTTGTATGTAAAGTAATTACCTATTCATTTAATTAGCTCAGACTTTGTTTGAAAAAAAATTATTAATGTTGGCTTTTACACGCTGATATCTTGAAAAAATCAGTGATGAGATTTATTTTTTTTTGCTTCATTCTAATCCTTAGTTGATTACCTTTAATTTGATATACAATAAAGCTATATATCTCAATCAAATGCCATCCTATGATGAACCGACTTTGTTAATTAATCAAATCTTAGTTTTATAATCTATTTATTTTCAATATAGTTAGGCTGTGAAAGATAAAAAAAATTGCATTCAAAACAAAACATTTAAGCTATAAAGGTACCACAGAAAAGAAGCAAATGGGTACCAGTCGCTGTTCTGTTAGGTACTTACTATATAATTCAATTTTACTCAGGCTCGTACGGTTCAAAATCTCATCGTTCCCCTCCGTTTTATTTTATCTGATTGGGTTACTCCAGAACACGTAAGTACAAGTACCCATATGTTAATTGTGTACCTATTATTTAAGTTAGATTAGATATTTGCAATAATGCTTAACGGTTTCGATTTCCAAAACAAATAAAGGAAAGGTTACTAATCGACCATAAATTATACATACCTAATAGTTCCCGAATATGTAATTTTCATCTAACATTACGTGATTGGACAATTTTAGCAGAAAATGAGAACAATTTGTCTGATTTTTCTGGCCAACAAATTGATGAAATGATGGAAACTATGGCTAAAATTGCTATGGAACAATTTCAGTGACATAAGTAACATGGACCCTTATTTATGCCATTATTGGTTGGACATGAGTTCTGAACAATTTTCAGAGCTGCACCACTTTGTACCGGACTTGAAGAGCATTGAGCTTTTCGCATATTTGGCAAAACTGAAGTCAGGGGATGGTGACCATCTGTGTTACCACGGAAAAAAAGTCGAAGTAGATTTGAAGAAAAAAGGGAAGTAGATTGAAGAAAATCGAAGCAGATTTAAAAATTAGTTTTTTTTCTAAGAAACTTCATAATAGGGTGGGCCAGTGGTTTATTTTTAAATAATAGGTTATTTTGACATTGGCAGCTGTTAACAAAAAACTTACTCGAGAAACCAGCAAATTGTTTTCAAGAAGCCAATGCATCTAGAAAGAGTTACAGTTGGGTGCGGATTGTAGAGTGGTGGCATTTTCTTCGAAAATGGGACAGGGAACAACGTTTCGGTCGACGGTGGGCGTTTCAGAGCCGTAAACATGGTTTTTTTTTTTTTTTTTACTGTGGCGAGTGAAATAGAAAAGGAAGTAGATTTTTCATTTTTTTCTAAAATTGAAATAGGTTGAAACAGAGATTTTTAAAATGAAGCAGATTTCAGTATTTTGGTGATGGTGCGAAGTAGGAAGCAGATTTTAATTTTTTTTGATAAAAGGAAGCAGATCTCTTCAATTGAAGTAAAGTGGTATCGCTGGTGACCATAAGCTTTCATGCCTTTTAAACATACCTATAGCTTAAATGTTTTGTTTTGAATGCAATTTTTTTATCTTTCACAGCCTAACTATATATAGAAAATAAAGAGATTATAAAACTAAGATTTTATTAATAAATAAAGTCGGTTCGTAAAAAATTAAGCAATATATTTTCTTTAAACGGTTTTAAGACAAAAAAAAGTTCATTTTTAGAAGAGTAATATAATTAGGATGGCATTTGATTGAGATATATAGCTTTATTGTATATCAAATTAAAGGTAATCAACTAAGGATTAGAATGAAGCAAAAAAAATACATCTCATCACTGATTTTTTCAAGATATCAGCGTGTAAAAGCCAACATTAATAATTTTTTTTCAAACAAAGTCTGAGCTAATTAAATGAATAGGTAATTACTTTACATAAGAAAAGTTAATATAGTCAGAAAGACATTTTTGAGAACTTTCATTTGGTACCAATATGTTTTTCCAACTCCCTATATATCGGAAGTTATGAGCTGTTATTGGGAAAAAACACGATTTTTTTTATTTTGATAACTTCAACTTCATTCTCAAATATCTCGAAATCCCCACTAACGATTTTGAAAATATTTCGGATATATACTCAGCTAAACATCAGCTTTCATTTGGTACCTATCTTATTAGTGTACGCACTGGGCCCAGACTTGTATGAAAAGTGGTCATTCTCCTTTACAAACATAATAAATATTCACTTTATTTTTAGGATCAAATTTAAATATGTAGAAAAATTAATAAATTCTCTTTGATGAGAAATAAATAAAATTTCTATTTATCGTTAGTCCATTGATTCTGTAAATGATCCGATATTTATAAAATAGGTATTTCAGCATCTTCTTCAACCTCTTCGAAATATCAAATTTTTATAAAAAGATAAAATAAAGTGGCACTCTATTGGATCATTTTTTTAAAATAGCAAAAAAACTGTCTGTACGCCTCTCGATTACTTTTTATGGAGCTATGATATCATTGGTATATGCCTATAAACCAGCACCTATTGAAGCATTGGAAGCCAGTATTCAAACCACCATTAACGCCATACGACCAGATGTACTGGAAAAAGTAGTGAAAAATTGGACTGCACGAATATTACTCATAGCCGCGGTGGTCATATTCCGGAGATTAAATTGATTTTATAAAATAAATGCCATTAAATTACCAACTTAATTATAAAAATAAAAAATTCATTCCAACAATGTTTCTGTCTTACTTAAAGTTCTCAAGCTCTTAAAAAAAAAAAAAAACACCTGTTATAAACAAAAAGAAAAATACTTTATTATTATTAATTTATTTTTAATCTCCATCATTTTACTACCCATATACTTTGCTATAAGGTTTGATTTATTTATTACACCTAACTTAAGTCAAATGCGAAGAACGTTCTCCTATCTTGCTGCAATTATAGTTACTCGTATATTATTTACTACTATCTATCTATCCCAGAAGCTAAAGCTTATAATGACAACTTAAGTTCTAGGCTAATTTTTTGCCTTCTTAACAACAATTTATAATCGCACAGCAAATGTATGGGTCCCCCTATTGTATACGTTTATTTGACTTTCAATTGTGTGATGAAGCAGAAGAACAAAGTTCAAGATTTGTTTTCGTACCCACAGCTCGTTTTGAATCCTTATCTTTTGAATTTATCTACCCACTGTGTGTGCTAATAATTGAAAAATGATTTTGTATGCTTTTATGTTTTTTTTTTGTATACTTCAACCTTTTACTAAAAAAGGCTTGTCAATACTTTTTTTTGTATCTCAATTTAAATATCCCATTTCTACAGCCGACGCCAGAGATAGCTAGTCATTTTGCTGATATCCTTTTTGTTTCCCAAAATGGTATGCATGAATTAAATGGCCTTCAAAGAGAATTATCAAGTTTAAATTGTTTGAGTGATTTTGAAAATTGCTAAAAACTACCTTTGGAGAAGTTTTATCTAACATTTTTTTTTTTTTAGAAAATATTGGCTACCAGGTAAAAATCTTCTTTTCATAAATTCCAAAGAAGCGATAAGACCATAACACCCTGTTATATCTATGAGCTAAAACAAAACAAAGAATATTTGAGTGGATTCTAAGTTCGTATCACGCATGTACGTGTAGTTTCCATTCTCAGCGAAACAGCTCGAACACCAATATTAGCTTAAGCTGTATTTGATTTTTTTTTACACAAAAGATTGGCAGAGGCTTATCTTAGTAGCAAGTTAACGGCGATAAAATTATTAAGATACAGAAGTTAAGATTGTGGTATTTTGCTTTTAAACTCTTCTTTATTTTTTTTTAATTGCCAACACTCCAGGGGTTATTTATACCCTAAACATAGATTAACACAATGTTTTGTAGGTCTGTTAATCATTATGGGAGGTAACAATTAAGCCGGGTAAAGCATTCCACATTCTTGTAGTGCGACTAAAAAAAAAAGAGTTTCTATACCTACTTAAAAGTAAGTCCGAATCTGGGCTCGAGGGTAGATTGACGGGCATTCCCAGCGAAGCGAGTGTAACAGGGAAATTTTTAAAAGGGGAGGCAGGCATCTGCCTATTTCGCTGGAGCTGAAGTGATAAAAACAAGCTAAGACAAGAACCATTACGGCAGTGTTCAAGGGAAACAATATTCTCTGCGGGATGAGAAATTTTGTTTTTCGAATAGGACAAGAAGTATGAAACCAAAAGAGGATTCATGGTTCGCCTTGAGCTGCAAAGAGGCTATCGAGGTGAGAGAAGTAAGTTTCCGATGTTATAAAGCCAACCCTTCTGAGGAAAACCGGAATAAGTTCAAAAAAGCTAGGAAGACCTGCAATGCTCATATTCAAATAATTTTTACATGAACAAAAATTACGACAAAATACTACAATGTCCCAAAGGTAGTAAGAATATTTGGTCATTTGTAAGAAACGTGTAACAATGTGTTTAGCTGTAAAGATTGCATTACTTTGGTACTGTAGTTAATTAAGTCGCAGTTAATTTACTTATTGATTTGAATGTAAGTTAATACTGAGCTAGGTACTTTAACTTTTTAACAAACCAGTTAATAGTCAATGCAAATACTCTGACTGTGCAGTTAAAAAAAGCAGTCAATTGACTGTAAGTTAATTGACTGCAGTACTTTTTGACTAATTACAGTATTTAAGTCACTTGAAAAGTCTTCGGTACTTAGGAAACTAAGATTCGAAAAGTCTTTTAACTGCAGTCAATTAACTGTAAGTCTTTTGACTATTTTGCAGTCTTCGACTAAAAGTCCTTAGACTCCTTCATTATTTTCAAAATAAAAATTTTAATCGACTGATCAAACCTACATTTTGCCTTGAATAAATGTTTCTTGTTGTAAAAGTCGATATTTTGAGGGTCCAGTGATCTCAGTTTACTTATTTTGTAGATTTATCGACGGGTAATATAAAAAGTAAATGAAATTTTTTTGATAAACGCTTCTTACCCTATTTTTTTTAATATTGAAGTTATAACAATGTGTATAGAATTTTTAAGGAATAAGTTGTTGAAATTCCGTTTTAGTTTTAGTGACATCTTGACTTTACTTAAAATCACTGCTCGTTTTTAAGCAAAATCTAGAATTTTACATACCGTACGGGCTTTTTCCATATATACAAAAACATGAATAAAAAAGAAAAAAAAAATTATTTCAAAGATATTGCAAAAATGTGTTAATCTTTGTAAAAAGACCAAAGACTTCAGGGCTAATAAATTGTGGAAACTTTAGAATATCAAATAAATTTTCCAGTTGTGTCACTCTGTTTTTGACATTTTAAAACACAAAACCAAGGTCAACGTAAGTTCGTTACGTCGAAAATTGGGAAACCATATACACGGTGTCCCCTAATTCGTAGGCAATATTTAGGGCATGATTCTTCTGTGTATTTCAATAAAAATAAAATGCACGACTGGGTCGCACGAACTTGCTCTTATGCTAAGCAATTGCTTAGTGGCGGCATATATGTATATTAAAAACAAATTATTTTATTTTTTAAATTAGTTGAAGAGATTTCTCGGAAACACTAAGTATATGCAATAAAATTTCAAAATTATATGTCTATGTAGAAAAAAAAATTATTGAAAATCGTGCGACCAGTTTTTTTTTAAAGGTTATTTTCGAAAAACTTTTCCAAAAAATATTTTGAAATTTGTTTGGGTAAGTAAATATATGGCAATCCGTATTGTACATCTGAAAAAATAATATTTAAAAAATCAATGTACCCGTTTCCAACATTATGTATTTCGAATGCGACAAATTTTTTCGAAAAAATTATTAAAAATCAAAAATCAAAGTTATTGTGAATTTTGAAATGCCATATAAATAAAATTATGAATGACTTCCTGTCTATCTATCTGTCTAAACACATAATGTAAAAACTTAACTAACAAAAATGATATTAAAGATTTGTAATTGTCAAAAAAATAAAATGGACTTTTTACAACTTTTTCCTTGAAAATTCTAAACACAGTGTTATAACTTCAATAAAAAAAATAGGGTAAGAAGCGTTTATGTGAATTTACTTATACATGGTAAAGTGCAGTTATCACTAACCCACTAGTTAGAAGGTATAGCCATGAAGGTCATATTTTATACTCTATGTCCTTTAAATGTTGGGGGTTATCAGAAAAATTTCATTTTGATTTTATATTATCCGTCGATAAATCTACAAAATAAGTAAACTGAGATCGCTGGACCCTCAAAATATCGACTTTTACAACAAGAAACATTTATTCAAGGCAAAATGTAGGTTTGATCAGTCGATTAAAATTTTTATTTTGAAAATAATGAAGGAGTCTAAGGACTTTTAGTCGAAAGACTGCAAAATAGTCAAAAGACTTACAGGTAATTGACTGCAGTTAAAAGACTGTTTGAATTTTAGGAAAACCGTAAAAGTACCGAAGACTTTCAAGCGACTTAAATACTGTAACCAGTCAAAAAGTACTGCAGTCAATTAACTTACAGTCAATTGACTGCTTTTTTTAACTGCACAGTCAGAATACTGAAATTGACTGCTGACTGTGGTATAATAGTTAAATTCTTTTAATAAGTTAAAAGAGTTTTGCTATGCAGTCTTTTTATTCAATTGACTAAAGTACCCAAAAGACTGCAGTCTTTACAGCTCTCACTACGTCGTCGGTTCCAACGCTCGTCGACAATGACACTCCTGTGGTAAGCTCTCTATTGAAGGCAGACTTATTCGCAGCAGAGTTTGCTGCCAATTTGACACTACCACAGAGTGACATGACTCTTCCTGTTCTTGAGAGCGTAAATGGTTCTATGGGACAATCTCCTTTCGTACTCAGTCAGTTGCAAGAGTTCTAAAAGATGTCGATATACACAAATCTGCTGGCCCAAATAGCATCACCCCAATAGTTCTGAAGAGGTGTGCTTCCACGCTGGCAAAACCACTGGCTTTTCCATCTGTTCTACTCTACAGGTCTCTTTCCGAGTGGATGGAAAACAGGGCATGAGTACGATAACTGAGGCGCCAAGATTTAATAACGGTTTTATGTAGAGGCGTCAAATGCAAGTATTTTTTATTATGGGAGGGGGGTCTACCTCGCCCAGTTTAGGAGGAAGGGGCGATTTTCAAAAAAAATGTCTTGAATGGAAAAATAAATATTAAAAAACAGCGGCAACATTTAAAATACTCTACTATAACGGTTTTAAAAGCCAGAAGTCTGCTCTTTAATCCTACATTTAAATTAAATTACTCGTTACAATAGTTTTCAAAAGATTCGCATTCAAACTCGAAATTTTGATAAAAAAACGTAAACAAATATCTTTAATACAATTTTGTTCAAAATTGTGAAATGGAAAATAAAATTTATTTTCTGTGATAGATGCTCACATAAATTTTTAATCGAACGCAAAAAACCAAAAGCTTTTACGTCTTCTAGTTCTTGTGGAAATTGAAAATTACTTAAACTACTTTTTTATGAGATTTTTATTTTTATATTTATATTTACGGTGATCTAACTTTAAGGATTAATCAACAGTACCTGAGTGGCCCGCTTCGTGGGATCTAGAGATTTTAACTCCCTTTTCGGGCTGAACGCCCAATACCCGCGGACAAAATATCCGGGTCAAAATATCCGTGGACAAAATATCCGCGTCAAAATATCCGCGACGCATAATATTACGGTGTATAAGCAATTACCTATGTAAGGGGGGGAAGCATGCTGCCCCCTGCAACCCTCCTGCTTGGGCACGCTATAGGACTAGGGGTAGGTGCGAGGTTGGGTGTATGCGGATATTTTGCCCGCGGATATTTTGTCCGCGGATATTGAGGCGTGTCACCCCTTTTTTCTTGGGCACATCCGCTTACGCAACTTCGTTGCCTGGCAGGTGTCTGTGTCAATTGTATTTTTAATCAGCAGTACTTGGGTGGACCGCTTCGCGGGAACTAGGGATTTCAACTCCCTTTTCGGGCTGCACGCCTCAATACCCGCGGACAAAATATCCGGGTCAAAATATCCGCTAGGCATAATATTACGGTGCATAAACAATGACCTATGTAAGGGGGGTATGCTGCCCCCCTGCAACCCCCCTGCTTGGGCACGCTTTAGGACTTGGGGTAGGTTCGAGGTTGGGTGTATGCGGATATTCACCCCTTTTTTCTTGGGCACATCCGCTCACGCAACTTCGTTGCCTGGCAGGCGCCTGTGTCAATTGTATTTTTAATCAACAGTACCTCGGTGGCCCGCTTCGCGGGAACTAGGGATTTCAACTCCCTTTTCGGAGGCACACCCGTTCACGCAACATCGTTGCTCCGCTAAGGGTGGTTCCAGCTGCCTGGCAGGCGCCTGTATCAATAGTAAACTTAATCAACAGTACCTGGGTGGCCCGCGTCGCAGAAATGGGACATAAAAAAAAGTATACTCAGGTCTTGTCGATGGGACAGAAAGTGTTGGTCTGCAACTTAAATACTTCGATCCTCCCACCATCCAAAGTGAAAACCTAGAGGGCGTTTTGCCACCGAAACAACCTCAGCTCCACATCATCAACGACGAACTCGAAAGTACGGACGATGACTTCATTGACGAGACTGACATACCCTTTTATTACATCATGTGAATTGTAAATTGACTTGATTTTTTCAACTAACACTCACAAACTGACTGACTAGGAAGTAGAATGCAACGCAATTCTAACTCCTCGTGATGTATTCTGGGTAACGCTAAATGAATTGCTGTACTTTACTTTTAAAGATAAACCTTTCATCAACATTAATCCTCTAATGAAATCACAATAAATGCCAAGAATCTAAAATTTCATAAAAAAGTAGTTTCAGTTATTTTCAATTTTCACAGGAACTAGAAGACATAAAAGCTTTTGGTTTTTTGCGTTCGATTCGAAAAAAAATTTTATTTTCCATTTCACAATTTTGAACAAAATTGTATTAAAGATATTAGCTTACGTTTTTTTATCAAAATTTCGAGTTTGAATGTGAATATTTTGAAAACTATTGTAACGAGTAATTTAATTTAAATGTTGGATTAAAGAGCAGACTTCTGGCTTTTAAAGCCGTTATAGTAGTGTATTTTAAGTGTTGCCGTTGTTTTTTAATATTTATTTTTCCATTCAAGACATTTTTTTCGAAAATCGCCCCTTACCTCCTAAACGGAGCGAGGTAGACCCCCCCTCCCATAGTAAGAAATACTTGCATTTGACGCCTCTACATAAAACCGTTATTAAATCTTGGCGCCTCAGTTATCGTACTCTCCCCGAAAACAGCATTTGTCCAGTCCGTTCCAAAAAAGGCGTATCTTCACCCCCTTAAACTACCGACCAATTGCACTTACGTCCGTTCTTTCCAAGGTCATGGAAACCCTGATAAATTTTCAGACCAAGAAATATCTTGAGAAACGAAAACTTCTAAATGACCGACGACGGTACGGTTTTTGTAGCAATTGTCTACTGGTGATAAGATGGTATACCTCACCGAACAATGGAACCAATCTTTACATCGTTTTGGAGAAAGTAAGATTATTGCGCTCGATATTTTGAAAAGCATTTGATAGAGTCTGGCATCAGGCTTCTCTTATCGAAAATGCGTGCATTTGGCATCGATGAACCCCTTCTTCGATGAATTAGAAATTACCTTTCGGACCGTTCAATTTGCGTTGTCTTGGGCGGTTTTTAGTTTGCTATCCACAAAATAAATACTGGTGTGCCCCAAGGCTCCGTTTTGTCTCCGACTCTCTTTCTAATTTTTATAAATGATCTCTTGTCTAATACTTCTAATTCACAAAATTGTTTTGGTGACGACAGTACTCTCAGCTTTTCATATTCGTTTCCAGATTCACATCCATGTCCTTCGGATGTGGAACTGCAACGGTATCGATTAAGCTTGTTTGTCTTTGACATGTTCGCACGTCCTTAGCTTTAAATGTCTTGAATTCTCTTTCCTTTTAACGTCGTCGGACTGTGCGCTCACTTATTGGATTCTTAGCCGCCAAATTCCATTGATCTGCATAACATTGAGAGTTCATAAAAATATTTTTTTAAATTCCCGTAGAAAGACTCGGTGTTCAGTGAGCGTTGTTTTGCGCTTACCACCTGATGTCGTTAGGTTTGTTATGTCTTTATGCTTTTTTTACTTATTAATTTGATAGTGCACGGTTTGACGCGACACATTGAACTCATTTGCAATGTCTTTTACTGCATTTCCAGCGTTAAACTTTGCTACCATTTGCGAACTGATAACCAAACTCAAATCAAATCGTTTTACCCATGGTTCTTAATTACTTTTAATCAATTTTAATTTTTGTATCTACGTTAAATACCAATTAAAGTTAAACACTAAATTTGTTTCGTTTTCACGTGCTCAAAACTGTAAAAACATTTAGACAAAGATTCCGTCAAAATACTTATGCCACGCAAAAATTCGTTGTCTGCACTGCATGCATTCTTATCAGCAGAAAGAGCATGTGAACGGCATGCATAGAGCTAAAGCTAGAAGCTTTGCGCATCATTTTCGCACCGTTAAATAGCGATACTAAAAAAAACTACGTTGAATGGTCACAAAACGATTTCGTCAAAATACTTATGCCGGGTTAGTGTAGGTCATAATTATTCATAATGGATATAAGTGACTATGAACCGATTTCTAAATTGCACGTGTAAACGAACGGATACTCAAAGTAGATCGGTCAGGCAGCGCTGCAGCCAAGCTTAAGTACTACGAAAAAAAAATCAATTTCAGACGTGATGTGCAGAAATCTGTTTAAAAGCAAACGATTCTGAAAATGTTGACAAAACGGCTGTGCATTGCTTTGAAAAAGTGACCGAGCTTTGAGAGGTCATAACCTGGCATAACATAACACTAACATTTTAAAAATATTGTTTTTGTTAGAGCAAATGCAAAATCTGTGATTCTCCAAAGGCTACTCTCCTTTATTTGGTGACGAAAATGAAGTAAACAGATGATGATAACCAACTACCTTTGACCCGAATCGAACGATATGAACGATATGGTTTCCTCGTAAAGTTTTTTACTTGCAATTATAAGTAGGGGAAGTGGGGACAAGACCGCATACGGGGGCAAGACGGTTTTCGTACTCTGCTGTATGAAAAAAATAAAAATGGCGACAATTAAAACTAAAAACACGTGGCTTTTGGTATGATCCTTCATGACTGCCAGTATGAGCTAATGCGGTAGAGACTGCGAGAAGTTACGGTCGTTTTTGTGGTTTTTTGTCAAAACGTTATCGTTCGGGTGTAATGTAAGTTCTGTTCTCAAGAGTAAAATAATTATAATTTTTCCTTTTTACTTGCGATTATAGGTACAAGGCAAGTTATGGATTCGTGCAGAAAAAAAATGTTGAGATAACAATCAAACATGACATTACGATGATGGCGAAGTCGAAAAAAGTGGGTCTGGGAATTCCGTCCGTCTGTCTGTCTGTCTGTCTGTTCGCGCCTCTGGAGGCTGAACGGGTAGGCCGATTTGCTTCAAATTTGGTATTTACGATTTATTTGGCCGTCCCTCGGAACAAATTTTTTATTTTTGCTCTAGACCTAAAAATAACGGCACCTGCCATACAATCGTAAAGAAAAAAATTGATTTTCTCAAAAACGGCTCTAACGATTTTAATAAAACTTTCAGAATGCTATTTTTTTAAAACAATCTATCTTTTGGTTAGAAAATATTTTTCAAAATTTGTCTTATAACGGTACCTCTCATAGAACCCGTATTTTCAAATAAAATTTTCTCGTAAACTGTGCATCCGATTTCAATAAAATTTTAGAAAGTGATTCATAATTTTATTAATATGGCATTTCAAAATTTCCAAAAACTTTTTTTTTGGATTTTTTATAATTTTTTTTCTCAAAAATTTTTGGTTTTCGAAATATGTTGGAAACGGGTATATTGATTTTTTTTTAAATTATTTTTTCGGGTGTAAACTACGTAGTGCCAAATAAATAAATAAGTTTCAAAATATTTTTTGGAAAAGTTTTTCAAAAATAACCTTTTTAAAAAAAAACTGGTCGAACGATTTTCAATATTTTTTTTTCCTAGATTGACATATAGCTTTGAAATTTTATTGCATACTTAGTTTTTCCTAGAAAACTCTTAAACTAATTTAAAAAATAAAAGAATTTTCGAAATTATTTTAATTTTTGTTTTAACATCCATATATGCAGCCACTAAGCAATTCATAAGAGCAAGTTCGTGCGACCCAGTCGTGCATTTTATTATATTAATCAAGGTTCCGAAAAGAGTTATCAGACTACAAGAATAAAGACTTTATTTTTTATTAAAAGATGGTTTTTAACAGTTTTTAAGGCAGTCGAACACTATATATGCGGTCTTACCCCCACTTCCCCTAATATAAGGCAAGTTATCCATTCGTAACAAAAAAATGTGTTTTAAATAATCAAACATGACATTAAATATATAAGAAAGCCTAAAAAAGTGGGTCCGCCAATTCTGTCTGACTGTCTATATCGCTACCTGTAGCCTGAACGGCTGCTCGGACTTCTTTCAAACTTGGTACATAGTATTATTACGAAGGCTCACAGAGAAGTTTTTGGAATTAACATTCTATCTCTAAAACTAACGGTACCTGCCACATGATTTTTAATGAAATATTTTTTTATCTCAAAAATGGCTCCTACGATTTTGATAAAACTTTCTGAGTAGTGTTTTTCGTGTAAACTTTATGCTTTGCTTCAAATAGATTTTTCAGGTAAGGTCTTATAACGGTACCTCCCATAGGAACGGTTTTTGTAAATCATATTTTCTAATTACCCATTTGACGGATTTCGTAAAAAATTTCAGGAGAAAGCTCTCTAATAAAAAAAAATAATATTAATTCTTAAATTTTTGTTTTTTTTTTTTTTCAAAAACGGTTTGATCAAAATTTTAAATTTGTTGTCTTTTGATAGGACTACAACCTAATTTTTAACAAGTGATTAATAAAATTTCCTATGATATTTTCCATGCTTTCTTTTCCAAAATTTTAAGCCCAAAGACCACTGTCAAACATTAGAACAAGTTTGTGCGACCCAGTCGTGCACTTTATTTCGGTTAAGGTTTTCTTAAACTCAGTCCAATCTATACTGAAGGTATCATTTAAAATTTTACTAATAATGACTTTACCCGATTTAACTTAAATAAAACGTATATCAGTACCTATAGCCTTCCGGAACCATACAAATATTGAATCTTCAATTAAATTTTTTAAAGCTTTTTCCGTTTATTAAATCATTTCAAGGGTTGACTATTTTTTCTTTTTTCGGCTTCAGGTAGACATTCAGGGAACTTCGTCGTATGACTATGACTGATAGTTATCTCGTATCTAGAGTTCGATTTTTCGCAAAATCCATTACACGCAAGTAAAAATAATAGGCAAGCACAAAAAAATCTCCATGACCCTCCTCAAGTGCGACGACGGCGACCTTTAACAATATGTACTAACTAGCCGCTTGACTCACACCTTCTTCATTTTTTTTTCACCAACCACCCACCTACAACCACCGCACCGGCAGCGGCGGGCGCGAGTCGTACGGACTCAACATTTTTTACACCGATTTTCGCACCAAAAATAAATTTGTTTTGTTTTCCATACCATTTACACTATTTTGGAGCTTCCTACTCCCATAGAATTCATAAGTAGAACATAATATACTTGAAAAATGTAAAAAAAAAATTAAATTAAAAGATTACAAAATTAAATTTAAATGCTCTGTTGAAGCCGTCGTCAAGCATGGAACAATGAACAATGAAAAAAGAGGCTAAAGCAGACTTTTAAACGGCGCAAAACAAATTTGTATCAACTGTATCGCCCGATTGCTTTAAGAAGAGGGCATTGCGACGGGCAAGTGACTAAAGCAATACAAAGTTTAAAAAAAACAGCTGTTTGCTGTGATGGACGCTAATTTAATATAAATAAAAGATTGCACTTGTAAATACATAGCTGATTTGGCTTCAATTTAACTATCAATTACATAGTTTAATTCAATAATTATAATTTACCTTTTGTATAACGAACATTAAATAGATCCCATTGTTGTAGGGGGATGACGATGGTGCGTCATCAACACCCGACCAAGGTATAGACTCCTGGATTCTATTAGACCAAACACTGGCTTCGGTGTTGCACTCCTGTCCATATGACTAATTAATACAAACACAAGTTGATTTGATAACTTAGATACAAGTCACGTTCATCCTTCTAGCTATTTTGTTATTGTTGTTGTTTTTATTTTGTTATATACGGTACTATTGTACTATTGATAAGTACATTAACCGCCCTCGTAAATTAAGAAAACACAGTTAAATTAATACCGACACGTTTTTGGTTAGTGTTATTTTATCTTCGACATTTAATAAAATGTTGTTTAAAGAAATTACAAGTATTTATTTAATGTCCTTCCTTGTAAGAAACGGCAACCCTACCAAAGAAATGCGGGGGTGTTACTGTCACTTTGAAACAAATGTGCAGTAACCTTATATTTGCATTATTTCGTTTGAAAACAACAACGAGTAAAAATTATAAACAGATGTTTAGCTATATTATGGAAAAAAAAATCTCTTCATTCGTTCTTCGAGATGCTTCATCAAAATAAAAATTTAAGCAACAAAAAAAAAAAATAAATAAAACAAAGCAAAGCACAAACTATACAAACAGCGTTTTAGATAGATACAAAAGGCGCACTTCTGCACTTAATCGTTACGGCGAGTGCACTAAAAATTAGTCACTTTATTCGGAAGAAAAAAGTTAAAGTTGATTAAGATTAAAGACGAAAGAAAAATATTGAAAAAAAATGTATTCCCAACTCTGAGAGGTGGGGTAGTTGCTTTTCGATCTTCTGTATTCATAATAATAATAAAAAAAAAAACCTGAAACAAAAATATTAAGAAAAAGAAGCTTTAGAGAAGTGCAGATATATGTAGTTGAAGATATTTGAACTGGACAGAAAGAGAAAATTAGACTTGAATTAAGCTTAATAAAAGATTTTATTGCAAGAAGTGTTCATGAAAAAGGGAAATATTTGTTCCCCTGTTTTTATTTAAAAACAAACCTTTTTACTTATTAATAATTTTTTTTTCAGTTTATTTTGAGCAACTTAAGGATTATGAGTCAACGTTGGAGCAGCATTTCAACACCAAAAATTGGTTGGTCCTCTGGATGTTTACCGTTTTGCTAGAACGAAATCACTCTCCCAGTCATAGTATTTTGATAACAGGCTATTAAAAAAGCTTGTGCGTCTCGGGACGCTCGACAGAAGTGATAACTTAAACTAATCTTAGTTGAACTATTTATTATTGAAATTGTTTCACTTGAGAAAAGCTTAGAATAGTACTTAAACTTTATGTATATTAATATTAATTTATTGAAAAAAATGACCTAAAGCCCATAAACCAACCAATAATTACATTCATTTAAAAAAGGTCAAAATCATACAAATAATATTAATTTAATTTAAGCCTTTTCTTAAAACCTGTGAGTGATATCAAAGTTGGACCTTACTCGTGTAGTTTACTGCCCCACATAAAATGCGCAGGAGAGCATTGACATTACAATTTATCCTTATATCATCTGCAATACAACAAAAGTATTTTCTAAATGTGCACTATATGTTAATAAGATTGTATCATTTTAATTAATTTTTGTTCAAAAATAGTTTTTTTTGACGATTTATGTGAAGCAATTTAGAAAAATAAAATAAAATAAAAAGAAAAAAAAAACAGTTGTATAGCAGTGATTAAAAAAATGTATTTATATTAGTTATCGTTTTGTATTTGAAGAAAAATCTTCTACTGTTTGAATTTTCTGTTTTGTTAACAAATTCCAATAAATTTTTCAAGCTAACTAACTAACTACAAATATTTCAATTTTGTGTCTTGTCTTCAATAAAAAATATATCCGTTTTTATACTCGCAAACGAAAACATTTTTTAAATTCCAAATGTATCTTTCTTAAAGAAAAAAAAATACCACGGCATTGAGAACAACAAAGCTTCAGTTAAAGCTTTTCAACTATGCAAAAAGCATCTTCTATCTTTCTATTGATTGATTGCCTACTGATCAATAGATGTCGCTAAAACAAAATTGTTTTAACTTGAAGTCGCTAAAACAAAACTGTTTTAACTTGAAGTCCAAAACCATTTTGTATGTGTAATGTAAGTATACTTCTAAACTGCTATATAGATACGAGCCAGCTGCCCAGATAAGAGATCCGGAATATGTGACGCTCCAGTAATCATTGTACGAATTCAAAATATTGTTGATTCAGGGGGAAATAATGAAAAGAATTGTTAAAAATAATAGCTATTGAAACAGAAATATACTTTTGTAGAATATCTTACATCCCCTAGGCTTAGGTGAAGAGACCATAGGAAAAGTCCATACTTGGCGCGCAAAAAGCCTAGATTTTCATAACGGATTTACTGAATCGGACTGCTGCGTGGTATAAGTATTTCTTTTAAAATCGTACGAGTGACTTATATATATTATGAAATGATGCGCTTGATGGCTCATAATCAGTATGAAGCTTTATGAAACTTAAAATTTGTCTTATCAGCTATCTTAATTTAAGAGTTTTATATCTGATCTCAACATATTTTTTTAGAAATAGAGCAATTAAAACTCAATCAAAGCTCAAACCATAATTGATAGTTTTCGAAGGTCTTATGATATTAGTTACTTATGAAAATATAAATTGACTCAATTCCTAAAATAACTTCACAAAAACCTAGAAAAAAAGAACATTTCATTGAAAATTGACCTCCGATTTAAATTCTCTAAAAAAAGTTGAATTTTGTAATTAATGGTGTTTTCCATGACTGTGTTCTTATTATTTTTTTTTGATTAAATGGGAATGAAAAAAGTATTTCCGTGCTTGCCATCGGTTTCATTTTTACACCGAAATTTAATTCTGATCAAGTTTCGGAATGTTCTTACATTTATTTATATCATACAAATTACTTTTTTTAGTTTTGTACTCCTAAATTTATTTTGAATTGAGTAGTAGGCTGAGTTTTGATGCATTAGTTAACATTCGGTGCTGGAGTCCAAGCTTTACACTTTGATCTTCAAAATGTAAATTCAACGCGGCCAAGGAATTTTCTATTAAAAAAATTATTATATTATTTTTTTTTTTGTTTCAAGTCAACCAATGTTAAATGAAATGTTTCACAAATGAAATGTTTCACTGACTTGAACGATTTTGATGAACTTTTTTTGTACTCATCTTATATTTTGTACTCATTAGGTCGTTTGGACCTGACAGATGGCGCTACTTAACGAGTCTGCTTTCAATCACTTTGTCTATTGAAAACCTCTAGTGTTCTTCTTTTCGCCTATAAATGACTCACCTTTTTAAATCCGCCATTAATCATTTGAAAGCATTGCGCTTAAACTCATTTGTTGATAAAGTAACAAGATTTATAATATTTTTATAATTTTTTACTGAAGGATCTTTATTGTAAGTGTAATTCTTATGAAATAATAAATAAGTACTTATTAAATAGTATAATATATAATATATTATTTTCTTGTTATGCTTTGTTTTCTCCACATTATAGTACATACGATTTCAAGTTTTATGTGATTTTTTTCTTATTATTTCACAATTTGTTGCAAGTAATAAACAATTTTTCTGAGTTCTCTTCCTCAAAATTTGAGTTGTTCTTATTGTATTTTATAAATGAATAATAAAATGTCTTTTGAAAATTTTTATTTTCGCCGAAATTGTTTGTTTGTTTTTTTTTTAGTAGTTTTTATTTTATTTGTTTATATCTTGCATTTTTTCTAGGTTTAAGAAAATATCTTGTGAAATATTTTTAAAATATATTTATAATATACATTATAGCTCTTGCAGTTCATGTTTTTTTTTCATTCATATATTTATATAATATTTTGTGTTTTATACCAAATTAGTAAACAAACAAATTAGAGGAAGAAAAAACATGTATAAGAGACCTAATTCAATCCATTCAGTCTGTGTCTTAGTAGTTTTTTTTTTTTTTATTTGACATTTTTCTTCATGCGGTTTTATATTTTTTGTAACTTAAATTATTTTTTTCCAAAAATTACAACTATAAAATATCCACGGGTAGCTTCTCTGTTTTAAATATTATATACTCAATAAAAATATTAACAAAAATTATTTTTTAATTTAGTTTCATTTTGTCTCCTTATTAATGCTTAATGAAAAATATCTACAATTAATTTGCTAACCTTAAATAATGTTAGATGTTTCTCCCCTTATGTTTTTGTTTTTGTTAATTTCTTATTTTTTCCGAAAGTAAATATTAAACATCAATGCAAAATTTGCAAAATAGAGTTTCAATCATTTTTCTAGAATTTCGTAAAGTAGTATATATTTTTTTTTTTTTTCAATTTTGTATTTTTTTTTTTTTTTGACATTACCCTTTTTAATAATTTTTTATTTCATTGCACATTTAATTGGTAAGTTAAATTGAATATAAAATAAACAATATTAAATTATTGGAATAACATTCAATCTTTTTCGTTCACTCCACATTAAACTGAAAAAATATACATTCTTTGCAATTAAATAGTTTCGATTTTGTATTGTTGTTAAATAATTAAAAAAAATATCTCTAAACACAATAATGGAATTAATAGAAATTTGATTTGCGTCAAATAAAGAAATCTTTTATAATAGCACAAACAAAAAATAAACTTGATTTATTTTTATAATAATAATAATAATAATAATAATAATAATAATAATAATAATAATAATAATAATAATAATAATAATAATAATAATAATAATAATAATAATAATAATAATTATATTAATTATAATAACAAATTGCACATTAGATTAACTTCATTTTTGTAAGAATTTTTATTTTAAATTATTCAAATTCTTTTTTTCCTGCTATTTTTTTTTTTCTTCAAACAAACTTGCGACTGATTTTCTTTCGTTTATACTATAAATAATTTTTTTAAAGTTACTTATTGCATTTTTTTTTCAAAAATTGATTGAAACGACTAAAATAATAAAGATAAAATCAAAAAACATAAATTAAAATTTCATTATTAAAAATATTCATAATGTTATTTGGGTGTCTCCAAGTTGCGTGAAATTATTGTATTTGTGTAATTTATTTAGTAAAAACTTATTAAAACTTTATTAATAAAAATTATACACTTATATCACAACTTTGTTTTATTTTGTGCTACGCGTTTCGTAAAATTAAATTTCCATCATCTGGCACTAATTAAATTAAAATTATCAAGAATATATTAAACATTCAACATCACAATAGAAAAAATCTTCAACATAATAGCGCGAAAGTTTAATATATTCTTGATAATTTTAATTTAATTAGTGCCAGATGATGGAAATTTAATTTTCCGAAACGCGTAGCACAAAATAAAACAAAGTTGTGATATAAGTGTATAATTTTTATTAATAAAGTTTTTATAAGTTTTAACTTAATAAATTTCTTTTATTTCATACATTAAAAATGTAAGTAAAAAAAAATCAGCTAGATACTTTTTGTTTAGTATTTATTTTGACGGATTGCTAGTTTCTGTTGTATTTTCGTTTAGATTTGTTTTTAGTTTTAATACACGAGGAACAGTCTACTTAATATATTTTTATAGTTTTTTATTCATTTTTTAAATTATTGGCCATGAGTTACTAAGTAGATAGATTTAAAAATCATTTAGTACTTAGATTGTTTTTTTAAATAAATTAAATTTCCGAAGATCACAATTTAATCGAGATTTATTTCCGAGAATTTCTTGCCTTTTGTTTAAATACACAGAAGATTTATCACTTATATCTGATAGAATGAACACGATTAAAGCTTGGAATAGGATTTGCAATTTGATTGCTTAAAAGTGTGTGGCACTTTAGGCTTGATTAGTCCTTCGTCTACATTAAGAACTATAGTTTAAGTATTTAAAAATGTTTCAAAATAGTTGGAAAGCCGTCATTTTTGGGTTGGGAATTTTCAAAAATGTTCAAAATGTACAGCCATTCTGCAAAAACAATGGTGTAGCTTAAATTTTCAGCATAAAACAATCGAAATAGTACTTTTAGCCATCGGTCGCTGCAACTGTTTCGACCGAAACATATTGGTGCTAAAGCATTGCAGGCAATAATAAATTCGGGAATATGTCAAGGTTCGGTTTCTTTTTATAAACTAAAAAGAAACTAGCACTTTCAAATATGACTTCCATCTTAGATCTAAAATCAAAATCCTCTGTGTAAATGCAATTAAAAAAAATATTTTTCTATATACACCGAGAACTGTAACTTTTCAGCCACGCTAAAACATACGTTGCTGATTTATTTTTTACGACAACATTATCTTATCCTATAAAATTGTTTCTTTATTATATTCTAGCCGATAGATTTTTTGATGTTTTTTCTAAAGAGGGTAATTTGTTTCCATGTGCGTGTTGTATTGCTTTTCCGATCATGAACAAAAAATACGTAATCCAATTTCATTTAAATGCTAACAAGAATAAACTTAGAAAATTAATCTAGATTTGTTATATAATATTTTCCCGGACGAAAATCGCTTGATTTTTTTTTCATTTAAAAAAATGCTTGTTGGTTTCCTTATAAGTGCATTACTGCTGTGCTGTAGTTTTTTTTTTTTTGTAATTCTTTCTTGATGTTGATCACTATATGGTCGTCGTTAAATTTTTTTTTTTGGTATTTTTATCTCTCTGTAGGTGTTGTTGTTGTTTTTTTCTGTTTGTACCAAGAATCCTTTTTTTATATCGGTTGAAGTTTGGTTTTTGTTTTTAATATTTAGTGTTCTTTTTATTTGACGTGTATTTTTATCATATATACTTAATTATTATATTTACTAAGCAAATAACATTTAATGATGTTATAACTATATTGGATTAAAAATTTATATTTTACATCAAAACAGTCTATTGTACCTAGTTATTTTTTTTTTGTTACAAAAGATGTGAAAAGATTTATTTTTAATTTTTGTTTATTTATTTTTTATTTTGAAAGTAAAATGCAAAATTTGATTTTCTTCTTTTTGTTTGAGTGATATTACTGATTAAGATTTTGCGTCGAACGCTGCCAATGTTTTTTTTACTATTTTTTTTCAATAATAGTGACAAAAAATGCTTATGTAGTTCAATTGAATTATTTTGTAAGTACATTACTATTACGTATAGGTTGCTAATTTAACTCGCAATTTTATTTATAATAATAATTTTTTATTTTTCTGCATTATGCATTGTTATACTATTGTTTGTTGTGGAAATTTTGAAAATAATTTGTATGTATAATTTTATATTTAAAATTGAAGCTGCAACATAAAATTATTTCAACACAAAGTTTTTTTTTTATAATTTCTTTACTGTTTGAAATTACATGGTAAAACTTTTATTTTATGTTTTATTAATACATATTATTATTATTGAATTTAGTTTGTAAAACTATGTTCTATTTGAAAGGAAGAAATCAGATTTCGATGACTTAGTGTTTATTTTTTTTATAATAATTATTGCTTATTAAAGAATTATTATTATATTTCAAAAACATAAATTAAACTCAAAATGAATATATTCTTTAATAAGAAACTGAAGGTTGTAGTAGAATATTTTGTTTAACATGGCTATTTATTACTCATCCATCATAACTGGCGGCTTGAATAACCATGCGTTTGGGCTATTGTAGTATTGATAAAACAGAATATTTATTAAAATAAAAATTTAACTATGAAATTTAGAAAAAACGTGTAAGTATGTGTTTTTCCTTTTTTTTTTGTTTTTTTTTATATATGTGAGTAGTATCATGTGTGTGAGAAAGAATATTTTATCTTCTCGGCATGATTTTGGGCTATTGCAACTGATTTGTGTTTTAATTTATTGTTTTTTATTTGGGCTATTTCATTTTTTATGTTATTGTTGTTAAATTTAATTTTTAGAAATAAAAACATGATTTTATTTTATTTATATATATAATTGTTGTGTGACACATGCGGTTTTTTGGTGCATGTGTTTTTGGGCTATTGCAACTTAGTTATTTTTATTATATTGTTATATTAAGTTTATTTTTATATTAAAACAAAAAACAAAATTTAAAAAAATTAAAAAATATTATGGCTGTTGATTGGGTGTATCCTTTATCTGAAAATGCGTATTTTTTCTTCTGTATACCTTTTTCTGTATGTATTTATATATACGTTTATTTTTCTGTTTGTATGACACAAGTTTTGAAACTTGGTTTTTGGGCTATTGCAATTAAGAAATTTTAAAAGTTTTCTTCTTTTCTTATAGTTTTCTGTTTGTTTTTTTGTTTTGTTTATATTTCCGTCATCATTAAATGCATTGCTGTCGCATAAGATTTTGTTATAATTTCCTTTTTTTTATTTGACTTGCTTTTTTGTTTGTTTTATTAATTTTCTATTCTTATATTCTAATGACTAAAGTGTATTATAGACAAAAATTAAAAATATTTTCAATACAAAGCAAAATTTATTTACAAAAACTGTCAAGGAAACATTGAACTGATAAATTGTATGCATCTACAGAATTAAATCATAAAATCATATACATTTTATGTTTTCGAACGAAATATTTAGGTTTAAATATAGAACATCTATTGCAACTATCGCTATTTTATTTTATTTAACATTTATTGTAAACACACGTCATATGTAGTGATATGTTGAGAGAATACTATTGGATGTATACTGATACAGTTTCAACTTCCAGAAGCAGTCTCTCAAACCTGGTTTGTAGTAATTTGATTTCTTTGAATAATTTATTTTTGACGTTTTTTTTCGTTATATCTAGTAATTTTTTTTTTAATTTACTCAATGTTAGATACTATTCAATTTATTATATATATTTTGTATTATAAACATGTGATGGGGAGCCAGCTGATGTTGTGTATTAAAATTCTTCTTTCAATGAACAATAATACTGACATTGCAACTGGTTTGGCATTTAAAGGATATTTGTAGGGGATCTATTGAAATAAAAGTTTTAAAAATGTTATCTGTATATTTTTCATCGAAATATGTATTATATGTGCCAAAAGTGTATATTTTGCTTTTTTTATAAGTATTTTTTTTAATTACATATATGGAACCGGTTTTTAAAAAACAAAATTCATTAAAATAAGATAGTTTTTGTATTTATTTATTTTCAAAAGCGAAACTCAGGATGCTTTAATATGTTTTATGTTAAGTTTGTTATTTATTTAATTGTTTTATACTTCATATTATTTATATTTAAATATTATGTCAGTGAATTGGTATAATACGAGAAAGATTGGGGTTTCAATTCTTTTGATTTGAATAAAATTTTTTAAAATTTTCCGAAAGAGCAGCTCATCGATTTATTTTTTCCAAACAAAGGATTCCAAATTTATTCAATTGAAACTTAAATCAAGGGACTTTCGATAATAAAGAAATAAATCATCTTCATATTCGAATTTAATTGTTTTGGACGGAATTGGAAGCGTTAATGGGGGGAAACAAATCTTTAAAATATTAAACCAAAACCATATAATAAGCATTTTAAAAATTTTGGTTTTAAAGTTTTTTTTTTATCTAAAACGCATTGGAAAAGTAAATGTTTGAGCATTTTTCAAATTCGATACAAAGTAACTTGCCGTTACATTGTTTCAAGAGTTAAGTGATCAATATATCTTAAGACGAAAACATTGTGCTGAGTATAGTTTTACTTGATGGTGCTAAAACTTCTTGTTTCATACTTTTGTTGAGTTTTTGGCATTTCTTTTATCAATTATTTGATGAAAGAACGATTTCGGATTTAAATGTTACGTTTTGTTATTATACAAATCACGGTCTTGCAATTCTTTATTGAATTGAAATTCTTTAGATTATATATTTTGCATTAATAAATCTACCTAAAATGATAGCATGCGTCCAATCACATTGAAGAAAAGTTAAGGTTTCTAATATCTTCAATAAATTTTGTTAAAATGGTGGTCGAAAGAATGCTTACTCGCGCTGCGTTGCTGTTTAACAAAAGTTATTGATTAATTACATATTCATTTCGGAAAATATTAAACATTATACATTGCCCTTTCAATGTTAAAATTCTAAAAAAATTGCATAATATCAAATTCATCAGCTATGATGAAAACTCTTCTCACGTTAGAAGTCTAATCGAATTTTGATGGAATATAAAAGCTCCACGTTAACGAAACTATTTAGGGAAATTACTTCGTGATCGACTCAGCAATGATTTTTACGGAATCGCGAAAGAGCAGATCCAATCATAAGGAATACTACTAGAAATATATGTAAGATCACCAGCATTTATCTGGCAACAGATAATGAACTATCCAAATACGAGAATCTTGTCAACGTATTTCTAAATCAACTAAGCATATCCCATAGGAGGATCACTATTACGACCACGATCAAGAGTGTGAAAAGTAAATTTGTTTTGTTATATCAAAGTTAAGAGGAAACAAAATTTAAAGCAATTCAAAAACACAACCGTTCTGAAGTAGATACATTGTTGAACAAAAGCAATTTTAATATTAAATTGTTTGTTAGTCAGGGGAAAAATCACCTCAATCTTTCTCTTTTTCTTTTAGTATTATTATTATGTTTATGTATATTTTGGCCGAAATTTAAATTTTGATTTGTCACATCATTTGATTTGTTTTGAAATTTTTCAAGAAATGTCTATTCTCACGTTTGATTTCATACATAATGATGGCAGGAGAAATCCAACATAAATATATAATGTGAGAACGCATTATGAACTAAATGTCATTTTAGGCATTGAGTGATCAACATTTTGCTAAGAGACACGTCATCTCTTTGTATTTTTTTTTTCTGATATTTCTGATCGATCATATGCCAGTTATGTATGTATAGGAATTGGAAAAGATTTCCATTTATGACATTGATTCTTCCGTTTTATACATTATTAAAAAAAAACTAAGATATTTTTATTGCACAACGTAGATATATTTCAAAAAGCACATGTGAAATATACTGCACTTTTTTGTGTTTTTTTCCTCTTTTTTGGAACAGAAAACTTTATTATTTGTTTTGCAAATTTTCCGGGAAAATGGAAAATTTGTATAAGATTTATTTCTTTTAGTTTAGTATAAAAAATATATTAAACCGAAGAGGTAATTTGTTGGTGTTGTTTTATATTATTATTTTCTTTTTAAGTTTGTGTGACATTGTTAAAAATTTCCTTTTGTTTTCGTTGGTTTTTGATTTTTCTTTTTATTAGTCTGTTTATTTTATTTTTATTTTTAATTGAAAATCAAAAAAATAACGAATCACTTAAAAAGAATTTTGAATTTTTCCAAATAATTCATCGTTTTTGAAAAATAAATACTTTTTTTTAAACTTCTTATTTTTGTGACTGAATTCTCACGTTTTCTTTTTAGCATTTTGTTTTTATTCTTTCGATTAACTGTAATTTTAAAAAAATTAAAATCAAAAGAAAATAAGAAAGCTTTCTAAATTTGTTTTTTCTTTCCTTTTTTTGAAAATTAAAACCTTCATTAAAAAAAAAATGTTTGCGATGAGGTTAGGGGTTGTTTTATTACATATATGTTTTTGTTATTTATTTGCTAGAAACTTTTATTATTTTTTTTTAAATTTAATTTTGTCTGTTGTTGTCTTGTCAATTGTTCATCCTACATCATCGCACTGCGCACTCCTTTCTCACAATAATTGCTTTTTTGAATAGCAAAATATTTTGGGGTTCAAAAATTAGTTTTCCTGATTTTTTACTTATGTATTTAAATCGCGCCTAAACATTTAAATCATACAAATTAAAATCAGATTTGTATAGTTATATATATATACGTATATATATATATATATATATATATATATATATATATATATATATATATATATATATATATATATATATATATATATATATATATATATATATATATATATATATATATATATATTTATATATATATATATGTATGTATATGTGTTTTTTATTTAATTTTCTTATATAGCTAATTTGTATTTTTTGTTTTATATTTATGTTTGGAGAGTGTACATAAATCTATACACAAACTATTATGTATTTCATACTTTTTTGTTTCTAAGCACACACGTTCAAACATAAGCAAGCACCCATTCACACTGTATATACTTTTATATAATTTTTCACATTTTTTTATAATTAATATTTCTATATTTTTAGTTATACATTTTATTGCAGAGTTTTAATTTTCTCTGTTTTATATTTATTTTTACTCTTGCATTGCATAAAAATGTTTTATTTTTAGTTTTATATTCAGTACTAGTATCGTTTTTTTCTTTCGGTTTTTTTTTTATTAAACTATTTTTCTTTTCCTGATTATTTTTTTTACTTTTCTTAGACTCAGTATAAGAATATCACAGCAGCTACTCTCTTGGCTGATATTTCGAAAACAATTGTTTATTTTTTTGATATTTTGTTCTGACTCAACAAGAATTTTATGCAGGAAAAAATAAAAAAATATTAATAATTGTTAATAGAAAAATTAAAAGTTAAACTGTCCCATTTTTGTATTTGTTTGACTGTGTTACAAGAGCATGATATTTTTTTTAAGAAAACCAGAGAAGAGACCAATGTTTTATGTATGTATATATATTTCGGTTAAAAATTGCTCAAGATTTTACCGTTTGAGTTAGTATTTGAAAGTTTTTATTTCTAAAAAAAAATCTACCTGTTTTTGTAAGTTTGAGTTTTTTTTATGTGAACAATTAGTAAATGGTAACAATGATTTTTTTTAAAGTTTTCGATCTTCTAAATAATATTGAAATTCATTTTGCCCGATCATTACGGAGACCACAATCTCTGTTAGTTTCGTAGGGCTACACATAAGAGCAATCGAATTTTTTGTCGACAAGTTTTGTTGCGTTGATCACAAACAACAAAATGGTTATGCGTTGAAATGTGTTGCAATTTATTTGAAAGATTTCCTTTTTCCGAAAAGACTCTGAAAAGAGTGAATACTTCTGACAAATAGATACAAAAATACTTATTTGTTTGATCAGTCCAAGGTAGTTACTCGTAATGTAAAAATCGTGTCAGTTCAGGAATTTTACTTTTCACTTCTCTTTTTGACATATTTAAATCACTGGAAATATTTTGAGGAACATAACTTAACTCAAAAAAGGTTTAAATCGATAGTCCACGTTTCTTAATGAAGAAATATATATTATTAATTATTCGCAATCACAATTATTTTTGTTTGCAGCGAATTGTATGTATTTTTAAGACGAATGCAATATTTTGCATCTAAAGTATCACTTTTAAAAAGACTTAACTCAAGTTTCATACCAATTTGTTTGTGGTGGTGTTAATTTATTCACCAGAACTCCAGAAAAGCAGCAATAATGTAATTATTGGAGATAGTAATATAGTATATGCGTGTAACGGCTCCGGGTAGCTATAAGAAAAGGATAAGCACTCATTTATTATATTACTGATTGAAAGTACTGGGGCTTTGAGCTTTGGTTTAATTTTTGGCCACCATTTTCTAATTCGTATTGGCATCACTGATACTCAAATCATATACATACGTACAGTGCACTCTCAATTATATGAACTTATAAAGTTCTTGTTAATGAAAACTTCATATTATATTGAAATCATAGAATTTCACAAAAAATGAAACCGTTTCGACTTTGACTTGCACAACGTGTGAATTCAAACGAAGCAAAATAATGTTGCCTTGAATTAGTTGTCAATCGAAGTTCATGAACATACATTTGAAGATCATATAACTCTGGTTTTCCACCAAAAATTCAATAATTGTGAGACCAACAAAAACAAGACAAATAGAGTTTCTTTTTCTTTGTTACAAATATCACAATTGCAGTACAAAAATATGAATAAAACGTAAAAATCGCATCAGGAATCGACTAGAGAGAATTCTGCACTGTGGTAACCCAGTCTTCTGTTATATTAATTGTTTATTATCAGTTTTACACTTTTTTGCCAGGATCTTTTTCGTTTTATTAGATTTATAATATATTTTATATATAATATATGGATATATTATATTTTGTTTATATATAATATATTTTTTATTCCTGCTTATATGTATTTTTTCTTCGTCTTTTATTTACAATGAATGTCAATTCTGAGAAACTGAAAACTTAGAAAAACAAATGTTCTGAACGTGTAGCATTTGTTGTTCTTTGTTGGTTATTTTAATTTTATTGTGCTCCAGCACATACACTGCCATCTTCTAACGCTCAGAAGAAACTAAAATCTCATGGATTGCTATTATTATGCTGTTGTTGTTGATGCTGCTGTTGTTGTTGTTGTTGTTGTTGTTGTTGTTGCTGCTGCTGTTGTTGCTGCTGGTGTTGTTGTTGCTGCTGTTGCTGATTTACTGCAGCAGCTGCCGCGGCTGCAACGCCATTACTCCCAGCTGCTGTTAGAAAATTTAAAGCCCTCGCATCATTGTGAAGGCGTAATGCTTGTTCGAGTCGGTGCTCCTGTAGACGGATAGCTTCACTTAAATCTGGACTAACTTGCGCCTGTTGCTGTTGTTGTTGCTGGTGCTGCTGCTGAGACTGTTGCTGTGAGGATTGTTGTGCTTGTTGTTGCTGTTGCTGCTGTTGTTGACTGATGCCGCTGCCACTGCCCGGTGTATTTGACTGAGGTGGATGCTGTTGTTGCGGTTGCGTATTCCCCGTACTGTTGTTGGTGGAGTTACTTAGAGCACCATTGTTTCCAGTATTGTTGTTTGGTGGAATTGAAGAGCCGGTGGAAGATACGCCAAATGTTGAACCGGGACCACTGTTCAGGCGGCTATTTGCCGCGAGATCATTGTTCACACTGCCATTGCTGCTGGACGTTGCTACCGAGACTGCAAGTCGAATAGCGGCTTCGGCTTGGGAACGAAGTATTGCTTCTGCTTGCTGCATTCGTAAAGCTGCTTCGGGAGTGTTTTGCTGATGATGATGTTGGTGGTGATGATGATGTTGATGGTGATGGCCACTCTGGTGTGAGATCGGATCAACCCCCATGCTAGAACGCATCATAGAATCCGCTGCCATTGAAACACGCATGGCGTTCATTGCTGCAACAGCTGTCGCTGCTGTGTCGGCATTGCTGAGCGCCGAAGGTGAGGACGATATCACAGGGCTGTTCCCCGTTCCTGTCTGACCGGTCGTGATGAGACTCGAGTTGCCTGTTCCTGTCAATCCAACGTTGCCTGCTGAACTGACACTGTTCACTTGTTGATTCATGCGCATAGCAGCCGCCAAATTAACAACAGCTGCTTGAACCGCCGCTCCAGCACTTGTCGTATCAACTAGGGCACCTGGTGAGCCCATGCTGCCAGGCACTCCTCCGTTGCCGCCACCTGATTGGGATACCATTCCTGCAGCTGCGGCTGCCATCAGTGACATTCGATTTGCGTGCAAGTCGTCAACGCCGTACTGCGAGTGCAAATGATTGTTATGATTCGATCGCAAAATATCACTCAGCTTGCTGCTGCAATTATTATTGTTGTTATTTAGAAGACCAGAGCCAGGATCCGAACCAGCGGATGACAATCTTCCATTCGAGGAGCATTCTGAATTTGCAGAAGGTGAGGGACACATCGAGTTGGAACCACCCCCACCACCGTCACCACTTCCTGGTCCACCCATTGGTAACAAACCGGAACCTGAAGCTGATACTGCTAATGTAGCTGCAAGTATAGAATCTCGCTCCCGACGCTCTGCGGCCGCTCTTGAAAGAACATATTGGGCAGCGAATTGATGCTTAGGATCCATTCTCATATGTTCCATGTGTGTTAAAAGACCTTCAATTAAATATATAAAATATTATTTTTGGTTCTATATTTATTAAGAAGCCAATTATTAGATATAAGAATAAACAGCTGTTTTTTTCTTTATTTTTTTTATTTTTTTTTTTATTTTTTTTTATGCGACACTTACCATTTTCGTGGGTGAAGACTGCTTGGCATACTGAACACGGCCACATTCGTAAGCTGGTGGTGAGTTGTGATGTTTCCGGATGACATGCCAGATGCTTCCGTAACGAGCCTTCATTAACGTAATGCTTACCACATACGGGGCACGGATGATTTGCTGTTCTACGTTTCGCTAGATAGGGGTCGGTGGATTGTAAGCAAGCGCTACCAAGATTCTCAGCGAACGGATATGTTTTTTTAACAGAAAATGAACATGTTTTCGCATTTGTTGTTGTTTGGTGTGATGGTGGAAGTTGTTGGTTTTGTTGTTGATGTTGTGGTGGTGGTGATGAATTTGATGGATTGATGAGTTCATTTTTGAATTGAAAATCGGGAGAAAATGTAGGTGGAACAAGGTTAGTCAAATTGTTACATTGATGAAGATTGAATAAAAAAACAAGTAAGCCTTAATCAAAGCAAAGACTCCTAGCCACAACAACTAGATCAAATATTGCTTACATCAGTGAACAAAATTTCGAATCGGATTTTAAGATTTAAATGACACATAATCAGAACACTGAAAAATTCCATTCGTAAATAAAATTAAACTAAAATTGACTGATTTTGTTTCAATAAAAATGAATGAAAATATAAAACATAGAAATAAATTTTAGGGCAGTCTCATTTCTCATAATCCTGTCAAAAAATCGCCTCTTACGAATAGATCATAAAAGAAAGTTTTTGGTAAAAAAAAACTTATGTGAACTGTTTCGCTATCATTTAACTATAATTTTTGTCTTAGCTTTCGAGCGAAATTAATTATGAACGAAATTTGATGAAAAATGTCGAGACTATTGGGTGCACAATAAAACTAAATGAAGTAGTTCTTTCTGTCTTAAGTTATGGAATAACTTTTGCTCGAAACACTTCATAGTGAAAAAATTCTATAAATTAAATGGTTGCAGAAAATGTTCGAAAAAAACCAAAACCAATGAATTTTTATTAACAAAGACACTTAAGAGACTAGATAAAATACACAGAGTAATTACTTCGGAGTTGATACTTACTAGCTATTCCGGATGCATTTGGATCCTTGTGAGCATGTTTCATGTGCTCCATTAGTGCTTCACCCCCCAAAAACAATTTATGGCAAATTGGGCATGAGGTCGCATTTGGTCCGCCAATAAGTGCCGCATGCTGCTGCAAGACACCAAGATGCAGCTGTAGCTCCTGCTTTTGCATTTTTTTGGGATTTTGCATTTTTTTTTTCATTTTTATGATTATACAATTAAGGTCGTTGATGTTTTTTTTTATGAGAAGTGAGTGTTTTTTTTTTAACCAGGCACCAGGTGTAAGCAATAAGAAAATGGTTGGGTTGGTAATATGTGATTATAATATATTTCTTTATAAGTTTATGATTTAAATACGATATTTTTTGTTTGTTTGACAAGAAATGAATATATAAAAACAAATATTTGTTTAAATAAAAATATTTTATTAATTGAAAGATTTGCGAGTATTTTTAAAACTAGCTTTCAATGGATTCCTGACATAAATTAATATGAACGCATAATGGAAAGAAACACACTACGATATAGTGTTCTTACCACTTTTTTCACAATCGAAGTACAATATTTAAAAATTCTTTTATTTCGTCTGTTGATATGAATTTAAGGTTACTGCTTAGTAGAGCGGCAGAAAATACTTAATAATTGCGATAGTACAGTCATTCATTTCGTGGTTTCAAATTGGTAGCGCTTTAATTTGACACTTGTCAAACTCAGCTGTCATCTGAAGTGTCATAATACAGTAGACGCTAGATATATTGAACTAATAAAAACCAAGCCTGTTCACTATATCGAAATTGTTCACTATTTCGAGCGAGTGTCATAATACAGTAGACGCTAGATATATTGAACTAATAAAAACCAAGCCTGTTCACTATATCGAGCGGAATTGCATTAATATTTTTCAAAGTTGAAATTGCCTTCTGTTTCAAAATCAATTAATTATCTGGCAGATTTTTTCTTAGTAGTTCCAAAAACCATTTGTACAGCTTAGATTCAACCTCCGGGAGTTCAGATGTCCTAAATAAATGTCTTTTCATACACTTATTACTTAACACACTTCGACGTTTTCCTGGAATTTACTTGAACGACTTCAATCTGTATCAAAAGCAAAGCCGTATCAAAAACTTGTTTGTTTGTTCGTGCTAGGTGTAAAAAACACACAAAGGAATGGTAAATTGTTCAGAAAAACAGTTGACATTCACAGGCGCATTACAACAGAAAACTTTTCATTGAATATCGCCCACTATATTTAGATTCTCATAGTTCACTATTTAGAGTAGTATGTGTTAAATTTTGGTAGTTCACTATATTGGATAGATCACTATACCAGATTACAGAAGTTCACTATATCGAGCGTCTACTGTATTTGTTGAACGTTTGCCCATTACGATAATTGATTGCTTGGTATTGGTCGATTATCAAGCAATTAAGATTATTAAAATCTACGTCAAATGTGGGCAACACTGATTTTTCGAACAACATTTTCTTTAGCGATGAGGTACATTCTTCACTCGATTATGGTATGTAAACAAACAAAATTGCCGCTCAGAAAACTCACAAGTGATCAAAGAGATGCCGTTGCATCCAGGAAAAGTATGACTTTTTGGTGTGCTCTATGATGGAAAGGTGTCATGGTCCGTATTTGTTCTAAGATGCCAATGTGCAGACTGTTAAGTACAGTCAATTCGGGGCAATGTGGTCGAATGATTTTTTTTGCAGGTGATTGAAGATTATACTTGGATGACATGTGGTTTCAACAAGACGTTGCAACAAGCTTCACAACACGACCAATTGTGGCTTTATTGCGTGAGAAGTTTCTTGGTCGTGTGATTTCACGTTTTGGCGACGTCAATTGGCCACCAAGATCATATACCTATCACAATTTGTGTTTGCACCTCTTTCTGCAGTGAAAGTTTACAGCACGAGTTGCTTTTAGCTCGGTACATTATATACAAGCGGTACCCGGCGTGCATTGCTACGCCCAAAAAAAAACTGAATTAATGTGAAATTAAATGTATTCATTTATTTATTTCATTTCAATGCTAGCTGATAAACAATATTTTGGGTTGAAGCCTGCATTTTTTGTCTTCGACCCGTACTGCCATTCCGGAATGTTCGCTCATGTTTCAAACCGCTAACAAATTTATTAAAAAAAAAAATTACCCAAAAATATTAAAAGCCACTATTTAATTTTTGACTTCCACCCGATCGGAACCAAACCTTCACTGGAACCATCTCTGGGACTAAACAATATTTAGCCTGAAAAATTTCATAAAACTCCGTTGGGCGGTTTAGGAGTCCATATACGACGTACATACATACATACACACATCCAATTTTATATATGTTGTATATAGATGTAGATAAGGAGGATATTTTTCATTTTAACTCTAAAAGTCAGAAAAAAAACCTATACGTTCCGAAGATTGACTTTATCTAAAAAGGCTCCAACGATTTTGATAAAGCTTTCTGGTGTGGTGTTTTGTCAGCATAATCTATCGGCTGGTTTTATTAACAACCAGTTTTCATTATTGTGAATATTGGAAGCCTTTTAATTTATATTCTACTTCAAAAATCATAACAAAGTTTTTTTTCTGGCTTTTAATAGTTCTTTGTTACACTTATGAATATTTTGGATGAGGGAAACTAGAGACTAACTTGTTACTGACCCATGCAAAACAATTTTTTTTTTTGAAAGTTTAAAATAAAACTTTGAAACGGTTTTCTACTTTTATTTTCCTAGATGAAACTTGTTTATGTCTTGCATTCTCAGTTTGTCCAGAAAACTCTCAAATCTATTTTTAAAAAATTTCATAGATTTTTCTAAATAATTTTGTTATATTTTTATTTCTTTTCTTAAGTATGTTTATAGTGCCCAGAAGTGCATTTTATTCTTATAACAAGGCTACATTATTTTATATACTTTTGTGGACAGTTTCCAATGTCGTATTTATGAAGTCATTTAATTGAAATATTATTTTATAGTTGTTGAAAACTTCACACGAAATAAAGATAAATTACTTTGACATCAAGTTTTACAGCTATGTTACTGTTACCAAGCTGACCATCAGACTGCTTAGCCTGGTTTATTTGTTTTGATCGAAAACAAATTTCCAACAATACCTTGATAAGCACAGGAAGCGATGCAATACTCATCTAAGAGTTACGTGATCAAGATTTCAATTGTTTTCATTGCATTGAACCCAATAGCATTTTTATTTGCAGATACCTTCTTATTAATCCGACTGACCATGACCTTCGACTCCGTAGATATAGATATCGATTTCCACAAAATAACCATCAGCCCCATTCCACAGGGCAATTAATTTTCATTTCTTACCGGGTCCAGCCAATAATTAAAACCGTAAACCACTGACAACAAAACACCTTTTTTTCTCAAAACTCCATTTAAAAGGGTGTCTCTGTGCTTTCTTCAGTAATTTGTAAGTTCTACGTACGCTGCGTGAATGTAACAGCACAAAAACCCTTTCAAATCCTCCTTACTTTGTTATAAATCACTCAACTGGCGACGACACGAAAGACGCGATGCGACGCGAAGGACAAAGGCAAGAATGAAAAAGGAAACAGAACAAAAGCTACCGAATTCATTTTTTTTAAAAATCGCAAAGAATACAAATGTGAAAAATCAGGTGTTACTGATGAGGTATACATGGTACATCCAACTTCCAACCCTGGCTCAATGCTTCGTTGTGGGCACGGACGAAGGAATCTTGAAAAAGTCTCATTAGTGGTAATCACAGAAGGGGGCAAGAGCAACACTTTAAGTGGACAAGAGTTCTTGGCAAAAGTATCGTCCATAAGAACCTTATCTAGCGAAAGGGTTCTTCTCGACAAACTGCCATGCCGATGCCGCTGTAGTGTTTGTCGTTAAATGTCCTCGTGCGGTCTTTTTGAGAGGGATGTAGTTACATCGTTTTATTTTCCTGTTGTCCTTTGAAAAAGCTTGTGCGGTTATTTTTCTGGTCAAACTTTTTTTTTTGCTCACGAAAAATCGCGTGCAATTCAATCTTAAGTGCCTTGAAGGAGAAATAAGTTTGTTATCCTGGGCAGAGTGTCCTTTCACGTGATGTTTTTATTTAGTTTTACTGCCTCTCTTGTAAAACACCTTTCTTTTTGTCGAAGGCATCTCATTTTTTTTTTTTTTTTTTATTTCTTTGCTCAAAGTTTTAAACTTCTTTGTGGATAATTACTTAAAATAGTTTGATGAAGCTGATTGTAGAGGAAGGTTGGTTGAATTTTTTTTTGTACACTCTTCGTTGAAAAATGTTGCTGAATATCAGACTATGGGTAGGTATCAGTAGATGGTGAGTGTTGACGATGCGATCCGGCGCGCGGTGTAAAAAAAAAGAAATCTTAAAGTTTTATAAGTTAAGAAAAATATTGTATGCAAGTGCGTATTATTTCTATTACAGCATCGACCGTCTGCGACTGTTCGAAAAGGTCAAGTGGTGTGTATAGCTTTTAAAATTTGATTTATGTTTAAGCGAGCGTATATGCGGATGTTTTTTGGGATAAATTATTCAAGTTAATGTTGCGGGAAAAGTTATTTTGGCTATTCGCTATTTTCGGACGATTTGTTAAAGCTGTGTTAATTGACATTCAAAGAGTCATTGTAAATTAGAAGACATTCAGTTTAAAAAAAACCTTTGTCAATTGTCAGTAAATGATTTTATTCGTGTAGGTACATGCCGACCAATTTACCCGCCGGCCGTGCCGAGCGAATATAAGCAACGGTTTTCTCTCATAGAAAGTATATTTTTAAAGAATAAAATGATTTTGAGACATAAATTAAGGCATTACTGTGAAGAAAACATGGTATCCAAAATCGGAATTTGCCATTAAGTTTGTTTTGAAAATGTTTTTTTTTTTTATTTTTCAATAAGGTACCTATAATATTTTTTCAAATGTGTTTAGGTCTAGGTACCTACATTATTTTTTCCAAATGTGTGTTAATTTTTGTTTGGATTTATATAAAGGTATGTCAGTTCTATAGCCCGTTGTTTTTAAACTCAATCAAAACGGTTCGTTTAAAAAAATCGATTGTAGGTACTTTATTTATGAGCCCGTCTGTGTTAAATATTTTTGAAATATGTTAATTCGAATTAAATTGCATGTCGCAATTTCACGAATGTATCTAATTTAATCGTTTCCTTCCGTTCAAAATTTAAGACTTTTAACCTTATCAAATCTTAAGTGTTGGTACTGAAGTTTTTGAAAAACATTAAGACTAAGGCCAGAAACCAAAACGATTTAATTACTAGCGTTTCTAAAATGAACCCTTGCCAAAGCTTAAGAACAAGCCTCTTAATGTAAATAAATAAACATAAGCGAGAGCTACAGTGCGTTTGCAACGAACTTTTGAATACTCTATTCCCTATATTTTTATATGTGTATGCGTTCGCCTACAGCAGCCAGCCGCCTGGTCCAGTTTCAGAAACAAAATTCTTCTTTAGCGGATAGGAAAAAATTCAATAACATTAACTTTGTGTGGCTGATGTTCAAATACTGCCGGCGCGCGGCGCAGTAAAAAAAAGGCGTGTGCCACGCCCAAAGTTGAGACTTTTTCTTGCCAGGGCAATTAGTATGAGCTCAGTGACATTCAATTTTAAGCTTGTCGGTCGATTTGAACAAAACATGACAAAACTTAAATTTTTAAAAATTAAATTTTTAATGGAAATAGCCCCTTAAAAATGGGCGTGTCCCAAAAATTTGTTCAAATAAATTTAAAGTACTAACTGAGCTTTGATCATTACTCAAATTTTAGGCATATCTGTAAAACTTACAGCTGAATCGAGTAGTTTGTGTATGATCTTCCCTGAATAAAGGTATTTTATAAAAATCACGCCCCTAAAAGTGGGCGTATTGAAAAAATTCGTACAAATTTGGGATTGTGGATTCATTATAAAAACCGTTTATTTGCAAAAACAATTTTTTTATAAATTCTAATGAAAAGTGGGCGTCAGCCACATCCAAAATCAACTTTTTTGTTTTCATACCCAAGATGTAAAAATAAAGTAATACTTACAAAGTTTAATTTTTGTCGCTCATATGTAAGCATCGTTATTTTATAAAAACACTATTGATGGTTTGTATGAACAGTAGGCATCAGCCACGCCAAAACAGAAATATTTGTATTTGATTGGAAGAAGATTCACCTTTTGCGTGTGCCAAATTTTAGTGTTGTGCTTTTATCGTAACTGTTTAAGAAACATAATATATTCTTGCTAAATTAAGGTTGATTAACAAAAACGGCGATTGTGGGCGTGTTTGTTGGCGGATAATACCGGTTCAAGAACTTAGCCTTACTCTTGAACCAAAAATTATATATACCAAATGTCAGCTTTCTAACTCAAAAATTGCGACCTATAGAGAGTATAGGTACATGCGGACGGACGGACATGGCTAAATCGACTAGATTCTGAGTCAGAATATATATAGTATTATATACCTAACGGCATTATATCTCTATGTTACAAACTCCACACCAAATACAATATACCCATTCTATAGAATTGGGTATAAAAAGACAATAGTAGGAAGTTTATTAGCAGTAGTAGCACTAATTGTGTGTCTTCATGTGCTGACCTCCTAAAATTTGCTGTGCAACCCATTAGAGCCATAAGGCGATTAGAAGCCGCATTTTAAAAGACATTATTCCATTGCATTCCTATTTTTGCTTGTTACCTGTATAGTTGATTTCATTCCGAATACATGTGTATTAATTATACTAAAATTATTCACATAATGCAATTAAAAAACATAAGCGAGAGCTACAGTACGTTTGGAACGAACTGTTGGATACCCTATTCCCTATGTTTTTGTATGTGTATGCGTCTGCAAAACTTAAATTTTTAAAAATTAGATTTTGAATGGAAATAGCGGTTATGGGTGTTTTTAACAATTCATGGACCACACTCTGCTACGTAACCAAGGAATATATATCTAATCTAAGTGTTCATCTTTTTACTTCAAAACTGCGACCGATAGTTAAAAAACGTTAAAAAATTAAAGCCTTATACAACTTTTGACGGAAACGCCCCTTAAAAGTGGGCGTGTCTTAAAAATTTGAAGCACTAACTGAGATTTGATCAGTATTTAGGCATATGTGTAAAACTACACCTGAATCGAGTAGTTTTTAAACAATCTTACATGAACAAAGGTATTTTATCGAAATCACGCCTTCAAAAGTGGGCGTATTGAAAAAATGTACACAAGAGAATGAAGAAATATATTTTTCATAAAACGAACAGAAGGGAAAAAGGTTTAAATTGAATATTGGTAGTACCTTAAATTTTTAAAACTACGTTTTTTGTTCTTTCATGAAAAGTGGGCGAAAGCCACGCCCAAAATTCAAAAGTTTCTTTTCATACTCAAACCATTTAGTTTCTACTAAGAGACGCAAAATTTTGGCTTGCAGATTCATTATAAATACCGTTTACAAAAACAATTTTTTAATAGTTTCTATTGAAAAGTGGGCGTCAGCCACGCCCAAAATCAAATTTATTGATTTCATACACAAGATGTTTATGTGCAAGTAATGCAAACAAAATTTAATGTTTTTCTCTTTAATATAACATTTGTTATTTTATAAAAACAATATTGATGGTTTCGTATGAAAAATGGGCGTCCGCCACGCCCAAACTGAAATATTTTTATATAATTGGAAGAAGGTTTACCTAAAGCTTGCGTGTGCAAAATTTTAGCGTTATGCTTCTATCGTAACTGTAAAAAAAACATAATTTAATTTTACCAAATTGAGGTTGTTCAACAAAAATGGCGATTGTGGGCGTGTTTGTGGGCGGATTTTACTGGTTGAAGAACTTAGCCTTACTCTTGAACCAAAGATTATATATACCAAATTTCAGCTTTCTAGCTCAAAAATTGCGACCTCTAGAGAGTATACATACGGACGGACGGACGGACGGACGGACGGACATGGCTAAATCGACTAGGCTTTTGATTCTGAGTCAGAATATATATACTTTTCTATACCTAACGGTATTATTTCTCTATGTTACAAACTCCACACCAAATACAATATACCCATTCTATGGAATAGGGTATAATCAACCTATATAAGATTTTTAAAAGACTTGAAACAAAAAAACTAAAAGCATTTAAATAAGGCAGAGTCCGTGTGGGTACTTGATTTCAATTAAAATATCCACCAGTGTCGTTGTTTATTTAGTTTACATATTTTCCCGAAAGTCAATCACTTACGCCATCTGTTTTTTAATAGAAGCGAAAATCGCAGTTTTTTTTATACAAGTGTATCGTGAGGTTTGTTGTATACATTTTTACACAGATGGCGTTTAATTTACCGGAAAACAGTGGATGCGTGGATACACTTTTTTCAAAGTCAAGAACCTAGTAGAGTAGTAGGTATATTGAGTGTTATGTTGTAAGTATGTAATGTGTTTACCTACATTTGTACATAAATATATCATTTGTGTGCTAGTTTTTTATTATTTTACTGCGATTTCAATATGAATTCAGATAGCAATTTGTAAAATAAAATAAAAATATATATACCCCTTTAAGTTAGAAATGCGTCTTTCCAGCCTTGATGTTTATTATGTTGGAATAGTGATGAGAATCTTGATTGAACACTTTTTTGTATATATTTGGAGACAAACAGTTTTAGAAAAGCTGTAAACAATTTATAGTAGGGATAAAATAACGCAAGTTATGCGTTCGTAAAAAAATTAGGTAACACAAAATCATGACATTCTGATGATAAGGAAGTCAAAATGTGAGCCGGAAAATTCTGTCTGTGTAAATTCTATACCGTTTTTTTCCACAACGCAATACATATTTCTTTTAAAATTTTTAATCGGAATATTTTAAAGTGGATTTGACTAAAAACTTGTGCTGAAATGATGAAGATCTCCAATGTTTAATTTTCAGGAAATTGAAGTAAGTTTTGTGAAATGTAATTAAAAAAGTGATATATGCAGATTTTTACTTGCGATTATAGGTAGGTACTATAAGGCAAGTTATGCATTCGTACAAATTTTTTTTTTTTTGACAATCAAACATAACATTGTGATGATAGAGAAGCCTAAAAAAGTGGGTCCGACAATTCTGTCTGTCTGTCTGTCCGTCCGTCTGTATCGGCACCTACAGCCTAAACGGACCGATTTGCTTCAAACTTGGTAGAAAGTATTATTATGGCGTCCTAAAGAGGGGTTTTTGGAATTAGCATTCTAGCTTTAAAACTAACGGTACCTGCCATACGATTTTAGTGAAAAATTAATTTTTCTCAAAAACGGCTCCTACGATTTTGATAAAACTTTCTGAATAGTGTTTTATGTGCAAGATTTATGTTTTGGTTGGAGTAGATTTTTCAGGAAAAGTCTTATAACGGTACCTCCCAAAGGACCGGTTTTTTTAAATCCGATTTTCTCGGAAGCCACTTGACGGATTTCGATGAAATTTTTAATGTTGAAGTCCTTTTATAAAAGAAATAATGTAAATTCTTTAATTTTTCAAAAAAAAAAAATGTTTGAGTTTTTTAAAATGGTTCAATTTTTTTTTATTTTTGTTTTTTCCAAAAAACGGTTGAATTTTTTTTGTTTTTAATTTTATTTTTCTGATAAAAACTTTAAAGTTCTAGAAGTTGGCATACTCAAAAAAAATTTTTAATATATTTTCGAAAAGTTTTACAAAAAAAACAGTTTTTTGAAAAAAACTGGTCGAACGATTTTGAAATTTTTTTTTGTAAAAATTCAAAAAAGTAAAAGAAACCTGATGGCTTACTTCATTTTCTCGAAGAAACATTTTAGGTATTGATTTTTATAAAATTTCATATGATTTTTTCAACGCTTTTTTCCCAAAATCTCAAGCCCCCAAGACCATTTTAACACATTAGAGCTTAACTTATATTTACATCCCAAAATAGAAAGAACTTAATGGTGGATTGAAAACAATTGGATTCAAAGGAAAGTTAGGATCGAAAGAAATATACACCATGATATTTAATACAAAAAAAAAATAGAAACATTCAGCTTTTTTTTTTTTGATAAACATAGTTCTATAGCTTTTATAGCTACTATCAAAATGACGTTTTGTAGTCTATGGGCCAACAAATTGTCAAAGAAGTTTTTATTCTTTTCACTTGTAGGTATATTATTTATAAATAGATCAAAAATCGAATATGAACATAATAAACATATACACGGTGTCAACGATACAATTTATTTAAACGTATATGAATATGTACATATTTGCAAAATGACCTTCCTTGCGGTTGAAGTTTGTCTCAATCTTTGTTTACAAGGAAATGTCCTGCAAGTCAAAAAACGAAATGTGCTTAGAAGTTCCATATCGGAAGACTAAAAAAAAGATACCCAGTTACAAAGTAAATTTTTTGTATAGAGATACACATAAGCGAAGTTTTTTTGTTTGGATTGATAGAGAAATATTCGTTAAAATGGGTATTGGAGTTAGACCTTAACATAAGAACGGAGTTTTTTTTTTTTTAGATTAAACACTTTTCCCAAAATTATTGTCGACGAATTGAATGATGACATTCCGTATATGTAGGTATAATCAAACCAAAACTTTTTAGTCACATCAAATGCGTACTCTAAAAAAAGGCAAAGCATTAAAACTTTTGTGCTTATAAAATCATAAAAAAAGTACTCTCAGAAATTGCTCAACTTTCAAGTTATCGTCCCTTCTTCTGGTCAACCAACCCCTACGCCTAACCAACATCTCATAAAGAAAAAGAATCAGACACAACCCTTTTCGTCATCATCCACTTAAAAATAAAAAATATTAATTGTAATCATTTCAAGAGAAAAAGGAAAGTACATCAGAAAAAAAAATTATAATCATAACAGAAGGGCACACACAAAAGATGATGAGTCGATGACGATTATCCTTTTTTTCAATTTTTAATTTTTCATTACATCATCTTTGACTAATTTTGCCAACGTTCATATCTCATCTCCCTCCCTTTCCACTTCATCACTATCATCCTACAAAAATTTACTGTCTGGCCAGAATGTCTGAATTTTTATCTAGAAATGGCAAGTGTTATGATATTTTTTTTTTAAAGTAACGTCTGTAGCTTGTCCACTCCTTGTGTATTGTTCTATTTTCTGTTGACCCATACGATGTAAAAACCTTTTATCCTGAATCTCTCATGATAACAGGTAATTTCACAAAAAAATTCTCTTTCATTGATAAATTGAAATGGTACCCTTCTGTTCGTCCTTAAAGAATTATTAAAACGGATATTAAATGAACAACAGACTAAAATGGACAATGGGGGATGACGATGATGATGACGATGACGAACACGAAAACGAGGACGAGGACGGACGGGAACCTCATCATGGATATCACTCGCGTTCAGCCAATATCCTTTAATTTGTTTGCAACAACGAGAAAAGCCCTTAAAAATCTTTTTAGCAGCATTGTTTTTCTTTTTACACCTTTTTACGAAAGAATAGCACTGGGATTCATTTTTTTTCTTCTCCCGCTGTTTGGGGAATACAACTTGTTGCTCCACTTAACGCGGAAAACAACTAAGCCAAAAGGTAAAATAGAATACAAAACAATTGAGGTAAAGCAATAGCAATAGGAAAAAAGGTAAACCTAAATAAAAAATGCAAAGCGATCGGCCTGCCGGGCTTTAGTCATCCGCATTCAGCCTCAGCAGTCACGTGGTGCCCCCACTTTTTGTTGGGGATGCTTTTTCTTTTGTTTTGGTTTTTAATTGTTGCATACCTACTACTTAGCACTCAGGTGGATTTATTTAATAAAAAAACACAATTGGCCTTATCGTTTTAATTATTCTATATCGGACGGAGTAATTTATGAAATTTATTAAAGATGTATTAAATTCCAAAAAAATATACAGGTTTATTGAAAAGGATTTACACGAGGATCAGGTGATAACATACAGAAGACAATCACATTATATGCTGAATAATAAACCTTGTGTCCGAAAGTATGTTGTTTTTTACTTTAAGTGTTGAGGTTTTCTTTAAGTTATTAATTCTCAAAAGTATTTAACTACTGGATCTGATAAATATCTGTTCAGCCCATAAAGCTAGAAAAATTTATTTCAAAATGTCCGGACATAAGTACACAGTATTTGTTGGGTAATCTACCGAGGGGGGAAATTATAATTCGTGATCTGAGAATAAAGGTAGCGGCTAGATATAACTTAAAAACCTTATTGTTCGCAAAAACATTTTTACCGATTTAAACACTTAAAGTATCGGTATATGGTATTTGGTGGGTATAGTTTACTGTTTAATTGAAATTTTTTTTGTACAGCATTAAAAGGGATTGACTGGTCCTTCGATCGGTTCTGCAGATGGTGACTAAATGTTTTTTTCTCTCAAGGAAGTTATCCTTCCAAGGGGATATCAGAACATACAAAATATTCCATTTGAAATTTTTTTCGGTTTGGTTTTCCGATACGGAAAACCAAACCGAAAAAATGTTCAAATGGAAAATTTTATATGTTATGAATCGATTTAAAACACAAATGCTACACTGGTCAATGGCAACCAACTCGGAGAATTTTTTTTGCTAATAAAAGTCTCAATTGAACTAGTACTTTTTGTTAAAAACGAAATTTGTTATTTTTCTCTTAAACGTATAACAGAAAAATAAATAAATACATTTTTATCAAAAAGTATTTGTTCAATTAAAATTATTATGAATAAAAAACATCCTCTGAATTTGTATTGTCTTAAAAAACGAACCATAACATACTAAATTTTCTATCTGAAAACTTTTTCGGTTTGGATTTCCTGATAGCTATAACTGGCCCCTAAGAAGAGTGTTCTTTTTCCGATCGCCCTGTTTCAAATTATCATCGCAATGTCATGTTCGATTGTTATATATATGTATAAATCGTAAAAAAATGGCGATTGCCTATCAAACACACGCACACCTAATCGGTGGTTATTATTAGACGAGATGAGTTCAATACCTGCTTGTCAATACCGTACTACTCGTATGTGTTTGTTTCTCAAATACAACATTTCAATTGCGTCTCAAATTTTTACCCTTGGAACCAAAGTGAAGGTAGAAAGACGTACCAAAATTGGTAGGTGTAGTGTAGGTATAGGTATAGGTGGTTGTTGGTTGGCAAGCTGGTAGTTAGATATGCCATTTGTTCGATTATCAATTAAATTCGTCTTTGCTTACAATATTATACAAAAATTTATAATGAAAGAATAAAATGTCCATTTCTCAATCATGAATCCATTTTGCACGAAAAAAGAAACACCACTCAGCCGCAACTTCTGGTAGTTCCCCTTCCCATACCTAGGTAATATACCAAAACAAACGACACACGTAAGGGATGCATTCAATTGGAACCAACATCCTTTGCCCATTAACACACACTGTTAGTTGGTTGGTTGGTGAATATAGTAATAGTTCCTTATGTACGATGTACCTTTACTTTCTTTAACGTTTTCGCTTTAGCGAATACGATGGCTCGCTCGCAGGAAAGTTGTAGGTAGGTAGGTTCTCACAACACAAACAAGACGAACAACCGAACGACCCTTTGTCTGCCTTTGCCATGAAGGTTCCATTATAACAAAACGAAACTACCTACCCACTTCCTTTTTGTCTGCCTTGAGCTCCAGGTACCTTATACGTTCTAGCTTGTGTGCGTGGTTCTACTAAGGTCATTGGTATTGACGTTACTCACCCCCGCTGATGGTCAATATACTGAACAAACAATACTTCCAGTTTCTGCGTTTTTTTTTTTTATTGACACACCCCCTTATATCAGTGGAATCCATTGAAAGCGTTATAACATTTTCATTTTAATTTTATACAAACATTTATATTATGTATGAAAAAAGAATGTGAAAAATGACAAAAGTAAATATATAAAAGTAGAAGAATAAGTTTGAGTACTGACCTTGGAGGTGTGCGTTCGTAAACTTGATTCCGTCGCGAAGCCTTTGCCACAAATATTACAATGAAAGGGACGATTTTTTGCACGCTCAACTTGAGCGTCGTGATTTCTTAAATGTTGCTGGAGGTTTGATAGTTGAATAAATGCACGCCCGCAATCAGGTAAATGGCACTTGTAGGGTCGTTCACCTGAAAATTTTTAAAACATATTTTATACAATTAATAAATTGATTGAAAACCATTGAAGCAAGAAAAAAAGTAATGACAGTAAGCTATGCGGCAATAAAACGCCCCTGAGTATCTTTTCGATGTAAGGGAGTAAGGCTTCTTACTCCGGAAAACAAATAACCGAACGAGTTCGAGGACATTTTTTTTTTAAATATAGGGAGGTATTTAATAAATAAATTTTAAATTAAAACTTAAAAAACTTAAATATGTAGTAGGTATGTAATTTCGTAGTTTTTTTTTTCTTTCTAGGATTTGGTTATGATAGATAGGTATTTGGTTATTCGAAAGTTTATCTTTGAGATATTTGTTTGTTCGAGATTCTTTTTATATTTTTCATTTCCAAATGTTGTTTTGAGATTTGTTTCGGGATATCTTATCGAACCCAAATTTAAATTTTACCTTAAACATAGAAAAATGTCGTGGCGAACTGCCTGCCGTCTCCAATTGAACTCGTCAATAAAATTAAAAAGTCATTTTTCCAACCATCAATCGAACAAAATCATATTAAACTAAAGACTTATAGTTTTGCTTGCAAGATTCTTAGAGCAATACATCAAAAGATATTTGCTTCCAAATGTTATTTTTCAACAAATTAGTGCCATTCTTGAAAATATTAAAAATCAAAGTAAAAGAATCTTAAAAAGAAAATTAAAATACGGTACCTACATATTTTTTTGGAATTACATAGGTAATTCATATCTGGGGAACATTCGTGTTTTTATTTATGTAATTCCTAAATGCAGTTTTACAAAGAAAATTTGGAACAAACCTGGTAAAATAAAATGCGCTTATGCGTAGATGTAGACCCATAATGGAAGACACATGGCATACATTAATTGAAAGGTACCTACCTACCTAGGTACTCTGTTTTTTCTACAAAACCAGTAGGTACTTTACAAAAGATTTGGAAAGACAACAATTTTTCGCAGCGTAACGTAGAAACTATTCCCCTGTGAAGGTATTTACGAGTATGTTTCCCAATCCAAAACTATAGAGGTCTCTTCGAACATCCATTATGTTCCTTCATATTGAATTAAAAAAAATTAGCACCTTTTATCAAATTTAAACATAAGCAATACCTACATACAAAAAAAAACAGCAATGTCACAATAAAAATGTTACGGCATTTCCGCTTTTATTTTCGTTGAATTCAAGAAGATTGTTTTTTTGGCTCACAAAACCAGTTTTACTTCCTCAAAAAAAAAAAAAAAAGGACGAAACGCCCGAAGATATGTTTAAAATAACCCATTCAACATTTTTGCACAAAAAATTCAATCAGGTGTGATAATGCAAACTGCGAACAACTTATTTTCTCAAATGAATAAGAAATTCGAATATAATAGGGCTAATGAGCTTGAAAAATAGCGAAAAACATTTCCAGATATGGACCAGGACCAGTTATCACACAATCAGTGAGAGAAATATTATGTTTTTTTTTTGTCAGCTGACAAAACATTTTATATTTAGTAAGTGCTGGCACATACAAAATGTTTGCTTTTATCTGATTTGCTTTCTGATGATGATGACGCGATGAGAGAAATGAATAATTTTAAATTTCCAACAACCCTACCAAACCATTCCCTCCGCATCACGTCTCCGCTTATTCCGACAAAGTCTAGTCTAATCAAAAATTTTAATGTTAATTCAAAAACTTGTCACTGCATCCAGGATTATTCCATTAGGCGTTACTGTCTGCTTGCTGCTATAAGCTTACGAGTACGCCACGAAAGGACAAAGTGCAGAGAAAAAAATATTCATTAAATTACCTTCTGTCCTTCCTGATGCTAGAAAACATTAAAAGATGACTTGACTACACACACAAAGATCCAGAGCACCAGCTACTGTACAGGATGGATTCTTATTTAATTTTTTATATTATGTAATCATATTTGTCTAGGGATGAAGATTTATTCTTTCTGTACCTATTTCTGTTGTCCTCTGCATTTCTCCAGCGCATTTGAGTTGTATTTCAAGTGCTTATAATATTTTAATGTCTCAAAGTCTCTCTCAAGGACAAATCATCATTAAAAATAGCATAAGCCAACAGAAAAAAAAAAAAAAGGACGAGACAAAATTAGCTAAAAATCCGGCGATTGTGACACTCAACTCGTAAGATGGAAATGGAACAAAATCCTTGATGCTCCTTAATTGCAACAAACGCGAACAAAAAAAAAAGATACCATTTCATTTAAAACAAATAAATTTAAGCAAAGGATTATGATATAAAGATTGGTAGGCTAGGTACACACAAAACAAACACGCGCACCCATCAGTCATTGATTTTTCGCTTGACAAAAAATAATATATATGTAGGTCACCGCGAGGACAATACCCCCGACAAAAGGACACCCATTCTTTCTTTTTTTCGGAAATGGGTCAAAAAATAATTTTGTCAGTTCGTGGAGTATCATTCATTAAAAAAAAAAAAAAACAATACGCATATATGTTGGCATAAGTAGGTAGATATCGCGAAGTGGAAAAGGGTTAGCGAGAAAATTTATAAAAAAAGGAACACCTGGTTAGATAGTTATTCTCACACAGCATGTGCATTTATAACGCGGAAGTTTGATACAGTTATACAACTTGTACCGGGCGCCGAACGTGGAATAAAAGTTGCCTGCCTATTCTGACAAAAAAAACCCCTTTCTATTCAGTGTTGTGTATAGTTAAACATCCCTCTTGGTTTGAACAGTGTCGCTTTTTTAAGGATTAAGATCTTGATCATACCCTTTTTTCTCTTCTTTTGTTTGTACGAGTAGAAGAAGTATTGACCATTTTTCTGATCCCTGGCCCCGGACGATCGTTGTCAAACAAACGATCAATGAATGCGAATTGCAATTGCAACGCAAGGATAATTCATGCAGCATTTGCTATTTGCAAGTGAACATTAAACATATGTGTACGATTATTGCATACAACCACCTGGCCCAGCCTGGTGCCTGGTGTCATTGAAAAGATAAGAATACAATTTAAAAAAGCCCCCCTTCGCTATTCAAATCACATCCTTCGATGTGTTTACCGTACTTAGCATTCACCGTATACACAGTATCTACACACCAAACTGTCAACCCTTTTATATTTTCTGGTTAACCATCCCCCCAAGAAGAAAAAATTTCCCAATTTATTTTACAACGCGCGGCAAAAGGACGAAAAAAAAGGATCATGTCACATCGCGCTGATGAGTGTAACTGACCGTGTAAATTGTTGTAACGTGTAATTAATCGTTTTTTTGTATTTCATTTTTTATTTTGAACGTCTACCGTTCATTGTCCTTTCGACGTGACGTCGCGTCGCGTCGCGTCGACTGAACCTTTGTTTTGGAGGATTGGCTGCTAAAAAAGGGTTCGAGTTCGAGGATGTGTTCCCATCGATGTTGGTTGACGATAATGCTACAGTTAATGATGATGGGGAGACCCATTAAATGCGATATAAAAAATTGTATGTTTTGTATCTAAATTGTTACAAAACGTTTTTTTTTTTTCCTTACAAAACGGAACTCAATGCAATTTAAATAGCCATTGAGTAACAAGTGGCGTGTTAGGGTATGCGGTGGACATTTGGTTGAGTGTTTTGTGCGTGTTTTATTTACATATTTGGTGTGGTGTTTCGGCTTTTGTGTTTCTCTGGAATTCATTTCGCCATGGGTTATAGCTATAGGAGTCGGTGGATTTTACATGATTTTATTTGATTATAGTGAAGCAAACAATTCACATGGTAATGAAAAGAAGATAAGATAGAGAAGGTGTTTTTATATTCGAAGTTCAAATCTTTTTGGTGATACATACCTACTTACATTATTCGTTGTATAGCAAATTTGCATAAACTAATAAAATTAATAATTTTAGCTCATTTGTATCCTAATAAACACAAACAATTATCCAACTAATCCTAGCTGTGGCAACTTTTCCGATAAACGTTAACCCAGAATTTTAATAAGCACTTTAAAAACTTAAGCTTTCGCCAACCCGTCTTTGTGTCTATCCATATGTGCACTTTCTTACGTTATACAGCCTAAGGGGTTTGACGGATCCATAGGTGTAAGTTCAGTTTTTTTTTTAAGCCCAACTCGAATTTTTACCTTTAAATAAGTGGTTTTCTTTTTTACGTTTGCTCAGGAATAACTTCAATAATTGTGATTAAATGTATATTTTAACAAACACATGCAATTTTTTACATATCCGCCTCTTTGGGTTTGGGGCTTCAGTGGGCATATCGAAAGACTTTTCCTAATTAAAGTAAAATCAGCAATCCAAATAGGGACCTGACTTTTCTTACCTTGTTTTTTTTCCCCAAATGGCTATAATTTGGCACCGCTGTAATAGAATTCACTCAAACTTCATTTAATATCTGTTTTCTTAGCTAGATAACAGAGGCGATAATAACTACTTTTTTGAGCCACTCAGTTTCGGCCAATAGTTTTTGTTTCTGCTAATTTTTGAAAACGGCTCCAACGATATTGATTAAACTTTGTCAACCGTTGTGATATACAGGGTGATTCACCAGCGTTGTGCCAAAAAGCTAGAGCGTGTAGGTTAAGTTGAGACAAGAAAAAAATCGTATGGGAGGGGGGGTCTATTCCCCTCCGTTTAGCCGGGAGGGGCAATTTTCTGAAAAATTGACTTATTTTGTAAAAAAAAAATATTTAAAATCAACGGGTTCGTTTACAACACCGTGTTATACCTTTTTGAAAAGCCAAAAACTTCTCCTTTTATTTTGTTTTTAATTTAATTGTTTTAACGAATAGTTTAAAAAATATAAATTTTCAAACTCAAAATTTTGAAAAAAAATTTGAAAAAATAATTTTAAAACTAATTTTTTTCAAAATTTTACGTAATTAAGTATAATTTTTGTTCTCAGAATTCAACGCTTCCATTAATCTTTAATCTAACACTGAAAACCGTATGGCTCTACGACTTTTTCTTGCCAAGGTATTCAAAAATAACCGAACCTACTTCTTCACAAAAACAAGAAAACCTAGCCTTACGGGATGGCACAAGTGACCATTTAGCCAATTTTTTCGTGTTTTTGTGAAGAAGTAGGTTCGGTTATTTTTGAATACCTTGGCAACAAAAAGTCGTAGAGCCATACGGTTTTCAGTGTTGGATTAAAGATTAATGGAAGCGTTGAATTCTGAGAACAAAAATTATACTTAATTACGTAAAATTTTGAAAAAAATTAGTTTTAAAATTATTTTTTCAAATTTTTTTTCAAAATTTTGAGTTTGAAAATTTATATTTTTTAAACTATTCGTTAAAACAATTTAATTTAAAAACAAAATAAAAGGTGAAGTTTTTAGCTTTCCAAAAAGGTATAACACGGTGTTGTAAGCGAACCCGTTGATTTTAAATATTTTTGTTTACAAAATAAGTCAATTTTTCAGAAAATTGCCCCTCCCGGCTAAACGGAGGGGAATAGACCCCCCCTCCCATACGATTTTTTTCTTGTCTCAACTTAACCTACACGCTCTAGCTTTTTGGCACAACGCTGGTGAATCACCCTGTATATGTACAAAGAATATTTTAAAGAAAAATGCTTTTTGGTGTTTGACTAGAAAAATAATAGGGGTAGGTACAGTGGGTGTGTAGTTCGATTTCCACGACCAGGGTCGTGAACTGAATACCAACTCATATGACTGTACCAGCAATTCGGGCTTCTTGTGTTTCTATTTCATCTGCCGCATTTAAAGTTCCTTAGGTTTTATACGCTTGTTGTTGAAAGGCTTGTGTATTGTGTTGCCGAAGTCTCGATACTAATAATAAAAACACGTTTTCGAAAGTGGACTTAAAAAAAAAAACATCGGAAAACGAAATTCTTGAATTTATTCCTTCATCCTAAAGACTTGCTCTAAAAAATTCCAAAAATGTATAGGAGGGAAGGAAGGTATTCTTTCCCTCTTTAAAAAAGACAATGTTTTAAGTTTATCTCATTGTCACTGTTCCGAACCACAAAACATAACTTGAAAAAGGATAAACGTAGTGTCTTTTGTAGTTTTTGTACATCCGCTCAAGGACAAAGAATATTTGATCGTTCTTTATGTTGGTTACAATAATTTAAAGTAGAAAAAAGAAAACTCAAAACACAGGATGTGCGGGCAGCGTTACCAGATTTTATTTCAGACAAGTCGGGATTTTGAACGTTTTTGAGTGAAAAAAGCGGGATTCTTTCGCCGAAAGCGGGACATAATAAAAAAGGTATATAATCAGATGTTTTCAAGTATATATTTATTTGAGTTTTAAATTACGTTTACGTAACAATAGATAACAAAAAAAACCATAGAAAATGTATTTTAATAAAAATATGATACTTTTAATAAGATTTAAGTTCGTCTTCTGAATAACAAATAATACAAAACTAAAATCAAAGTCAAAAAAGATGTATAGCTATTTATAAGAAAACGTTTTTTCATTAAACAATAGTGGAAGGAATGAGTTTTACAATAAGAGAATAATTATTTATAAGAATTACTTGTTCATGATATTTCTGTGAATATTTAACTTCTTTCAAAGTCTCCTTTTTTTCTTTAATAAAGAACTAGATTAAACTGGATGAGTAGTTCTGCTTTCGTTAAAGCCTCATACTCATCCGACGTCACAATATAGGTACAACCAATTATAATCATTCTGCCAATTTGCACCGTATTTCGTAATTCGATGTTTCTTTAGTTTGGCTTCTTGAGTGCGATGTTTTCCAGTCCGGAGCAATCCGAAACATCACTATTGACTTTATTTATCTTTAAAGCGATTCTAATACGTAAACTCCAGTAATTTAAGAAAAACACGAACAGAATAAAAATTTTGTTTGCTTAATGTCTCTAATTAAAATAAATTACGTACGCTCAACTCACTCTTGCTTACTGTTTTCCAATCATTAAAACAAAAGCAGGCAACTATCAATTTGAAAAATTGCTAATCAAAAAGACATACGCATGGAGTAGGCTTAGCATATTTCAAATCCAAAGTGAAGGAAAAGTGTGAAAACCTGAATGATAATAACCACTTTCGTGATTCGTCTTCTAATTTTCTAAAATCTTCCAGTTTCTTAATTCTTTTTGAAATCTAATTTTGTGTGTGTATATAGCACACGTAACAAATGCAGGTAGTAAATGAAACAAATCAGACGTGTAGTTTATCCGATTAACTACGCGTACGCTCACGGCTGAGTTATCCTTAAAAAGCAGGACTGGGTTAGTCCCGCGCGGGACATTTAATTTTGATTAAAAAATCGGGACGTCCCTCCAAAAGCGGGACGCCTGGCAACGCTGTGTGCGGGACACTTGGGAAACTAGTTCCGGCTTTTCTTCGTATTTTACGGGATGTTATTTTTAAATGATCCCCTCATAATTTCGCGTCAATTTAAGTGGATATTACAGACGAAAATTGAATTTATAAAAAGAAGAAAGTACGTCAACACACAAATCATACGCCTTGCACATTGCTTGAAATAAAAGAAGACATTTTTTTGCCACAGAAATTGGGGTGATTTTGACATTTTTAATTCTTGGAGAACATTTTCCATTTTTAATTATTTTTACACTTCCTTAAAAATTGGGATGGACAATGGAGGGGGTGGGTTATATATACATTTTTTTGTTTGCTCTTTCTGATAATCTTTGCGATAGCGCGAAATATTCTTGATTTTTTTTAGGCATTTCATCTATGCAATGATTTGTGGGGAGGCACTCAATATTTAACAAAAAAAAAAAAAACTCATATTCATGGAAAATTGAAGAACTTGAGACACGTCGCGTCCAAATGAGGGTGGCTCTATAAGTAAACAATCAGGCAAAATAAATCAATGTCTAGACGTTTTTCATCTGTTTCTCTTCTGATTCGACAATCATTTTGTAAAAATAAAAAAAAAAAAAAAAAAACACTTCAAACCGAAATAGGTATCGGTGGAAAAATATTTTTTAAGTAAAATAGGTGGATGACATAAGTGAGTTAGATTTAAGATTTAAGTTTTGAGCGAACAGTGGTTTGGCCTTTAAATGATTCGATAAAATATTTTCATTTCATGAACTGAAACTCCTCTTCATTTGTTCGTTAATTTCCCATTATATAGGTTCTAATATCATTGGTAAAATTATCTTCAATTTGAAATGATGAAATAATTACTGATTTCAATATCTAAGTACAACTTAAAGGACATCTTGTTATTTCATTATCCTTTTTATTACCTATATCTGGGTCCTTCAGAATGATGAACTTCACTTGAAATCCCAGTTCCTTAAATAAAAATTCATCTTGTGCAAACGAACACCAAAGAACCTTACTCAAAATAAATACATATTTAAAAAATGCTTTTCCAACTGAAAGTAAGAAAAAAATATCAAGGATAATAGGGAGAGCTCCGCCACTCCCCAGTCTCGACTAGGGTATGCAACTTCAAAAACACTTAATTACCCCCAAAAGTCGTCGCCTTTGCCAGCTCACAATCCTTTTCTTTAATAAGAAACAACTAAAAATCAGTGTGCAATGTCAATGGTTCTGCGAAATATGATTTTTTTTAATGGACTCCGGGGCTAGTGGAAAAAAAAAAAAAAAAAAAAAAAAAAACATTTTATATGAAGTCAGAAAAAAGAGTTAAACAATGACATTGAAATGTACATATTTAAAAAAAAAACTTTTATTCAAAAAGACAACATCACAAAAACGTATTCAATAAAAATAATCTGGGAAGTCACATAATAATAATTATTTTAAGCTATACATAATGCCTGTCTTTTTATTGCATACATACATACATACCGTATATGTAAGTAAAATACTCCTTATACTCAGTTTAAAGTTCCAGGAATCACTGTAGGATGATGCATTCTTATACAAAACTAGAACTATTGTCGTTCATTGATATAAGCGACTGGCATGAATAATCTTTTGCAAAAATTGATCATTTGGGGTAGCTGAACTCTGGCGGCGCGCGTAGATAAGATTTGCCATGCCCTCATCATTCATTCTTAATACAATCAATTCATAAAAAGGAGTTTCAACTGTATTAGTCACTTGGGGGTTGAACTATACCCTCTTAAGTGTTTTGAACGCTTAGCCAAGGCTGCAAATAGAAATCTCGATAGTCCTTCTGTTCCGGCAGATCCTTGGAGCGTAGAGGCTGCGGCACCTCTTCGTCTTTAGGGTCCCTGCCGGGCTTAGCATTATCGATATTTTGTAAGCTGGCTTCTATCCAATCATGAATGTGGTTGAGATTTAAGTTGGAACTTGAGAGGGATAGATGTGCCTATCCTACGCCTCCGCGTGGCAACCCGGGAACAATATGAATGGCAGGGAAATTGTTGTAAATGAAATAGGAGTGAATATCTGCAGCTATATTTCCTTTCCTTGAAGTATTGATTCCTTACTGGAAACGTATGCAAGGTAAAACTTGTATGAGGCAAAGAGAGGAAGGCTGGATATGCGTATTTGGCTGTATGCTTCTACCTTGGCAAATGGTTGAGTGCGCATATCTAAGGCTGCCAGGCCTTGAGTATTGATGGTGCTCATATGGAAGTAACCTCACGGTTGCGAGGCTTCACCGGAAGCTTTATTCTGGTACCACGGGAGATAGTGCCCACCCAGGTGGCCGAGTCACCTGGGAGACTATCTATGAGGTAGGCCCCCTTGTGGGAGTATCGTGGTGGTTGTGGTTTACTCCATAGCGGAAACATATGGCATTGGGTAATATTATCTACGGATTTTATTATTGGATTCAAGAGGTGTTAGATAGACCTCGCCCCTCACCAAGGAGTGTGGACATGCCTCAATATGTTCCATAAAATTGGTACTATGATTCTACCGAGGGGTAGATCTTAGGGCTCTGGTCTAAGCCCAATTTGACTCTGCATGCGAGTAAGCTCGCCGTGAAATTAAGACCTAATTGTCAGGTGTTCACGTAAAGCTTATTCTCATCTTGTTTCAGTCACTTATCTTATTTTCAAGGATTATTCAGCAACTTAAATTTCCCGTTTTATCGGCTAATGGAAGCAAAACTTACTAGAAGCATACTAGCTCAGTAAATTTTATGAATTGTGACTCCGAAGAATTAATTAAGATAGAACTCATAGCCTAAAAGCAAAACAAGATTATGGACTTTATATCATAGGGTCATCGACCCAACTGTGCGGCTCTCGACGGCTAATTACAACTTGATTAAAAAAATCTTATTAAGGTGTCGGTCGGGTGTAGGTAATGGGCGTACATTTGAACCATAACAACCTTCAACCCTTCTTCGCTTAAATTTAAAATTTAATAATTCCGTCGATCGGAATTTATTTAACTGCTCCTCCTCTCTGTACAGAACCCTTTAGCTTTAGTTCCATGGGAAATTTTAACCACGTTCGCACCTCGTTTAGCCCCAAACTGAATTATGCAAAAATATTACGAAAGTACCCACCATACTCGCAAGAGCCAAGAATATAGCGCACGCGAAAGAAATCCCTCTGCCCCCACGAAAAAATGAAAAAAAGGTAAAGACATAAGCAAGATTATCGGCCAGGAATGCTCCGTGGTTACACTTTATTCGCACACTGCTGCTTTTGGCTGCAGCAGCAAAAGCCAGGCGACAAAATAGCCCCTGCTCAACAGCTCAAAGTTAAAAAGGTGATGATTACCCCCGAATCGCGAGTGACGAAAAAAGCACGACAGACAAAAAGTAGACGACAAAAAAAATTTATATCGTTCCATCATGGTACGTGCCTGCTCCTGGCTTGTTGGTAGATGTCCCCTGTCCTCTGTCTGCTTGCTCAAGCACTGTCCTGGGCTCTCCTTGCTTGTACTCGTCGACTTTTTATCGTCCACTTAATCGCCTCTGATGACTTTAGACCGATTTTTCGCAGCATTTTTCAGTTTTTTTTTTTTGGCTGCTGCGGCGAGGCTCGGTCCGATAGCTGCTACTGCTGCTCCTGAACCGCTGCATATTTAGCAGAAATTAAGATATTGAAATTTATTTTCACTCCTGGGTGTCAGAATACGTGAGTTAATGACTACTAAAGGATGGTTGCGGTTTTTTTTTTTTGCTTTTTTAACTTCCCTTTGGGGAGAGTCCTTAACGGAGCGGACATAATTTTTTTTTTCTTCCTCTTCTTTCACCTAGCGTGGAACATCATTAAAGGAGTGTGAGATTAAAGGTCAGGCTGTAAGTGGTGACATCAGAAAAAGTAAGAAAAAAACAAAAACAAAAAAACCGAAAGTGGAGGCTAAATCCTTTCAATCTAATTTGTTCGTCCTCTATCCTGTTGCTGTGATTTTGTAAGTCCCTGCCTATTTTCTTTTGACTTAATGGGTATGGTATGGAAAGTGCTTCGAACATAATCACCATCAATAAGCGGTGGGAGGATAGCAGCCTAATGGATACAGATAACGACAGACAGATTGAATCAACATACTTTTCGCTGTATATATTTTTTTTTTTGCTAGGTATCTTTTTAAGAATTTGTTCACGACCGATGACGAACGCTGAACAATCCTGATGGTCAATGATGAAATGCCTTTTTTGTGAGTGCTGATGCCCCCCTTGGCGATTAACTCAATTGATTATCCTGGTCAATTAGGTTTCGGTTGACCAGAGAATATTATAAACTTGGATATAGCCCCCAGAGACTTAAAGGATTAAAAACGATAATTTTGATGGTTTCGACGAGGCAACAATTGGACACAACAGAACCAAAATAATTGCGACAATAAAGTCAGTTTCATGTACTTACCCGTGTGTAATCGCGTGTGCTGTTGTACATGTGACAACTGTTTAAATCGTCGATCACAATAGGAACACTTATATGGTTTTTCACCAGTATGCACTCGTATATGCTGCACCAATTGATGGTTGCTTGAGAATGACTTCAGACACTGTTGGCATTGATGTGGTTTCGATTCAGCACCCATACCGCCAGGACCCAATCCAACGCGGGGTATTTGCTGAATTTGTTGCATTGCGCTCTTGTGCATGAAGAGCTGTAATGAATTACACAGGAAAGAAAAAAAAAATACTATAGTTTTTTTCTTTTCGCATTTAATCAATAAATAATTTAATAAATAATAAGTCTTTTATAATGAAGTTCTGGTTATAAATTTTTTTTATAAATTACTTGATTCCTTTTGTAAATTGTTCGCTTGTTAAGAAAAGAAGTGACAGAAGCATATTGAATTTGTTTTTTTTTTTTTCGCTGAAGATATACCTTACCTATATTTCATACAAATACGAGTACCAACACTAAACCGAGTAGGTACCAACACTAAAACTTAACTCTAGAAGGATTTTTTAGTGCGTGGCCTGCAGAAGTTATAGGCCTAACTGCGGGATACAAAATCTTTTGAGTTTTGGGTAGGTACATGTTTGGTATATATTTTCGTTGGGTGGATTTGTTATTAATTTGATTGATTCAAATATCTACCTACTTTCTTAAATTTATTTCTCTTAAAACAATTCCCGTTTTCAGTCTTTAGAATAAAAAAACACGATTTAAAAAAAAAAAAGTAATAATCAAACCTATTAAAAGTTTGCAAAAAAAAAACAATTGGTTTATTGTTAATCTAACCCTATTTTCAAGTATACATATGACCTGATTTCTTTTTCCAAATATTTTTCAATCAACTAAGCACTACAGTCACCCTGTTTTTCTCCTTATAATTTAATTTTTCTACTTTGTCTTACATGGTTAATATTATTTTCAGATGTAATTCCAAATGTGCGTAGTTTGAGTAAAAAGGGCAACTCTGACAAATAATAAATTTGTCTAGAATGGTACTTATTTACATACTTATGCTCCTACTTAACACTTCTTTGCATTGAATTGGTTGTGAATTAAACCTTTTAATTAATTAATTTGATATCATTTAAAATAAATCATTTGCCTGCGATGATTTGAGCTTCCAAACAGTGCAGTGAGAAGCTTTCTTTGGTTTGAACCGATAAAACTCGCAACAAACATTTTCATCCCTGTAACGTGAGTTTATAATTGATAAAATTAACTTTCCAACAACTTCATATTACCGAGAAAGTACTATATGGTGCGTGCCTTTTGACCCATTCCCTCAAACTAAGTAGGTAGTCATAACCACCCTCACCGTCCGTGCCCGCTATACAAAATGAAGTCCTCTCAACTCTATTTCCAAGTTATGCTCTACATAAATGGCTTCCGTCTTTTTAAGTTTAAATTTGACAAAAGTTTAACAGTGAATTAACCCCGTTTTATCATTGTGTTGTAATTTTTTTTTTTTAATTAATTGTGAAAATAAAAATTAATCAAATTTATAAATGTGGCAAATTTAACAAAAGTCTTACCCCGTTTTATCATTGTGCTATAATTTTTTTTTAAATATAATTATACATATATGGTACGGTTTGTATGTACATATTTCAATTAATTTTAATTAAATTAATCAAATTGATAGAGGTGGCAAATTAATTAAAAGATGATAGAGCTCAAAAAATATTCTTATGTTAAAATTTAAATGTGGGGAAGTGTTTTTGTAATCTTGTATAATATAATTCACAAACATAAATTCTATTTCGTTCGAATGTTGTTCAATTCAATTCAAAAGTATTGAACTTTAATAAAAATAATGCCGCCTGGCCTCAACCATTTAGTTTAACCTCAATCTAACCCAGAAGAGACAGAGATCACCGAAGAAACATTTCACCCAAACCCCAATGCACATACATAGGTATATCATATCACACACACGCTTAACAATCATAGAGTAATCTTCAGGGAAATATTTGTAAATTTTTTTTCCAATTCTTTTCAAGTTTCCCCAACAAAGATACAGAGCTCTGAGATGTAAAAAGAAAAAAAAAAACATACTGCACTTTTCCATATTAAATTCAATAGAAGGCATCAAAATTGACTCCAAGACAAAAAAAAATACAAAATTAAAAGAAAAATCTTTTCCCTCTTTGGACAGAGGAGACCGACGCCGAGAGGGAGGAGAAGAGCTCGTACAGAATAATAACATTTTTTTCCTATATAAATATATACATATATAAATTTTTTATATTTTTTTTACGCCTATGTGTGTGCACATTCATTTGTGTCCACAATCTACTACCATCCCACACCCTCTCCTTGCCCCGCAAATAGCGTAGCGCTTCTTATCATCTAAGCAAAGAAAAAATAAATTTGAAAAAAGGAGAACATAAGGAGAAAAAATCTTGCAGATCCCAAAATAAGAAAAAAATCCGTGGAAGATGGGGTCTCTGAAACGTTTGGGTCTCGATGCGTTTGGTTTTTTTGTTTGTTTTTTTTTTAATGCTTGGTGGATTTTTTTCCTGAGGATGTTGTTGGTGAGTTCGCGTTCTTTTGCTTATATTTTTGTCTGTTTTAAGCTCTATACTCTAGCAGAGCCCATGGATTCCAATAAGGCGTTCAATGCATTGTGCAGAGAGAGCACATTGTGGTGGTGGAGACAGTGGACTATTTTTATACATTTTTCTTTTTTTTTAAGGCTTGAAGATCTTACATAAATGTGCCCTTCTTTACTGTCCGTGCTGCTCCGCACGCTGCCGCCGCTGCGTCACAGAGAGTATTTTATTTGTATGTTACAAGTATGTCTGTCGAGATCGCGCAGTTTCTCTGTTGATACAGCTTACAGCCCATGCGAATGCGAATTGAAGGTGTAACTATAATGTCGTTGGCCTGCTTGGAAGTTAAGGAAAACCAAAACGGTAATGATAAATTCAATATATTTGAAATTTAAATATTACCCTATGATTTATTTACGGCAAAAACAAGTTAACCAACTATATTGGAGCAAGATAATTAAAATATATAGTGGTTCTTTTGACATTTTACTTTTTTTTTATACATCCATTTTTGAAACTCTTAAAAGAAATATCCTATCAGAATATCTAGGAAAACCAATTCATGGCACTCAATTTCACGGTATCACTTTTGGAGCTAGATTAAAAGCAGTCGCTTTGAAGATAAATTGAAGGCTCAAGTTCAGCCTAGAAAATCGAGTCAATACAAAACATCCATTGGAAGTCATATCGGTTCGCATTGACTGCTTCTACTGCCGTTTTTAAGACAATCATTAAAAACACCTTGCCCTTAGGCATGTTTCTTTTGTTTTGAGAGATGTAAGCCTCATTTCCATGACTTTGGACAAATGACAAAAATGCTGGCACACAAGAAAAGTTAAAAGAGAAAAGACAAATTTTTCTTTATAAAAAACGAAAAAAACCCACCTAACATACATTTTTCTTCGTAACCAACAACAAATTCCCACCTATTTCTTTTCTAAATTCAATTAAAAAACGATTATGATACACTAATTTTGTGTGAAAAAATAACATTTTGTTGGTATGAGTGTTCCGTTTTTTAATTATTTTTATATTTTAAACTTTTTCCAATTCCCACTCCCGTCTTAACGGAGGTACCGGATATTTTATCCTTATTTATTTTGAACATGGAGCGCTGGGAGATCTTGGAATGTATTTATTCGTTTTATAGAGTAGCGGGACGTTATTGAAAAATGTGAACAAAATTGATAGATTACATCACAAGAGATATTATCAATAAAACTTTTAAAAATAACTGTGTTCTCAAATACCAGATCCTGTCATATTAAATTTTGTTTGACATTTTTAACTGCAACAAGTAAAAGAGAAGTCAAGCATGAGGAAAGTATGCTTACTTCTTTAGTACTCATACTCCTTCAACATTGATGATGTGGCCTCGTCCGTATGTCCTGTAACCCTTTATGACAATGGATTTTTTTATTTAAATTTGATATCGATACTATAGATCTTTAGTGGAACTGAAATAGCTACGAAATGTTTAGCCGATGTTTTTCAAAAATGATTTTGATAGTTATGTACATGCTGTGGGTTTAACTTTAATTTACCAATCGCTACATCGAGTTTGTGACCAATTGAATATTGCATATCTAAATGAATATATTTCTTTTAGTTTTTTTAAGAAAATGACGTAAAAAAACATTATAAAACTTTGGTGAACATTTTGAAAACACTTTGAAACATTTTCAATAAAGAATTAATTATTTACTAAAATTGAAATTTTAAAACTTCTTCAAATCTAAAGCAAGCTAGTGCGACTCATCCGTGGATTTCCTATGCAATGTTTATATATCTCAAGGATGCAAAAATTATCCAAACTTATCTTCCCCCCCCCTCCCCTCTCCCCCATCCTTCCAATTATTTTAACATTTTTGGGTTTTAAATAATAAATAAGATTTACAACGAAATATAAACTCATTTCGAGCAAGCCTGCATGAAAGGCTTGCTATTATGTGCATGTGGATCCTTGTTTGTCTTTAAAATTATATAACTTATGCGTTTTGAGCGTTATCATGATCAATATCATTTTTAACAGATTATGTCCCCGGGGCCTTTGCAAATTGTGAATCGCGAAACGCATGTGTGCTGATATCTGCACTACATTCAAATTCAAGTCAACATGTTATTTCCATTTCTCACTCATTTCTTTTCTGTGCTGCAGTTCCTTATGCCAATTCCGTTTTTATTATTTTTTTCTCTTGGGAATGTTTCTGACCTTACACAACAAAAAATTTGTTATATTACGATTGTCGGGACGCGGATACACCAAGCCAATATCTTAACAACCTCCACCATGGACACATACATCTTAAGCAAAAAAAAAAAAAAACAGCAGCAGCTAAAAGCCTCCACCTTCTTCATCAAAGTACATATAAGGATGCAAACAAATTCAGAAAGACAACGATAAAGGCGCAGTGAAGGATGCGAAACGTTACCCAGGGAACGAGAAGGAAGTTCAGGTCTTAAAAAATAATCCGACTGATATTTACGGATTTTTCGCCGTAATTTATTATCTCTGTTCGGTTTTTATTTATGCTGTTGTTGTTTTTTTTTTTTTTTTTTTCTTGTTGCAGTGTTGTGTGTGTACGAGTATAACGCAACTCATTTTGTTATATCTATTTTTTTTTATTTTTTTTTACGTTGTTGTATCGTTTGTGTTTTCATTATTATTTTTTAAACCACACTCTTTGTGGCGCATATACTACACCCTGCGTCTTCAGATCAAAAAAGTTGAATTTTCTATTTTTGGGCAAAGAGGCGAATGATCTTTTGACTTCGCCAAAAGGAATAACATTTTTTGTTGAATTTTTCGTTTTGAATAGTAAATTCGCGTACTTAAGACGCCCTCTTAAAACGACGCGAAAAAAAAGAAAACTCAAATAATGTGTTCTGAAAAAATAAAACGTTTTTTTTGCTTGTACGTTGAGTGTATAAAGTAGGGGCCACAACCATACTCAAATGAAAAGAACACGTGAATGAATAAAAAAAAAATAAAAAATAAAAAATAATAATAAAAGAGATCTTATGGAAGCGTCCTCCTTGCAGAGAAAAAATTTACGATCCACAATATATGTTATATGCATGTGTATGATTAGATTTGTAGGTTTTTTTTCGTTTCTTCTTAAGTTGAATTTATTTTTCTGCTTGCTGCTTTTAACTTAATTTTGATGCTTTTTTTTCACTCCAAGTAATTTTTTTTTTTTTTTGCTATTTTTTTTATATATTTCTTTATTTGTATATCTGTTTCTGTACCTTCTTCCTACCTACTGTTCGTAATATTTTTGCCTGAAAAGCAGAACATTAAAATTGTTAAGGAAGGCCATGGTTCTTAATCATGGAGTGAGATGTGCAGGGTTTTTTTTTTCTTAAAAAAAAAAAAAAAAAAAAACAAGAATTGATTCGATCGTTTTGTTTTGGGACACAATTTACATATTATTTTATTTTTCCTTGAAGGCGAAGTCGATTTTATGAAAAACGTATCAAAGTGACCTTTGACTTATTTTGATTTGGATTTGGACAGTATATTCAATTTTGTATGACAGATAGTTTTCAGTTAAGTTATAGTTAGCATAATGACCTAATTCCCAATCGATTTCAATGTTTAACAAACCAATCTTCAGGGCGGATAGGATATTAACTGTATGGTGTCATCAAATTCTAACTTGATATCTATTCAAGTTCGTGACCTTAACACACTTAAAATTTTATGAAAGAGCAATAAATTATCGTGTATGAATTCAATATGCGGATTTTAATTGCAACATGATCATACAAATGTTTCTCGAGACATTCAAGGTCAAAAAATATTTTGGCCTACCTGCCTCCATTAAGAAGAAGACGCATTCGTTAATACCTATTTAAATTTTTCTAAACCACGATTCCCTGAGAGGGAGCTATTAGTTTTGGGCCGCGAAAACAGAATTCAGAAATTTTATGAAGTTGTACAAGTAGGTATTTCTTATTAAAAAGAAAACTGTAGTTATTTCATATAATTTATATGATAGGGGTTTGCTGATTCTTTAACTGTTTGACAAACAAATAAGATACTAATTTCCGAATTTATTTGACTTTCATAGGCGCAATATACTGTGTGTACATTCGTTAAGAGAAAATGAAACGACATCGACATCTATCCAACATGACACACAGACAAATTTTTATAAAATTTTCCATAAAGCCTGAGAAATAACATCTTTTCAAAAAGTCTCAACCAATTTAAACGAAATTTCTCTTGTGTGAAGTATTGATTTTCCTAAAAGAAGTTTCATTTTTTTTTTTAATTTTGCAATTGAGATAATTCAACAAGTTACGTAAAAAATGTTAATATGCAGTAACACGTTTTTTGTTTCATCCTATTTTGAATCTAGAAATTAACTTCTTAACACAATTGAGTTCTACTAACTATCTGTCAATCATGCAGGTGGGCAATTACAATTCAAAAATTAAACCAAAAACTGAAAATAGAATTTCAAATACATAATTAAACCTTAAAAAAAAACGCCACCACAAAACTTAAAAAAAAAAGATTTGCTTGCTTAAAAAAAATAGAAAAAAATAAGAAGTAAATTCTATAAAAATGTTCAAAAACCTGAAGTGATGGCGCTTATGTTGTCAATCATGAAAATCTATGTATGAAAACAACAAATGGCGAGTGTAAGTTTGTCCATTTGGAAAAAAAAAAAACACTCCACGGTAGGTACCTAGTAAAAAAAAAAAAACGTTAGCAAGAATAGGCATGAATTTAGGCCTTGCTGACATTGTTATTTTGCAGTTTTTTTTTTTAAATTAAAATGCTTTAACAACAACAACAACGGCATCAAAAAAAAATTACAACAAAAACAAAAAGAAAATTAAAAAAAAAAAAAAAATTGGACAAGCAAATTAACATCATAAATTCATGTACCTATACAATAATAACAAGACACACAAAATGCTTTCTTGCCTGCTCACAAATTCTGGCATTGACATTCGCTGATTCAAGATATATATACCTATATATAAAAAAAAGAAAACCAAACAAAAAACATAAAGATACAATTGTGCACTCTTTCAATTTGATGTAATTTGTAAGCTTGTATTTTAAAGCATATTCTGTACAAAATAGTTTAAGATTTCATATTTGTATTTTCAAACTATAATTCTCCTAAGAAAAAAAGGGCAAAAAAATATCTTATCAGTCGGCTTATATTAATGAAAATAAATAACTCAATGATGATGACGATGATGATGACAAACATCACAACAGAATCAAAACAATAAAGAGGAAATTTTTTATTTGGTGTACATCTATACATACATATAAAAATATAGATATTTTTGTTTGAATTTATATAAATGTAGGTATCTATCAGAGGGAAGAAATTAATTTACAAAAACAAACAGCTGAATAGATTATAATGCTTTGTATAAAAGATGACGATCAAGTCGATGTGCACTTGTGTTTTTCTTTCTACCGATACAGAGCCGAAACGCATAGACATAGAGCGCCAGAATCTGGATGAGTGGGGTTGGTGGGGTATGTACTGTACTCTACTGTTGAAGAAGGGGCAATGTAAACAAAAAACAACTGAAAATAACATTTTCAAAACTTACTTTGTTTTTATATAAAATCATTAAACGGGAATACAATTTCAATTTCTCAGAGGCTCTGTCTCTGTGAGGATATTTTTTTTATATTTTTTTCTTTTTTTAATTTCATTTGATGCGAGAGTAAAAGATTTAAATTTAAGCGTAAATATCTGTTTTTTCATATTTTCATTTCAATCATCTAGTAAATACACTTCTAGCACTATATTATTTCGAGTATAACAGTTACGATCATCAAATTCGAATTTAAATTGATTTTGGGCCGGTTAATGAAACTCAATTTCATTATCATTTTTTTATAACTTTCGAACCTGCGGCATTATCAACAATAATCATTGTGATAATCATATGACGAACAAGAGATGCACGCACGCGCGCACATGTCAATATCAAAACAAAAAAAATTACTTTTGAATTGAGGAAACTAAACCCATCAAAGTATCTCGCTCAATTTTTTAGGAACTTCATAGATGTATACATTTAATTCCGATTGACAACATTGAACTTAAACAAAAAACTAAAACAAAAAAACTAGCTAAAAAACAAAACAAAAAACAAAGGAATAAATTTATCCCGGCAAAAATAACAAACCAATCGATCGCGCGCTCAAACGTTTGTATTTGCGCGATCGTTGTGCGCTGCACAGTGTTGTCTGTGGGACGGGACGACATTGGTTGTTGCAGTTTTTGCCGCAGCACAGTGCAATCGGCCTTTTGCATTATTGCTGCTGCAGTTTTGCTGCCCTGTGTGTTGCACACATTGGCCCATGTGCGCACATACAATTGCACGGCGATGATAGGTTGGTAGAGTGCGCGGCGGTGTGTTATACTTTTGCACAGTGTTCACCCGCTGCCCTCTGTCGATCGCCACCTCCACGTCCATCTTTACTTCACCCGTTCGCAGCCACGGCCGTCACCGTCACCGCACCGCCCGCCCTCCGGCCGGCCGTCGCCTCCACCACCGCCACCGCCCGCCACCGTGCACAATGTCTCGACTCGAGTCAGAATTGATGGCAGTCTTTAGTAATTGCAATGTGATTACTTTATGGGAAAGGGGAAATAGCGGTCGGCGAAGGGAGTTATAGCAGCAGTGGCGTTGTGAGTTTGTTTAAACACTGCCGGTTCCCCCTTACTTTTTTTTCACTGGGGCTGGTGCTGGTGCGGTAGGGAAAATATAGAGTGCGAAAAAAAATATTTTATGTGGCATTCAAATTGAAGAGTTATTTGGCGCATTCAATTTATTTATAGGTACCTATCTAATAATTTCTTATCAGAGTTAGGTGGGCCAAACGTCGCGGTTATTGTCATCGGCTTTAGTTTGATTGATCCTCGATATGATGTGTCATGATGTGATATCCACCGTATACCGTCATGGTGATGGAACTTGCTATTTTATTTATTTCGTAGTGGTTAGTCTTATGTGAGATCATCTATAGTACAGAATTTGGTTACTAATAATAATAACTGTATATAGCTATATGAGGTCGTGGAAATAGAAGCGGATCGATTGTAGCATTTATAAAGTTATATTAAAGAGCTCTCCATGAATTTAAGTGTTATCATAATTAACACCTTTCTCCTGAATGATGAGATTATGTATGATACTTAAGTCCTAGAGGCACTAGTTGTAAAAAATTAGTTTGACATCGAAACTCTGTTTGAAAGTCTTAGACCGTAGATTAACTTTAATTTATCCTTAGAAAACAATAAGTTAACTCTTAACCAACTCTGATTATACAAATAATACTAACCAAGTTCAATCGTTTTCAATCCGAGGATGAATTTGAAATAAGAAGTTTTTTCGTAGTTTACTGGGTGCAGGGAACTAACTTCACGGGCACTACCTTCACATGGGAATTAACTTCACCACTGGTGGGAACTAATTTCACTTTTTTTTGATGAAGTTAATTCCCACCGAAAGTGGGAATTAATTTCACTATTTTGTGGGAATTGATTTCACTTTTGTATGAAGTTATTTCCCACGGTGGGTGGGAGATAACTTCACTTCTTATTACAGTAAATGATATAATTATCGTTATTGTGTTATTTAGTTTAGCATGATAAACTAAAAAAAAAAGAGGTCAGAAGCATTTGCAGCGAAAATAATTAAAACCAAATGTTTGCAAAAATTAACTTTAGTTTAAGTTGAAAATTCGAGCGAATTTTTAACTAAAGCTAAAGTTAATTTTTGCAAACATTTGGTTTTTTTTTTGCAACTTGTTTTATTTATAAGTAATTGTTTTAATGCAAACTTCATATCCATGTTTTAAATAAAACAAGTTGAAAAAAAAAACAAAATGTTTGCAAAGATCAACTTGATTTATACTTTAAAATTCGCGCGAATTTTTTAACTTAAACTAAAGTTGATCTTTGCAAAATTTTTTTTTTTTTTTTATAAAACAAGTTAAAAAAAAACAAAATGTTTGCAAAGATCAACTTTAGTTTTAGTTAAAAATTCGCGCGAATTTTAAAGTATAACTGAAGTCAAACATTAGTTGCGAAAATAACTAAAACAAAATGTTTGCAAAGATCAACTTTAGCTTTAGTTAAACATTCGCGCGAATTTTTAACTAAAACTAAAGTTAATCTTTGCAAGCATTTAGTCTTAATTATTTTCGCTGCCAATGCAGTTACAGTGCATTCTATAATACAATAATTTCTTTGAAAATATGAATAATGCATAAGTATTTCATTAATAGGTCTATCCCTTTTTGTAAAAACTTTTGCTTATAAATTATAATAAATTGCTCAAATCCATATGATCTCTTTAATTTTTCGAAAGTTTTTATCTCTTGAGATTTTCAAATTTTGGATGGGAATTTATTTCACACGATTTTTTGGTGAAATTAATTCCCACTTTCGGTGGGAATTAACTTCATTAAAAAAAAGTGAAAATAGTTCCCACCAGTGGTGAAGTTAATTCCCATGTGAAGGTAGTGCCCGTGAAGTTAGTTCCCTGCACCGTTTACTGTGGGTATATTATGCGTATATATTAAGTTAAGTTTTTCGGAGCTAAGTTTTAGGAAATATACGTAATTTCTTAACACCAACGCTCGACTCGACGGCGACGCTTGGAAGAAGTTTTCCTCTTCTATGTTTGGCTGAATTTTTCTAAAAACATTTTACTTTTCCATTTAAATAATTTTAATTTGAAATTAAGCTGGCAAAGTAGGTATCTAGAGGACAGTTATCTGCATGTACATCAAAAAAATATTACTACAATACCCCATCTCCTGCAAAATGATTTATTATTTATCCTTGTTTTTTATAAATATAAAAGAAAATGGTTTCATTCTTTTTTGATTTGCATTTTTAAGTATACCAATTCTGTGTTTTTCTCCTTAACTTATCATTTTCTAAGTATCGAAATCAAGCACAAGATGGAGAACAAAAAACAAATAAAAAAATTTAAAAAAATATAAACATTATATCCTATGCTCTGAAAATAATTTTCTGTTCATTTTCCTGGGATGGGAAAAAATGCCTCTTTTTTATAACCCCAGCCTTGTTAATTTATTTTTATTATTTCTTATAGTAACTTTTTTCATTTATATTTTAATGGTTCAATGGTTAATACAAACAAAAATAAAACAAGTGAAATGGAGAAGAAAAATATAAGGTACATGTTGGTCGTATGCATCTTCTACCAGTCACCTACCAGACACCACCACCACCGCCATCTTCACCTTTCGTTCCATAGTTCTTCTTCCTTCATCTCATTACAAGCGTACGATTTAACTACTCTACGACTTTACAAATGCGAAATTCTATCTATTACGACTAAGTTAAAGTCGCAAAAAAAAAAAAAAAAAAAAAAACGCCCAAACAGAATTGATGCACATGCAGCATTGGTGGGCACTGAAGTTTTTCTTATGGATTGCCCTTCTTTGCCATCACGCGCATCACCACTAGGTATATCTAGTGAAATATATATTTTTCGCCGGTTGTTTCGTTTTATCCATGAAATAGTTGAAAGGAGAAGATTGCCGAGGAGAAGGACTATCGGAGGCTATTTTTTCCTTTTCCATATAAATAGAAGAAAAATTGAGGTAAAAAAAATATCATCGGACAGATATGGCTTTGCCGTGGGGCACGCATCCATCGCGAAAAAAAGCAAAAGAATATTTCTGCGGGCAAACAATAGCAGACAAGAACTGTAAAAAACAGAAAGATGTGTGTGATGCGCTCAATGGCTTGCAATAAAAACAATACAAATTACTAAGGAGCATGAGCAGATAACTTCAGATTGTAGGTACTCAAAATAAATTTGAAAAGTTCAAGACCCAAAAAAAAAAAAAAAAGAATATGTATATTAAACCCGGAAACCATATGATTTGGTGTCCTTTGCATAAGTTCAAATGACATTTGTAATTCAATAAAAATTCCATAAGATATGAATCTATGATGTTGTCAAAATACATATGTGGACAACCTTGATTCTCCAATTTTTAACAAACGGAATGAATGCATCGGCGAAATTTTCAGATACAGATCATTTAAGACTAATTAATTTATTTTGTTGTTGTTGTTGTAATGAATGTAGAAAAAAGGAATTTTCATTTCTTTAAATCCAATATTTGGTATTTAACTGATTGACAGTTTTCATTGAACAGCTGATTTTCGTTTCTACTAAAGGGTTTTTTTGAAAGAGGTATAGAACTTTAAGTTGGCAGTACTGTTTTCATGAGCAGCTATTTTTTTCATTTCCAATGTGATTTATCTTTAGATTATTTTGCCATTTGATCATAAATCGACTGACGCCTGAACAACGCTTGCAAATTGTACAGGTTTATTTCGAAGAGATTGTGGTGAAGCTCATTTTTGGTTGAATGGCTATGTCAATAAGCAAAACTGCCGCATTTGGAATGTAGGAAATCTTTAAGCCTTTATTGAGCTGCCGTGACAAAATAGTTTGGTGTGCTTCACTGAATGGTGGAATCATTGGCCCTAATTTGTTTCAAAACGATACCGGCCTCAGAGTTATAGTCAATGGAGACCTTTATAGAGTCGTGATCAATGGCTTTTTCCTTCCACACAGCGCGTGTCATAGTTGAAGGAAACGTTTGGTGAGCGAAAAAATTCCCATTTTGAACCGCTAAGTTGGCTTCCAAGGTTGTGCGATTTAAACCGCTAGACTATTTTGAGGAGGTATGTAAAGTCCCTGGTCTTCACCGATAAACCAAACACAATTGATGACTTTGAAAACTACATTCACCACATTCAGGGGCCAGTTATAGCGATACGGAAAACCAAACCGAAAAAATGTTCAAATGGAAAATTTGGTATAGTATAATCAGATTTAAAACACAAATGCTACACTGATCGATTGCAACCAATTCAGAGAATTTATTTTGCAAAAATTTGCATTGAACTTGTACCTACTTTTTGTTAAAAATGTATTTAATCATTTTTCTGTAATACGTATAAAAGAAAAATAAAAAAATACATTTTTAACAAAAAGTATTTCTTCAATTAAAATTATTATGAGCAACAAAAATTCTCTGCATTGATTGTCATCGATCAGTGTAGCATTTGTTTTAAAAAACGAATCAGAACATACAAAATTTTCCATTTGAAAATTTTTTCGGTTTGGTTTTCCTTATCGCTATAACTGGCCCCTTACTGCTGATATACGACCCCAAATGTTTCAAAGACTGATTGAAAATTGGACCTCAAGATTGGACTACATCTGAGCCATTAGCCATACCTATTACCTATGCCAGAAATTAACAGATAAAAAAAGCAAAGAATTTTTTTTTCAAGCATAGTCAATTTGATGGCAATAAATGAATTCAATTTATTTGTTTTTTATTTCGTTTTACTACTCCACACCTCGACGATATTTAAACAAATATATTTGCATACTATCATAATTCTCCAATATCTTTTAACAAAAATGTTCTTGGTTTTGTAGGTAATACAATTTCTGTTTGGTGTAAATGGTTCCCAATTAAGACTTTTGGAAATAATATTTCTTGGTTTGCTCGATTGTTTTCATGTAGGTATCTCGTTCCTCCCTAATGGGTTCAAGAAAGAGTTATCTGATCAGCATAATATTCCTCTTAAACTTCTTTAAAAGTTCGGAGAACAACAACAACAAAAAATAGCCATGTCTTTGTCTATACAATTTTTGCATTCTACTCGTATATCTGTATTGGGAAACAAATTAACCATTTCACCAATGGGCCGGGCCATAAGAGCGATCCAGAAAAAATGCATACAACCAAAGAAACACCCTGAGATCGTCCATCGCCATATCACATTCTTTCCTTGATTCTCGGTCTAATGAGCACTTTAGCTCCATATGTGATAATTTCCTTATATAATAATTATCTGCTAGGTACTTTTCTCATTGAATTCTCATTCAAATCTTCAACAATAGTCGTTTGCATGCTAACATTTACGCCCACATTTCTGCTGTAACTGTAACGGATGGATGGATTTGTGTCATTCTCTCCATTTTTCTTGTTCAAGATAGTGATAGGTTTAATATAAAAATGAAAAATGTAAGACTGAAAAAATGTTCACGTTGAGTGAATTGTAATTCTTTTTTAATTTAAATTTGAAGCTAATTAAAGAAATATAAAATTAATTTCCTATTTTAAATTGGATTTTTATGCACGTCTATATATATGTATAATGTACATAGTAGGTAACTACCTCTATATATATTTTTTATTAATATATATATTTCCCCCATTCTATGAAAGCAGCAAAAATAAATTAAAAAAAGTGTCTAGTACTAGCATTGGTCGCTAGACTACCCACCAATCTTCAGGATTGGACCCTTTTCTGGTCATGCGAAATATATATCCACTGGAAAAATTCTCTTTGGACACACAAACACAGAAAGGCAGGGATATAAAATAGGGAAAAGACAGAACATTTTAGTTTTCTTTTTTTATATGTATATATATATTTTTTTTATGTTATTATTTTTCTCTGTTATCCTTTTGGATTTTGGTGCTTTTTTTGTAGTTTGTGTATTTTTTTTTTTTTTTTTTAATTTCCTTTTATCTCTGTTGAGGAGTATTTTCATTGTATACCTACTTCAGAGAAGTTTTCAACCATCCTTGGCGTGTACCTACTTAGTTCAGTTCAGAAAAAAAAGTATAGTTTTAATATACTTTGTGCGCGCCCCCAAGTCCTCAACGTTCGGTCGTTTTGTCCATAAAATTAAAAAGTATTTTCACAGGTATAAGAGGTGGAGGGTTAGTAGTAGGTACTCTAGCAAGGCGTCCGCAGCAGGACACTTACCTACTTAAGTATAAAGATGAAATCAAATACACTAGCAGAGCACACACACCTACACCAATGACGTCGTTCAAAGAAAATGTTGGCAAAGCGATTTTCCTCAATTCACAATAAATGTTGGAAAAGCTCCAATTAAAAACGGGAAGATCATTTTTTTTAGTAGCCGATGAAAAAGGATATTAAAAAAAAATATGTTTCTATTATATATATTTGTATATCTATATTATGGACGATCAAAAATAGATTTATTTTTCATCCCTATTTTTCTCTAATTTTTTTTTATTATTTTTTTTTTTATTATTGAAACGAATCTTCATACTTATGTACATGGTGTGAGAAAAAGGACACTGGCATACTCGATTTTTTCGACTTCCCCTTATTATTCTTCTTTTATTTAAAAAAAAAACTGTCCAACCCCATGCAACGCACCAGTTAATTGTTAAATGAATTGAAATGATTTGAAAAGAAGTAGAAATAATCACGCACCACTGTGTTTCCATTCTTCAATATATATGTATTAAAAATATATCTTAAAATTCAAAAATAAAGCTATAGATAGGTAGAAAGACGTAAAACCAAATTCAATATGCTGCTGATTTTTCATTGTTTCTTTCTTTTCTTTTTGCTTATTACGTTGAAAATAATATTTTTTTGTAAGCTTTAACCGAATTTTAGAACTTACCATTTTTAATTTATTTTAAATATTTTAAGATTGCTACTTAATTAAGTTTAAAATTTAATTAAATTCTTTTTTTTAGCAAGGAATGTGGATTTCAGGGAAGAGATACATATTTCAAAACAAAACTTAAATGTTGTTTGTATTAAATTTGTATTGTGTGAAAAACTATTAGTTTTAAATATAGAAAATTATATAACAAACATAAATTTATAGTATAAAAACAACATAAATACTCCTCGAAACATTTATGACAAAAAATGGTTTGTTTGGTAAAAAGGTGTGTTTTATGGTGGTGTTGGAAATGTTCAAACTATAAAATCGTAAACATATATATAAAAAAAAATGGGGACAACCAAATAGAGGCACAAAAGGAATAAAAACTGATAAGAACCCTAATTGTAATTCCTCTAGGGAACACTTTATCTGTTTTCCTGATTATATGTTGTAACTTTTTCTATTGTTTTTTTTTCTCTCCTTCAGGCTTCAACAAAGATTCGTTTATTTAAACTTTGTTTGCTTTTAGTTTTGTTTGAAAGTGCTAAGCATTTATCATTTAAAACAACTTGAATTGGGATCAATCTACAAAGCACAGTACGTGCTTGTTGTTTTGAAACAGTAATTTTTTCACTTAGTATAGTATCAACAAATTCTTTTGAATTTTCCGGCGCAAATATAAAATTTTATTAAAGATCCTTTGAAATTATTAATATTTTTTTTAAAATAAACTGCTGTTATCGATATTTGGGACAAAAAGAAAACCGGAAGTAGCTAGTTTACAAGCAATCTTAAAAATGACGGGATATGCTTTGCGTTAAATTAATTTGTCAGACGTTCGAAATTTAAAACAAGAAAAACTTTTCCAGAAAAAAAGCTTAACTAACATTCGGTCATATCTAGTAGGAGTGTAACAAATGTTTACAATTATACTTTGAATAGAACCCCCAGTATTCTGCCCTTAAAATACTGACTCAAAAACTTATAGATTCAATAAAAGTTATAGTTAGTTAGTATTATATAAAAAAAAAACTCCAGAAGCTAATCCGATCCACTTTAAACATTCCTAATTAAGCTTATAAAATATATTTAAAGTGGTAAATTTTGGAACTTTACACTTTAAAAAAACCGTGCTTTTTTTGCGAGGAAAGTGTTATCATTCTATACAAAAAAATGCATGCTTTTTTCTGTTAAATAAAAGAAACGTGTACCTACCTACATTTGGATTTTTTTTTTAGAACTAACGCAACTAAATTTTGTGAAGAAATCATTTCTACAATCTAAATGGGGAAGCTTTTAATGTGAGTCCTGTTTGATTGATATTTCTTGCGACCTATCGTAATTTCATAACACAAAAAAAAGTTATCATATTTTTTCGTTTCTAGAATTCAAACGTTGGATTCACTCTACAAATTAAACAAATGATCTGGTTTAATGAACAATATTTGCTTATATAGAAAATTAAACTATAAAGCCCCGTTGTAAGAATTTGTTGTATCTGTATCCGAAACAACAATATTTGCTTATATAGAAAAAAAAGCCCCTAATAGAATTTATTGTATCCGTATTGCATATAAAAGACTTTTCGTTTTATGCTAGTTCAAACTTTGCGTCAGTTGCTTGAATGTAGTTTTTGGCCTTAAGAGCACTTCAATATGCCTTTGGCTTTGAAAAAGTTCAGTTAATACTACTCTAAATTTGGTATATTTAAGTGTTATTCTATATAGTTATATAAAATCAGAAGCCCATCTGCTATCATTCCATCTGACCGAAAAGAAGCTGGCGAACGAAAGCTCTAAGGTTCAATTTAAAGATTTTTGTCCATTTATGCAAACTCAAATTTTATAATACATATCTACATATTCGAAAAAAATGTAAATCTAGAAAATAATTTCTGATTAAATTAGGGTTTTTGTCCCGTTTCTTTTGCTCTCTAGTTAAGTTCCTAATAGATAGTTTACTTACTTAGATACTTGACTTACAGTAAATTATTTACCATTTATCATTTCAGATTGAATAGGTATTCACTTTATTTTTCATCTTTTATCAGCATGGTTTTTAAAACTTATAAAATCTTGATATCATTGAAATAAGAGTATACTGCTTCTTAATGATGGATGGAAAGACTGAAGGAACTCCCGATTTGTTGTTATTTTATGAAGTAAGCATACATTTTGTTTCACCATAAACTCATTAAATATAATGCTTATTATTAAAAGAATCTCAGATCTGCTGTTATGATTAATTTGTTTACTTTTCTCAATCAATTCAAAGAAAACTAAACTAAACATTTCTAAGTTTATTTATATGAAAGCTTTTAAAAATTCTTGTTCGATTACATATCGTTCCAACTACCTAACCTATGGCCTATGTTAAACCGAAACCTATTCAAAATTTCACTTTTAACTGCATCGATGATAGGACAATAATTCTAAGCCTCTAATAATTCTAAGTCGGTAATAAACATTTCACGAAAGTAAAAATAAATTTTAAAACAAAAATAATTTCAGGATATAGGGGGAAAGGTAAGGATTTTTTCATATTTTTGTCCTTAATGTGGAAGAGTACTATACACAACGGAAGAGATGCCAACTCACTCGTTGCAGGGTTGACCAGCATTCTTCTAAGGTGCGTTCACTTATTGCTGCTGCACTATTCGATCTGGATAACTGTAGCTGTTGTTATTTTTCAGTTACGAATGTTATTTCACATAGTTTTTAGAACACATATTCCATTTTTTTGTATTTAGTAAATATCCGTTGAAATGTTTTTTGTTTTGGAGAAAAGAACGAAAGGAAATATTTCTAATTAGAATTCTTTTTCCCAATTCGTAGTTATATTTTGTTTAAATAAAAAATTATTTGCAAATATAGATAAAAACTCACACACAGAACAAATAGTGATATGTTAGGTTAAAAAATAGACTAGGTTTACTTTTAATTTTATTAGATATAGGTTTTCTTAAAAATGTACAAATGCAATTCGAGAATAATTTATTGGGTGTTATATATTTGTATACTTGTACATTTAGCAAACAATTGTTTTATTAAAAAAAAAATATCACACACACTCCACACCACTCATTTAAAGTTTTTGCGTCGAGACTCAAGAAATTTTCAAACTCTGGGAAAATTCAACATTCCCGTCGGCAAATCAGAAAAAAAAGTGAACGCGATAAAAAACCTAAAAATAAATCAAAAACAAAAATAAAACAAATAATTTTTCAAGTTTTAAAAATATTTTTTTATTGAAATAAAAATATGTCTGTATAAGCAAGCCAAAAAAAAAAATATAGTAAGAAAAACCACAGCAAACGTAAATCCAGTTGAAATTAATTAGTTACATTTTCATTTTCATCGTCATAGTCCAGTGTCATTTTTGGGTTTAAAAATTAAAACTTAAAATAAAACGTTGAAAATGCAATAAAATTTTTTTTTTTTAACAAAATCGTTGTTGTTGCGATATATCACCTTAAAAAACTTATTTCATAATAAAAAGAAAAATTTTCAGTTTTTTTTATATATATATATTGTTAAACACTCGCGAGTTTTCTCGTAATTCTTTTTCCGTTGTCAAAATGTCACTTTTTTTTATTATTTAAGAAGAACCTTAACCGTCGACATCAATGTCGAAAATGATTTCCAACTGACACCGCCGCCGAAAAAATCTTATTAGAAAAAATGTATCCGTCTTGAGGATATATTTATTATAACGCTAAGGACGAGCGCAACATAAAGAAAAAGGAGACGACGACGACGAACGTAAACGACGACGACTAGATACAATGAAAACAACTATAAGAAACGACTTCTCAATAACAAAACATCCTAACGGAATGGTGTCCTTTCGCGTTCTGTGTGTAGTATAAAATTGTATATCAAATTCAAGGAAGGACTGCGTGACTCGAGAAAAGTATGCCTTTTCTAAGAAACAACAGAGAAAGAAAGAATACTACAAAAAAAAAAAAAAATTTTTAAATAAAAAAAAAACGCTTGTATTTTTTCTATTTACAAACTATGAATATAATACACATACATCCAAAACCGGGAAGAAGAAACAACCACCATCATCAACACAGGACGACGACGACGAAAAAAACACCACTTTCTTTATTTTCAATGTGAACTGCTCACAAAGGCATGGGGATAGGGCCGGAAAAAGAGAAAAAAATCCTTACACATTCCGGTAAAAAATTACAAAAAAAACCACCCTCCAAAGGACTTTTTAGAGAAATTCCATATCCTTGGAAGTAGAACAGCACCACTACAACTGTCGTGAATATTCCATTCAACCATTAGACCGTTTGTTTTGTTCCACGGTCCTGTTCGTTTTCCGTACCGGCTGCCATGTCATACATATCGCCTTCGTCGTCGTCGTCAATGTTGTGAGCGTCATCGTCTTCATCGTCCTCTCGTAAAACGAAAACACAAGTCTGAGTTTCGTTTCTGTGCAACTGTTATCCTGAGGAAACTCCAAGTCAAAGGGACTCAGCAAGCAGTAGCAAAGCAATATACCAACACCAAGAGAGAGTGAACCCACTTACACACAAACCTAAGTCACTCACTCAAAACAACCAAGCGAGCGCCAAGAAATACTAGAGGAGAAGAAACATATATTTACAGGACTCCAACGAACAACGACAAACCCGGCAAAAAATCTAAACCTTTTCGTCCTGAAGACGGCAAGAACAACGATGGAACAAAGTACGTTACCATCATCATATTCCTTTTTAGAGCGTTTTTCTTGGAGTTCTGATTTTGATCCTGATGATTTTTTCTCTTCATTATGTTTGTTGCTGATTTTTTTTTCATCTCCTGTATTTACTATTTCATTCGTTCATTTGCGACTTGGCTGAGCGCTGAGGTATCCCTTTTCAAGATAAACACACTCACACATCCGTCCGTTTAGAAATTCTCTCTCTTTCATGTGTCCCGTTTGCTTCAAAGACCGTTCATTTGGCAGGACATTTATAATTACATTTTGTTATCCACTTTTATTTTTGAGCAGAAAAAATTTCCCCTCTTGTTTTTTTTTCATTCTTTTTTATGTACCATTTTCCTTCGAACCCCACCACTACCTATATAAGAAAGTAGTAGTAGCTTTTAGCATTATACAAAAATATTTATTTTATTTCTGATTTTCTCCTTCGAAGAGAAAAACTGGACTATTTTGTGGATAGACTAAAGACAGCAACAAGCATTAGGTCTTAGGTGTAAGTGGCAGGAGGTGATGATTGGGAAAATGGCTGGGGGAAATAATTCCTTCTTTTTTTTGTCGAAGAAGTAGGAAAGGTTTTCAAATATCACCTCGAACTCGAACTGTGGGATGGGAGGGTGTGGGTTTTTTTTTCTTGATCGAAATCTTGAAGATGTTGGTGGGGAGTGTATAAGTAGTGTGAATATAAAGTCATCGTGGAATGAGTGAGAATTTATTTTCATTTCGCAGATGAGCGCTTAAATTGACCTAGTTTTCTGGATAATAATTAAAAAAAAGCAGGTAGGTTTTCTTAGATATGCAAGGATTTCAATTTTTTTATGGTGGTCTTGCCGAGAAAAATATTCGGTAGGGGCAAAAGTTGTGGGTGGAGCGATAAACAAAGATTAAAGTTTTTTTTTTATTTATGTAATAGGTACCTAATATGCGATCCAAGTTTTTGTAGGCACATTAAAAAAAAGGAAGTGTTATTATCCTGAGGTTCTTAACGCGAATTAGGAATTGCAAGCGGTTAGGAAGGCCGTGTGCTGGAAAATATTCGATCCGAAAAAGAAGGACCAAGACTTAGTATTTGCGCGAAATGTTAGTTTACTTTCGCAAGGTAGAAGGTAGTGTCTATTCACAGGCTCGAATGCTAGTTTCACCAGTTTCGATGCAGGTAAAATAATACCTATACTGTCAGAAAACTGGGCATACCGAGGAGGAAGATTGAATACTAAGAAGTCGTCAAAAAACCTTTTCCTCGTGAAATGACCTGAGTGCCACACTGACAAAACCGATTCGTGCAAATAGTCACTGTCTATAGATAATTATGTTATGAGCGCGTTAGTTATGGCTATACAGTGTCCATCGGTAATAATTTCGTTGAATATTGATGTCAAGTAATGTTTGCTTGTGCTTATTATTGTTATTATTTTTTTTTTTTATAATGCACTCGCACTCAAGGGGATATGAATACCCTTATAATAATTTAACATGTGCGAGCAAGGAGGCTTCTTATGCTGTTACTTTTATTGAACAGCGAAGGGAAGTAGTAGGTGGAAACGTTTGTTGCTTTTTTTCAATGAGATAGTGCTGTAGCTTTAACTATTTCAAAAGCAATTTGACTGCTGATTTGCAAAGAAAAACCCTAAGCATATGCTTATGGAACCTTCTTATTCAATAAATATTCACACAAAACTTAAATGCATAATTATTTTAAACGTTAGCGCATCAAACGCAATTATTATTATCTATATTAAAGTAATTCATATGACAAAGCAACTACAAAACGAGGCCTAACAAAAAATAATAATGTAGAATTAAGCTTTTTGAAATCACATTTATACTGATTTGAATTCCATTTTTTACAAATTATAAAATTGCAAACCAGTACCATAAACCACCTACGCTATCTCAAAAGAAGAAAAAACATAAATAAATACAAACTTAAAACAAGTCGGAAAAAGATTGCAAAAAGGATAAGACTACTAAGACCATTGAAGGTGAAGGAGTTCGCCAAAAACACTACGACCTTATTCGGTGCATACACCTCTAGAAAATATGTACAACTAAGGAGAGGACAGCAAACAAAAATATACAAGGCAAACGGTCCTGTCTGTTTGTTTGCCAAGGACCTGTTTTTATGTATTTTTTTATATACATATTTTTTTTCTTCCGCTGTTATCCTTTCGACTATGCTATCAAAGTTTGGAGCTGTAGAAAAAATAGAAAATAAATTTGCCCCAATCCTGTGCACTGTTATGTATAATATAAAAAGTTGAGTCCCAATAAGAGAAGTGAATGCTATAGAAAGCGTTTTCTATCTTAGTTTAGTAGGCGCAGGGGTGTAGCATGTTTGATTGTGCTTCAGTGAAGAAAAATAATAGATAAGGACTTAAGTTTAGTTTTTTTTTTTTTTTTTTTTTAGATATTATACTAGTTTTAGAGCTAAGTAAGTACGTATTTTTGAGTGTTGCTTTATTTTAGTAATCCATGTCAGGATTGTTTCTTTGAAATCCAATTTTGGTATAGTGAAAGTGGTTTAAACAGCTCCAGAAAAGGATGATAGCAATTAAGGCCAAACATTTTTGATTGGCATCAGTTAATTTCATATTGAAATATTTTAAAACTCTTCTTTTCACTGCACTGCTATCTGTTAGTGTACCTCAATTGAATATTCCTTCAAAAACTTGGTCTAATCACTAATATACTGAAAAAGCGGAATCTTCGAAATTCGCTCCTCTTGTTTTTCGATCTTCATAGTCTTTCAAATGATCAAAATAATTCGTTGGCCCAGGACCACGATTGCAAACAAATTTTGTTTGTGTTTTTTTTTTTTTCTAAACCGCTTTTTTGGTATGTTTCTTAGTCCGGTTTAAAGCACGAACTACTATACTCACTATGTACATATAGGTAGGTACGAGTATGTTACGAATCAACACATAACACCCGTAACCCTTTCATAACGACTGGATCTTTACATTTTTTCTTTACCAAATTTTTCGCCTTGAAGAAAATACCTACCTTATATCAGTTCGAGTCAAAAATCGTTTCGATTACTAGCAACGCTTTATCTTTTCAAGAACAATCCGGCAGGTAAAGTTAAATAAAATATATGAGACTGAGTTGCTTAATTCAATAACATTTTTGGTAAAGTGGAAAAAAAGCGGTTCAAGGAGTGCCTCCAACAGCAGTCAAAAGCAATACCCAATACAATTTCTGAAAAAAAAGATCAGCACCTCCTCAGTTTTGTCGCTCCAAAGAACCTAAGAACTCGCAGGACCACAGCTTACACCTTCATGCAGAGATCAGAAGAAAATACTCAACCTCAAATTGAAGTGAGTCATTCTGAGCTTTTCCAACTAAGTACAAAAAACCATACAAGCACGGAAAACGGAAACATCGTATGCAAGGAAAATATCCCTTTCTATTCAGTTTGCATAATGAACTGTCCAGGAAAAAGAGCGCACTTAATATTCTTAGGAAAAAAATAGGGAAAAAACCCAGAGAAAAAACGAAATAGGCAAACAAATTAAAAAGGACAACTAGTGTCCGTCTGTCCCACCCATAAAAAGGACGAAGAAGGGTAAAAATATAAAAAAAATATTTTTTTTCTAGGTCCCTCCTCTTTGAGAGTTTTTTTTTATTTTATTTTTATTTTTTTTTTTTATTTTTTCTATTATCCATATCCCCGGCAGTGTTTTGAATGTGTGTTTTAATTGCTCAACAAAAAAAAAAAAGGGGAAAGGGAATTTGATTATACCTACAACCACCACTAAGTTACGGTTAATGTACGTTTTTTTCTACAATTTTTGTATAGTGTAAGCGGATAGTGAAAAAAGGTTTTTTTCTATATAGTGTCCTTTATGTTGGTGTGAGTTTTTTTACATTAGTTTTATCATATTTTTTGTTGGACGGTATATAAAGGATTGATAGTGACATAGACCGTTTTTTTGCTTCTTTTATTGTGTGGAAGTGCATTTGTTGGCGAACATGGGGGAGAAACGATGGTTGTGTTATGCTATAGGTACTTGGACACTGATAGGTAGGTACATACGAGTACCTAGTCGTTAATAAACGTAGAACTAGCGCGCTGTGAATATACCTAAGCGTTTGATAGATAATATCTGAAATATTTATATTGCAACAGCTCAGAAAAAGTCTGTATGTAACACGAACGAATTTTTCCTATTGGAAAATAATATGAAAAAGGTGGGTACATCAGAAAAATAGTTTAAAATTGGGTCTTTTGCTATTATCATAAATATTTCTAAGTTATAGTAGCTACAATTCGAAAAATTATAAACATTGAGGGTGTATAATTTGTATATTAACTGTAATTCGGGCAAAGGTCATATTACCTAAGTATATCTCACAACATCAGGAAATTGTTTTTCGTCCTTGGCCAAAAATCACAGCGACACACACCCCATGCAAACACCAATGCCACCCTTTGAGTTGAATGAAAAATCTTTCATCTTCAATATAATGTATATATACGTACATATATGTAATATGTAGTATCTTTTCATAAACTTTAAAATTCAAGGCCACATAAAGTACCTTAAAAATGCCTTCGCTAAAAGTTACTTCGGTAAGATGAGATATATAAATAACAACATAGTTAGTAGGCACCTAGATACACTAAAAAAAATATAGCCGTTTACGGATTTTATTTTTAAAAGCTTTTTTGTTAAAATTTTATCAAAAGGAATTTAATTAATTGAAAGAAAACTTTAACATTCGTTAAAAGATCACTTGATACATTTAATTTTTTTCCTAAACATTATTGTCTATCAAAATTGAAAAAAAAAACATTAGAGTTTTACTTCTACAAAAATAAATCCTGAGATTTCTGAATTTCTTGAAAAACGTGAATCCAATTTTTTTTACAAAACGGAAAAACTAAGCAATTCAGGGTTGACTGAAAACAAATGGGTGATGCTTCGTGAAGTAAGTCCCACTATTTTGCTCCAAAGTCAAATAGTCATTTCGCGTTTGCGTAGTTATAATATTGCAATGTATGAGCCTCTTACGCAGCAGATCGATAAGCAAAAAATCATCAAAATAATATTATAATAAAACAAAAAAACACTGAAAAACAAGTAAACCCAAGAAATTGTGTGTCGACAATAAGAATCTAACTCATTTTCGTGAGTTTGATAAAAGCATGTTATTGGGCTTATAAATATAGAAGAACCTACCTACCAGGGTTTTGTTTTCTGTGTAGGTATAGGTACCTAGGTATCTACCAACAAACGAGAGTTAAATGGACACTCAGGAAACGAAAGTTCATTGTCATCATAACCATGATAATCAATGTTTATTCGATTTTATATACCTACATACATTTATGTATAAACGTAACGTAGGTACCTATGTCCTTAAAAAGTTTTTTGATAAAATAGTTACTCACAATTTTATAGTTCTCACCGGGATCCGGTCAAAATTCTGTTTACAAAATTCTGTTTCTTATAATTCCGGTTTTTTTTTGTGTTGTTTGTTTTAATCTGTTTTTCAAAATTCAGTTTTTTTTTTATTCTGGAAAACAAAACTCTGCTTTTCAAAATTCTGTTTTTCAAAATTCTGTTTTTCTAAATACTGTTTTTCAAAAATTCTGTTAATTTATACTAAGAAACAAAAACTTCAAATAAATTTTTTATTATTTATCAGAAGATTTCAACAAAAAAGGTTCATAACAAATTAAATAATTGAACATTAGCTTATATTAACAAAAAAACAACAAGTAACATTATAAATGCGTAACATCACACAAAAATCAAACAGAGCCATAGAGAAATTAATTTTTAGCGATTCTCTTAAGATATCCAATTTGACTGAGTTCTGTTCTTTTTTTTTTTTTTTTTAAATTCGTTTAAATTGTTTATTTTTCAGAATAGTTTTTTTTTCTTATTATTATTATTATTCAAGTAATTTTGTCTTGAATTTTGATTGAATTATTAAAAAAAGAGAGAGAGATCTATATTACGAATCATCTCATAAATTCCCGTTGCATGTTCAAAAAGATGTTGCCAACAAGAAGTTTTGATGAATATCGTCGCAGTCAAATTCTGCAAAGCGCGCGCTTTTTAACATTTTCCAAACGATTTTTTTATTATTTGCAGAATTTCATTAAACAGAATTATGAAAAACAGAATTTTGAAAAGCAGAATTTTGTAAAGCAGAATTATGAAAATCAGAATTTTGGAAGGAGAATTTTGTAAAGCAGAATTTTGAAAGCAGAATTTTTATGCACCCAGAATTTCGACAACAACCCTTCTCACCACATAATACGTTGTTTAATTACTAATTACTACCTTCTCGTATCTACATATTCAACAACAAGGACACACAGAAAACAGCAACAAAAACAAATATTTTAAAATAGAAAAAAGAAAAAAAAAACTTATAAATTTGTGTCAATTTTTCAAGTTTGACTTAGGGAGTGAGGGAGAAAATGCATCATCGTCATAATGATTTAGTCAAAACATTTATTTTGTGTTACAAAAGCACATTAAGGATATATCCCTACAATTGCCTCGATGAAGTAGAAGGCGACAACGAGGATGAGGATGAGGAATGAGGACGACGTTCGACTTTGTCTCAAAACTAGACATTTGGGGATTTTCCGCATAGCAAGTGGTGTACTCTCTTGTTTCTCTCTTCTTCTTCTTCTTCTTGCTTTTTACTTCACATGAGTCTTCCTCCTTAACCCCCTTTCTCATCTGTTAAATGTGGTGAGCACGTGTAGCAAACCTATTGCATTTGGCGCCCAAAACAGAGAAGACATACAAGTACTAGGTACGAGTACAAGGATAAAAAATAAAATAATTATTTTGAGCAAACAAAAAAGTACTAATAATTGCGCTTTTTTCCGATTCGCTGGCAGGACTGGTCTCACTGACCAATGTTTTTGCAAATTTTTTTATCTTCCTTCCGAAATATATAAACGTAGCTTGGTAGATATACTTTCCTCCACTGTTAAAACAAGAAGGTGTAGGTAGGTACTCGTATATCCTTAGAAAAAGGATGCAAAATATTTTTTGTGTCTATTTTGACTGTGGGTGTTGCTTCAGAGATACATTTAATGGATGCGGATGCGGAGCGAAGATAATGCGTGGCTTGTTGTTGATACTCTCATGTTGTAATGTTAAAGAAAACGACAAAGACTTCAAGTTGTGTGTAGATAGGAACGAGTATATGTACCTATATATGTATGTATATATGTATGTTTGTGTGGTTAAAGAAGAAAAACCGTGACATTGAAAATTAATTTTGATTTCTTTAGCTTTTCGAAACCGGTATATACATACATGTAATATTATGCGTGTGACTACGAAGTATGATGTGGAAGATTCGCGTATTAAGAGGGAAAGTATATCTGTGTCGTCATCGTCATCGTCATAGTCATCGTCGGCGTCGTTATGGGGTTTTTTAATCCGTCACGATTTCGTGTTTGTCCTCGACCTCTTCTTCATTGGTTTTAAGAGAATTACGAGAAAATGCAGTTTTGTTTATATTCTTGAGTCTTAATCGCACACATTTATATAATTTTCATACACACATACACAGGCATACAGACAACAGAAACACACATAAGAAATCATATAAGAAATTTTAGGATTTTCTCAAGGACTCACCTGAATCTCATTGACTAACTTCTCGCTGTTGAATTTGATATCAGGAGTCGAGCTACCCCCAGATGGAGTGAGGGCTTGCGGTGGATGTGATACGGATGCGGCTGCTGCGGCCGCTGCCTGTTGCTGTGACAAATTCAATTGTGGACTGTGTTGCTGTTGTTGCTGGGATTGAGAGTGCTGCGTCTGTTGTTGTTGCATATGACTTTGCTGCTGGTGCTGAAGGTGTTGCATTTGTTGCAGATGATTCGGAGTCATGTGGTGACCTCCGGGAATCGGTGTCGTGAGATTGCTGGCTCCTACAGCACCTCCAGGTACAGCGTCCCCTCCATTTGGCAGCAATTCGTTTTGGCCAGATTCAGCTTGCTGCTGTTGCTGCATATGGTGGTGGATTTGTTGTTGCAACTGATGGTGCAGGTGTGCTGAAGTTGGTGTTGGACTATTGGCTGATTGGTGATTGTTCTGTTCGGAGTTGGGTCCATTTTGCGAGGGACTTCTTGGATTACCGCAGTTTGTGTCGGCGGATCTTGATATAGCCGAGGTGGCATTCTCAGAAGCCGCTACTGCATCGGCACCATTCTTAACCTCTATACCATCTGAATTCGAGGGCAGATTATTAGAGGGAGCTCCGGCGCTATTGCTGGCGCCGATGGCAGCATTTGCCGCCATAGCATTAAACAACGACATGGACTGATGATTCTGGTGATGGGGGTGTTGCTGGTGGTGCTGTTGTTGTAGCTGCGTATGGTGATGGTGATGGGCTACAGATGCGAGGCCTATAGGAGGCCCACGGGGCTGCTGCCAAAAGTCAGTTTCCATTTTGAATAGCGCTCGGTTGTTAGCTTGATGCTGTACCTCTGTAGTCATTTGGGTATCGGTAGTGGCAACCGTTCCGGAGCCAGTGGAATGGTTATTGGAATTATGTTGCTGGGAATGTGATGGCAATTTTGGCAAATGCTCAGTTGCTCCGTTTAGTGGTAGTTGCGTGTGCGGGTGCGGCTGCTGATCTGAGTGTTGTTGCGGCTGATGCTGATGAAGATGGTGCTGTTGCTGTTGTTGTTGTTCTTGTTGCAGCTGTGACAGAAGCGGTGTTGAACGTAAGTCAAGCGCAGCTTCAGTTGCTATTTTGAACTGATTCAACAGCCACTGATCCACTTTCGAGTGACTTCCCAGCGCCTGCTGTCCACTTAAAATGTTCGGTCCTGCAGTTGGCTGTTCTATTTGAACAGGTATCGCTGCAGGGGGTAGGGATGCTTGTTGTGATGATTTGCCTCCGGTCGGTTCGTATTTGTATTCCGGTTGATTGTTATTGTTATTGACAACACTATCAAAATGTTGCTGTTGCTGGTCTAAATGATGTTGTTGCTGCGGATAATGATGGTGCTGTTGCTGTAGTTGTTGCTGGTGCTGCTGATGATGTTGTTCCTGTTGTTGGAAACGAGTCTTGTTGTTGTTATATTGTAATGTATCGCGCTGCTCGTCCAAAGCGATGCTCGATGGCACTTGATTATTTTGCTGTTGCTGATGATGATGGAGATTATTTTGTGGATGTTGTGGCAAATGATTTGAAATGCGACGCAAATTGTCAACGGAATATGCAGCAACGTTACCTCCGGCGAATGGCACAATATATGAATGATATTCGTCCAGTTTTAAGAATTATCACTTTCCCTTTGAATTTTAAGATATATTTTGGGGATGGTATTCAGTTATTGTTGGCAAAGTCAATTTTAAACTAATTTAAATAGGTACTTTCGATTAACCTTTACTCAAATAACCTGCAACTTTTTCACAAAGTTTTTTCAACTGCTACTCTTTTAGATTAAGTCTATAGATTTGGCTTTCATACGAAAATGCGATTATCTTTATGGCTTATCCTGTCGAATAATTGTTGATCTTAATTGAGTTGATTGAAAGTCAGTTTTTGGTCCATTCACTTTGCTGGTAAATGTGCGACTAAAATTATTCAATTTGTTTGTGATAATTTTAATTTTCAAGCATTATTTTGATAGACTGTCTTTCGTCAAAAATATTTATGTAATTTTCTCGTTTAAGGATGAAAATATCTTATCGACATATATAGTTTCGTGCGTGTTTGTGTTTTTATATGATGTGTATGGTTGTTTGATTTCCCTGTGAAGAATTGCAATGAAAAGTATTATTCAATTATTGTATTAAATTACAAAGAAAAATAATAAGCTTTCAAACATTTTATTCAAAACCATTTAATTAAATTAAGCTTTACAAAAACAAAAATTTTAAATGACATGCATTTTTAACGTTAAAAATATACCATTGTGAACTTTTTTTAATAGGTAGGTACATATGTAGATAGGTACTTTATTTAAAAGCGAATTTTTTTGAAACAATCATACCACATCCATGTTAAAATTGAGTAACAATAAAATTTTAACATTTTTTTATGCAAATAAAATTTTTCTTGCGATACCTATTGCACGGAAAGCCATTCGCAGGCAATAACGACATGATGTGATAGACTTGAAATGTACCCGTTTAGCCGGGAAGGGAATTAAAAAAAAATACTGAAATTGGAAAACAAAATATATAAAAAAATTGGGGAAACTCTTAGAATGCCATGCCATACCTTTTTGTAAACCCTTCTTCTCTTATTGTATTTTTAAATTTAAAAAAAAAGTTATTTTAGTGAAACGTTTTAGAAAAAAAATTTCAACTCAAAAGTTTGAAAATAAAAAAATTTAAATAAATTTTCAGTTATTTTTTTCAAAATTTTAGTTTATTAAGTATGTACTATTTTCGTTGTCAAAATTTAATGGTCTTATTAGTTTTAAATCTAACACAGAAAACGGTTTGTCTCTATGACTTTTTGTTGCTAAGCTATTCAAAAACAACCGAACCTACTTCTTCACAAAATCAAGAAAATCTAGCCTTACGATCATCACCGAACACCGGTTATCATTAAGCCAATTTTTTGTGTTTTTATGAAGAAGTATGCTCGGTTATTTTTAAATACCTAGCTTGGAAACAAAAAGTTATAGAGCCATTCGGTTTTCAGTGTTGGTATAAAAACAAATAAGATACATTTGATACAATACATACATACATTTTGATAACAAAAATAGCATTTAATTACATACAATTTTGAAAAAAATTAGTTTGAACATTTATTTATAATTTTTGTTTTTAAAATTTTGAGTTTGAAAATTATGTTTTATTAAACGACTCTTTAAAATAACTTAATTTAAAAATACAATAAAAGAAAGAAATCCTGGCTTTACATACAAATATGACATGGAATTGTAGAAGTTTATATTATTTTTAATTTTTTTTTTCAATTTAAGTAATTTTTTAGAAAATTGCCTCCCGGCTAAACTGAGGGGAATAGACCCCCCTCCAATACGATTTTTTTCTTATCTCAACCCAACCTACTCACTCCAGCTTTCTGGTGCACCTTATACTGACCCCCCCGACAGGGCGAGACCATATGCACTTTCTTCTAAAACAAGCCTCGAGCAAAAATAATTTAACTTCCTTAAACAAAACGAAGACAAATTGAATTGGGCCCTAAAAAATCTTATAAGTCTAGTCATGTATCCTGAAAATCGATATAGTCCTGACTATGGAGAGAGTCCAACTATAAAATATAGGACTTTAAAAATACATTTTAGAATTGTTATTTCAATCATTGAAGCCATTTTCGTTTACGGTTGTGAGGCGACCACCGACCTAACTTTAAACTTTAAATCGAAAATATTTAGTCAGAAGAAAGTTTCAAGAAAATTGGTTCAGTCGTTTCGGCTGCAGGCATCGGTACAGGCAGATCTACGGACTCAATCGATTGACTTCAATTTATTTAAACGTATGCAATTATTGTGAGCCTACTTTTATTTTGTCCACACTTGCCCCAAACGACATGCACAATGCACTGGTTACCGCCAGTTAGGGTGCGTAAATTGAAAATGCCACATATCTATTTTATTTTTTATAAAATGTTTTAAAATTTTTTGTGCTAGCAAAGTATTTAAAAAAGAGCGATAAAGAAAAAAATTATTATATTATTTAAAATAAAATAAAACTTTATTTTCGCTCCTGTCCTCCAAATTAACAAAAATTGATTGTTTCTCTTTATACCAGTAACTTCTTTGCTACAGCCGAGCCTGTCCGTGGCGCTGCCGCCGCCCGCCGCCTCGCCGGCAAGTGGGTATAGTTACAACAACAAAGCCACAAAAAGAAAAACAAGCAGTCGTAATATTGTATTATTCATTCACTCTTCATTCATGCTTTAGGTCATTGTCTCATAGTCAGTGAGTTTTTTTTTCTCACTTACTAACCGTGAATTAGGTTTCGAAGAGCGAGAATAATTGTTTTAGTAAACATTTTTATATTCTTTCATACAAAGCTTAAAGGTCAAATAGCAATAAAATATTAAGAAGTTAGTGATGGCCGTGGGTGTCATCTTTGTCAGATTGTCAAGCGAGTTCAGTTGATCTTGATCTTGATCTTGATCTTGATCTTTTCGCGTCTCCGTATCCGTAGTGAGAGTGCTATATTCTGTGAATATTTTTTTTTAAACTGATATAAAGGGAGTGAGAGTAAGAATTATGGAGAAAATACGAAACCATCTTAGCAAAAAGTATTTTTTTTTTGTAAATTGCAAGTTTATAAAGTGCGTGGACTATTTTCTTTTCTTTGAATGCTTAGAACAACATCATAAACTATTTAAGCTTAAATTCAATAAAGCTAGGTAATTTTTTAAAGCAAATTGAAATCCATTTTTATGAAATAATCTATATAAAAAAATAGAAACTGAGCTTGTCAAATTCGGGTTTTAAGAGGATTCAAAAATATCATAATAGAGTAGGTAGTTTCTACAAATATTGACGATATTTATGTAGTCTAGTTTCTAACCATAAACAATTTTGTACTTCGATTTTGCCCCACGTTAACCATTCAACTTTTAAAAAGTTTGTATATGTTTTAAACTTAACAATCAAATAAATATTTGAATTGGTCCGCTGCATCTAAATCTAACAACAAAAATTTCAACACCATCAAAGCTGTAGTTTGTTGTGAAGTTTTTCGTCAAAATACCGGTTAGACTGTGAATGAAAACATATATATATATATATATTATAGATAAAATACGAAAAATTGATCCAAAAATGTTTATGAAAAAACCTAAGGGAACTGGTCCTTCTTGCAAAAATAAACAAACTTAGGAACTGTAAAATTTCAAAAACGATTTCCAGGTTTAAAGCCATAACTTGCTAAAATGTACCAACTTGCCCTTAAATATATTAAGGATCTCATAACCTCTAAGGTTTACTTGTGTTTTAAGGTACAATCTTAAACGATTCAAAAATGCATGGAAGAAGCTATGATCAGAGGATCAAAAATTGGCTAGGATAAAATATTTTTCCGTTTTATGTAATTGAAACAAATTCTCAAAACATTTTAAATGATTCTACATTTTTATAATTTCCGAACAAACTTAGTTTCATACGATTATATCAGAATAGAATATCCAAATTTATTTTAATATGGTTCAATTTATATTGAAACCGCAATTTTGATATATTTTTTACGAAATATCCGTTTTAAAACTTGACTTGTATATTGTTGTTAAAAATCAATGGTGGCAATGGTACAGTGGATGTAGTGCTTGCTTGCATAACCTAGAGTTGCAAGTTCAAACCTTGCCTAGGCAGCAATTTTTATTTATTTTGAATGGTTCTGGAAAAGCATTCTGTGACTTGATTTTCCATCATTATAATACTGCATTCGCAGTTCGCTTATTGTATTGTTTGGTCAACTTGCCGACGGTAATTCGCAACCGCGCTTTTTATTGTATATGAACAAAAACTCAAAATAAATTTAGATTAGGAATGTTTTTTCAATATAATATATTATTACTTCTCCTTTTTAATCTCATAATTTGAAGGTCTTTTCATAAATTTTTAACTCTCCAAAACGGTGTTTTTTTTATATACCATGATCAACGCTTTGAATGGACAAACAAATTTTGTTGATATTTGCCAAATAAATACGCGAAAAAATTACGAACATCATCAGATTTTGAAAAATCTATATTTGATGTAATTTGGTTGTCTAAAACATCTGTTCAGATAAAAAGATTTATGGTGCAGGGAACTAACTTCACAGGCACTACCTTCACATGGGAATTAACTTCACCACTGGTGGGAACTAATTTCACTTTTTTTTGATGAAGTTAACTCCCACCGAAAGTGGGTATTAATTTCACCAAAAAATCGTGTGAAATAAATTCCCATCAAAAATTTGAAAATCCCAAGAGATAAAAATTGTCGAAAAATGAAAGAAATCATATGGAATTAAGCATTTTATTATAATTTATAAGTAAAAGTTTTTACACAAAAGGACAGACCTATTAAAAAAATATTTATGCATTATTCATATTTTTAAAGAAATTATTGTATTATAGAATGCACTGAAACTGCATTAGAAGCGAAAATAATTAAAACTAAATGTTTGCAAAGATTAACTTTAGTTTTAGTTAAAAATTCGCGCGAAATAGTAACTAAAAAAGCTTTATTTGCGAAATTTCGTCAACAAAAATTTTGGCGTCGTGAAATTTCTTTGTAAAATGCACTTTTTCAATAAAAACGAAGAAAAAATCGGAACTTTGACATCCATCATCAATCTTACTGTTTTCACTTATATTAAATACTTTTTTAATCTGTTAACTGCTTTCTGCTACACGTTCTGTTACATCTGCCTTAATTGATATTAAAAAATAAAACTCTACTAATTCTTAAATCACTGTCACATGGGCTCTGTTCAAAACTAATTATTCCAATTTTCGTGACAGTAAAAAAAAATATATCGAATTGAAAAAAAAACAAAAAAAAAAAAAAAAAATTTAAATATTTTCTTTTGATGGAATCCTTTTCCTTTAGCTCCAAGCTTTGTATAGCAAGAAATAAAATGTTGGCCAGATATAAAAGGACTTAAACAAAATTTTATGAAAACCGCCAGATAAAAAATCATTTTTTTTAATTACTTAAATGTTTATTGCTGAAACAATTAATTCGATTTAATTGGTTTAAATTGTTTTGCTTTCCTCTCAATTTTATGCTCGCGAAAATAAATAAAACTAATTTCGATTTTAGTAGGATTAGGTATAAGAATATTTTTATTTTGAGAATTTTTTTAATAATTCCATAATAGAATCTTAATTTTCTGAACAGCCGAAAAGGCAAACACCAGCCGGATCCTGGTAATGCTCACGGTCTTTCTTGCCGAACACTTATGTTTTATAAAAGTTTTTTTTTAAGTTAAAAATGTATGAAGTCAAAAAAAAAAATTATTTTCTAAATTCGTCGTTTTAATTATTTTATTGCCTGTCAGAACGTCGTTTCCACGTCGAATTGAATTTTTGTTCAACTAAGAACTTAGATTTGTTTCGGAAAAGAAGATGAGTCTTACATAATGGCCTTGACCATTATTAGATTTGTTAAAACAAATATCCCTATGAGGAATTTACTTTAAACTTCTAGTGAATAATTTTTTTTTTTTGTAATGGACATCGATTGTCTGCATAGGCAAATTGTGCTTCCTATTCAAACATTAGGTAATTTTACAACAAGAAGTCTATCCACGAAAATCCCTCCATTTTCACACTTCGTCATTCGTTCTTGAGATTGAATAACAAAAATATCTGGCTTATAATGATAGACGATAGGTATTGTTTGTTGCTAAAGGCATAAGAATTTTCTCCTTCATTTCAAGGTGATACAAATAAAAAAGAAGAAAAAAAAAAAATTTTAAATAAAAAAAATACTAATGGTCGCCAAGGCTATGTAAAAATAATCCACATACGTCTTAAAAATATTTCGGTCTCCAGTGCTTGTGTGTCAGTATCATCGATTCTTCACTAAAAATTCACTAAGTTAAATTTTTGATTTTCTACAATTTGTAAGCATATCTCACTTCACTTTTCACAGGTCAAAAAGAAATATTATAAAACTACTTTCATTATTTTAGTTTGAAATTCCTCCACGTAGGAGATACAAATTTAAAATGTTTCCCGCCAAAAAAAGGATATTTTTTCTCTTCCTTATGCACAAATTCAAATTTAATTCAAAACACCCACTATCCTGTCCAAATAAAGGACGACACAAACAAAAACATTGTCTCTAAGTGTGCTATGTGCCTTCGTACAAGGAAGTTTTTTTTTGTATTTTCAAGATGAGTGTATGATATGTAATTTTGCGAGAAGTAAAAAGCTAAGAACGTGTACAGTTTTCTTAGAAAATTTCAGCTCCTTCTTGAACGACAGATCCCGAGAAACTAACTTCAAAACGTCGCCTTTCTTAAGTATAAATATTGTTTTCTTATAATTTAAAGCAAAACGGCGCGGTCTCCGCGTATAGAAGTCACCCCCTATAAAACTAGAAACTTTTAAGAAGGTGTCTTCTTGCGCTCCATCATTAATTGTCAACTCCCAAAATCCAACGCGCGGTCGTTTCTATCGTCGGGAACTTGAGGAATCCCACAAAATACCCTTAAGAAAACTTCAAGAAAAGATAATACTAAGAACTCTTTTTCTTGGGCTCTTTAGGATATGGGGTTGGTTTGGTTTTTTTGAGGAAAAGGTGGGTGCGCTCGGAACGGCGCGCTTAAGGAAATTTCTGTTTTCTTAGAAAATTTCACTCAAAGAAAAGAATATTTGCGCCAATATTCCGAAAGGAAGAGAACACATTTTCAGGAGCCACAATTTCAAAGGAGAAAATCATTTTCCTTACAGCAATCCTGTTTGAGTGAGGATTTTGGTGTTCCAGTGAGTACTTGTAAGTGCCAACGCCAAGTGGGTGGTAAGAGCGTTGATTGAATGAGTGAGTTAAATTTTGTGGGTGGTTTTGCTCATTCCACTTGTTGAGAGAATTTTAAATCGTTGAGGAAGTTACATATCCTAAGACTGTGTTTTTTTTTTTTTTTAATTTTGTTACTTATGAGTGGAAATGAAAGCCTGCTAAAAGGGATATTTTTGAGTTTTCTTAGTTTTCCAGAAACAGAAAGAGAGAGAATTTAAGAGATAAAAATTCTTATTTAGTCAGTTGAGTTCAAAAGGATAATCAACTTTCAGGTAACGACAAATTTTGTTTGAAGTTTAAAATTATAGTAATGTGTGCATTTTGAATCCATTTATTGAGGCATCGAAGAGTTCTCTGTAAGTTGCCTCATGGATTGTATTAAAGCAGCATTAGCATTATTGTTTGGTTATTTTTTTAAAAAGATAATACCCTTGTAGTTGATTTTAGACAAAGTGGACTGACTTATCATAAGGAAATTGGATAGGTTCGTTAAGAGTTTTGTGTTATTTTTAAAAATAACGCCTTGAATTATATGCAGATTAAAGTCTTTCACTCTTCTCATTTTGGTTGATTTTTTTAAATTGGAAAGTGAAGCAGTATTGTATAACTGATGCTTAGAGAAGCATTGGCGTACCTTAACATTATGCTCTAAGACAAAAGAATTCACCATGAGGATTCAACTGATACACATTTTGAAATTAGAAATTTCGGTTGCTTCAGTGATAATGTAAAAGATTGGAAGCACATTTAACTTTGACCTAAGTCATGCTTCATCTACGGAATTACTAGCTTGTAAGGATGCTTTAAAGATACATTTTATAGCACTGACCAATTTCTCCTATAATCGGACCAATTATGTTTGTATTATTCAACCAAAACCCGTCAGTCTTTTGCATAGATGATTTGAAAATTTATCACTCAAGTTCAATATATTTTAAATAATTTGCTTCTTATTTTTGCTAAAGATTTTTTAACTTCGAAAATCACAAAAATATGCGATAGCTTTCTATTGAAAATCACAAACATTGTGGTTTTATGATTTGTTCAAATCAATAACTGAATAATTATATAGTGTGTATTCTAAGAAAATGTGACAGAGAAGGGAAAATTCTTCCAAATTATGGTAAAAGTTGCAATTTTTTTAATTGGACAACAGCAACACTTATCTATTTTAAATTTTTTGTTTGAAATCGAGTTGTTTTAATTTATAGCTTTAAAGTCTACTTTTGACACTGATTTTACTTGTTCTTTGCTAAACTTTAAAAACCGTGTGGGTTAGGACTTTAAGTTTTGAAGCTACAAAAACATAACAACATATACCATGATGGAAGCATCTAATTAAACGATCAGTGTAATGATCACAAGCCAAGTTTTTTAACTGGTAAAGTGAAAATTGTCAGTTTATATTTTTATTCTACATATGAACGGTCAAACTTTTCGACAATCCGTCAGTATATTCCGGTAATTGATGTTTCTTTTTTTTTAATCTGTCTACATATGTATATATTTTATAAACTGTTTGATTTTTTAATAAGTTATCATCCTTAATCCACAAAAAAAAAAAAAAAAAAAAAATTTAATTATTGAAGGCATAAAGCATCACAATCACAGAAAATAATAAATTATTATTAAATGTGAATAAAACTGAAATAGACTTTCTTCGATTTCTAGAATCATATTAAAGAGCTATATCAAATCAATTTTCAAAATCTTATCAGTAATTAAACTATCAATACAGTTGATATACCCACACATAGCAAATATTTTTTTTTTCACTTTTTTAAGCGATTCTATACGACAGATTCAAGTAAACAAATTTTTCACTATAACCGAACTATTTTTTTGAATTAGTTTCTTTCGTAGCTCGCATAATGTTAAAAATTTTCAAAAAAGGAATTGAGGTTTTTCAACTGCCTTGGAAATACCATGATAGGTTCGTCTTGTAAAAAAAATGCACGTACCGATCAAAACCACTACAATTCATCTAATCGCATGGATAATTATTAAAATAATTTCAAACTTTGGTGTTTTACACTTACAAGTTGCAATTTTTTTCTAACCTGTTGTTGACATTCGTTTATAATATTTCTTTTTCTGTTTGTATAGGTGTTATTTTTTGTTTGAATACGAATAAATGCACTAAATTTGCACTAAAATTGCGATGCAAACAGATATAATATTTGACTTGGAATTGCATAGGAAGTATTGTATGTGTGGGTTTTTCTTGTTGGTTTGTCGGTTTATTGTAATCTAGTGGAGGGTATGTCTGCTTTAAGAAACTTTACAAGACTGCTCAATTTTGTAACGTAAATTAGGATGACAACAGATAGATCTTTCGTTTGGGAGAATTTGTTAATTTGTTTTAAAAGTAATAATCAATGTAATATTAAGATAGTTTCTTCATAGACCAGATAGATCAGATAGACACAGATAGCCACAGAAAGATCAGGTATACCAGATAGATCAGATAGACAGATAAACAGGTGGTAGACAGATAGACATATGGATCACTTGGGAAGTGGCACCAACACTCTACCATAGATACGTACAAGCAGTCTTTCCTTAGAGCAATGGCCACAATCGTATTTAAAATGAAAAATCTATACAATTACTGAGCAAGTTTTATTGTTCAAAGCATTTACTTATACGTATCAGTCTTATTAGTAAATATATCTAAGAAGTGCATGTAAAATATGAAAAAATGTGCACTTGTCAGATGCATGGGTTTTTATAATAGTTTTTTTTCTGCTTTCGTATCTTTTCCCTTTTTATTATTATTTTTCCAAATTGTTTACTCAAGTATTTAGTATAAATTGTAGTAAGATAATAGACACTATAGCAATACAAGATAATACAAAAAATACTATCGTCGTTACAATCTATCATAATGATTAGATACAGTTGCGCCAGTTCTATTTTTCTTTTTTTTTTGCTTTTTTATTGCTACAAATGTTTACTTCCAAATATTATACGTACTATACGCAATTTATAAATGAGAGAGAAAAAGAAACCATGTTCTGGCGTGGAAGCGTTTGCATCCCATTGCACGGTTGAACTTCAATACATTCTGCTTATTCTGCTCTCTATTTCCGTCAACACCAATCTTAACTATTTTACCAAAAAAAGGCACTTCCCATAGATTTAATTTTTCCGGAGTTATCAACCGATTATGAATAATTAAATCAATAATTTTGAAAATGCTTCCAAATATTGTTCTTAGATGATGTCATAAGTTTAACTTAAATTTAATTTGAAACTGGGTGCTAGCTTTTTTTACGAATTTGATGTGCCTCAATTTTTATACCCTATTCCATAGAATGGGTATATTGTATTTGGTGTGGAGTTTGTAACATAGAGAAATAATACCGTTAGGTATAGAAAAGTATATATATTCTGACTCAGAATCAAAAGCCTAGTCGATTTAGCCATGTCCGTCCGTCCGTCCGTCCGTCCTTCCGTCCGTCCGTCCGTCCGTATGTATACTCTCTACAGGTCGCAATTTTTGAGCTAGAAAGCTGAAATTCAGTATATATAATCTTTGGTTCAAGAGTAAGGCTAAGTTCTTGAACCGGTAAAATCCGCCCACAAACACGCCCACAATCTTCATTTTTGTTGAACAACCTCAATTTAATAAAATTAAATTATGTTTTTTTGAACAGTTACGATAAAAGCATAACGCTAAAATTTTGCACACGTAAGATTTAGGTAAATTTTCTTCCAATCAAATAAAAATATTTCAGTCTGGGCGTGGCTTACGCCTAATTTTCATACAAAACCATCAATATTGTTTTTATAAAATAACAATTGTTATATTAAAGCGAAAAACATTAAAATTTGTGGGTCTTACTGGCACATAAACATCTTGTGTATAAAATCAAAAAAATTGATTTTGGGCGTGGCTGACGCCCACTTTTCATTAGAAACTATAAAAAAATTGTTTTTGTAAATAAACGGTATTTATAATTAATCCGCAAGCCAAAATTTTGCGTCTCTTAATAGAAACGAAAATGTTTGTGTATGAAAAGAAATTTTTGAATTTTGGGCGTGGCTTACGCTTACTTTTCATGAAAGAACGAAAAACGTAGCCTTAAGAATATAAGGCATTTCCAATGTTTAATTTAAACCTTTTTCCTTCCGTTCGTTATTTGAGAAATATATCTCTACATTTTCTTTTGTAAATTTTTTCAATACGCCCACTTTTAAAGGCGTGATTTTGGTAAAATACCTTTGTTCAGGTAAGATTGTTTAAAAACTATTCGATTCAGCTGTAGTCTTACACATATGCCTAAATACTGATAAAAGTGCAGTTAGGGCTTCAAATTTTTAAGACACGCCCACTTTTGAGGGGCGTTTCCGTCAAAAGTCGTATAATGTTTTAATTTTTTTAACGTTTTTTAAGTATCGGTCGCAGTTTTGAAATAAACAGATGAACACTTGGATTTATATTTCTTGGTTACGTAGCTGAGTGTGGTCCAATAATTGTTAAAAACACCCATAATCGCTATTTCCATTCCAAATCTAATTTTTAAAAATTTAAGTTTTGTCTTGTTTTGTTCAAATCGATCTGCAAGAATAAAATTGAATGTCACTGAGCTCATAACAATTGCCTTGGCAATAAAACGTTTTAACTTTGGGCGTGGCGCACTCCTTTTTTTATTGCGCCAGCACTAATTGAACATAACACCGCATAAAATTAATGTTATTGAATTTTTTCTGTCTGCTAAAGAAGAATTTTGTTTCTGAAACATCGGCTGTTTGCGGGAGGCAGACGCATGCACATACAAAAATATGGGGAATAGGGTATCCAACAGTACGTTGCAAACGTACTGTAGCTCTCGCTTATGTTTATACAGGGTGATTCACCAGCGTTGTGCCAAAAAGCTAGAGCGTGTAGGTTAAGTTGAGACAAGAAAAAAATCGTATGGGAGGGGGGGGTCTATTCCCCTCCGTTTAGCCGGGAGGGGCAATTTTCTGAAAAATTGACTTATTTTGTAAACAAAAATATTTAAAATCAACGGGTTCGCTTACAACACCGTGTTATACCTTTTTGGAAAGCCAAAAACTTCACCTTTTATTTTGTTTTTAAATTAAATTGTTTTAAGGAATACTTTAAAAAATATAAATTTTCAAACTCAAAATTTTGAAAAAAAATTTGAAAAAATAATTTTAAAACTAATTTTTTTCAAAATTTTACGTAATTAAGTATAATTTTTGTTCTCAGAATTCAACGCTTCCATTAACCTTTAATCCAACACTGAAAACCGTATGGCTCTACGACTTTTTGTTGCCAAGGTATTCAAAAATAACCGAACCTACTTCTTCACAAAAACACGAAAAAATTGGCTAAATGGTCACTTGTGCCATCCCGTAAGGCTAGGTTTTCTTGTTTTTGTGAAGAAGTAGGTTCGGTTATTTTTGAATACCTTTGCAAGAAAAAGTCGTAGAGCCATACGGTTTTCAGTGTTAGATTAAGGATTAATGGAAGCGTTGAATTCTGAGAACAAAAATTATACTTAATTACGTAAAATTGTGAAAAAAATTAGTTTTAAAATTATTTTTTAAAATTTTTTTTCAAAATTTTGACTTTGAAAATTTATATTTTTTAAACTATTCGTTAAAACAATTTAATTTAAAAACAAAATAAAAGGAGAAGTTTTTGGCTTTCCAAAAAGGTATAACACGGTGTTGTAAACGAACCCGTTGATTTTAAATATTTTTTTTTACAATATAAGTCAATTTTTCAGAAAATTGCCCCTCCCGGCTAAACGGAGGGGAATAGACCCCCCCCTCCCATACGATTTTTTTCTTGTCTCAACTTAACCTACACGCTATAGCTTTTTGGCACAACGCTGGTGAATCACCCTGTATATGTGTTCATTATTTTAAAACAACCAAGTAGGTACTTAGCCAAAAGAGAAGCAAGAACGTGAGACCCAGTTGGACATTTATCTTTGTTTGGTCAACCTATACTCTCACTTGTGCTATTAATATGTTGTTAGTAATTTTTGTCGCCAATCTCATTTCAAAGGTAAACATTGAGCACATTTAACAGAGAGATAATAATAATAATATGATAATAATATAGCCAACTTTATATTTTTAAGCTAGTGAAGATGTTTTTTAAACTGCGGCAGGTATTTGCTATGAGTTTAATGTTAATTTGATACTCCACTTATTGCGTTTTTGTATTCGAATTGATGCAAATTTAGTGAGATAACATTATAAAAAAAGTCATCCACCAGAGGAACAATAAGGATATTGTTTGCTTCATGTATTGGTGTATGCGTTCAACATTTGTGTGTCATATTTTTTATCATGAAAGTCAAACGGTGACGGATGATTACACACATATCGCTAAAACAATAAATCCATTTGTTAATGTACATATTTATAGTTTTTGTCTTAATTTGTGCTGTATACCTAAAAGCTATATTAAACAAAAAAATGCCTTTGTAAGAAAATTAAACTTGAGATGACAATCAATAATTACTGATGACATCTGTGAAAACTTTTCCTTATTATTCAGTTACTGATGCGAAACCCTTATGGCAAGTAACATGGTCGCACATCACGTCCAAATGATTAAGCTTTTAAATTCGATATATGATTGTTCGTTAGAACAAATGGTGTCCAAATTTGACACGACCGTTTTGATTGCCAAGAAAATATTTGTACGTCAAAGAACCAACAAATCGGCCGAGAAGATGGACTCGTAGACGTGGAAGTGTACAGCAGGGTCCGAGGCAATCAATTCTTCGCCTAGCACATTCTTTCCTATCCTTCTATTCCTTAAAACAAACTTTGCAGTTTGCATTTAAGAGACCTAAGGTCTTACAGGCATAACTTAATAGTGAAATACGTTGATGACATATTTACGGTGATTGATAGACGAAAAGTTGATAACATTTTACTGGTGCTAAATAAATTTCATCCCAAAATACAGTTCACGGTCGAAAAAGAACACAACTGCACAATAGCGTTCCTGGATGTCAAAATCCTGTGTGAAGACAACCATTTCTCATTTGATTGATTTGAAATAAAAAACATTTTGAGGAAGACTTATGAACTTTCGTTCCGTCCATGCCAAGCATATTACCTATAATGAATACGGCCTCTAACCATTAACAAAGTTTTCGCTTTGAGTGATGAGAAGTTTCACTGCGCAAATGAAAAAGAATAACAAAAATACTAAGCTACAATGACTTCTCTCCTGCAGTCATTCGCAGTTTGATTTTAAAGCATACAATACATAAGACCCAGGCAACAAAATGGATTCTTCAACAGTGTCGTTTATTTTCCTAATCTGACTGAAAACTTTAAAAAAATTGTTGCCAAAAACGTACAAGATGTTCGGTTGGCTTTTGAATCCAACCAAACACTTGGACATCCTTTTATAAAGTTGAAAGTCAACCCCGATAAGGATAAAAGCACTGATGTTATTTATTAAATCAACTGCAAGGGAAAAGCGCATGAACCCTGTTACTTATGTTACATTGGAACCACAAAACATTTTTTGCGCCAACATTTGTCTGAACACAAATCTGACATCAACACTAACAAACCTGGCAAAACTCCACTAGCTTCCCATTCCATCGAAAGTGGCCATCTTCCCGGTTTTAAAAAAGTCCAAGTTCTCCAAACAAAAAAACATTCCTCCAAGAGATACAGCCTCGAAACTCTTCATATGCTGAACAACAGAAACAACATGAATCGAAAGCTTGATAAACAGAGTATATCTTCACTTTTTCTTGTTTCTGCCTAAAATCTCTCTTTTGCCTTTAATTGAAGAAGACTAAACTTCTGAAGCAGAAGTGCTTTTTTATCTTTTTAAGTTTAAAAATTTAAAATTATATTAATTTTGTAATTAAAAAAAATGTCATATGACTGTGTTGTAAAGTTTTAAAATTTTGTTTCGAAATGTAAATTTCTGCTTATTGTTAGTTATTACGCATATTACTATATCTTTCTGTATTTTTATGTAATACAGTTACCCTGATGAAGATAAAGGCAACAAACTCTGCCTAAACGTCGGGACAAGATAAAGTTTCTGTTTTTGTTTCTTTGTTAAATCTAATTTGACCAAAAAAAGCCGAAGGAATCATTAAAATCCACCATATCACACCAATAAACTTAGTAAATATAAACATTTTAATTACAGGCATAAAGCTAAAATTATAAAAATCGGCCGTAAGCAGACTTCAACTTGGTAGTTTTTGCATCGGGACTTGGGCGTATACTCGTTCAAGATCCAACTGATCCAAGTGCTCAAAGAAGTTTTTTCCATTTTAACATCTACCCGCCCTTACTGAAACAACTTTAAATTATTATACAACGAATCCTATGATTGGTATTGGATAGGAAATAAAATACTATGTAGTGTATTCCATCTCATTATATCACCGGCCTTATCCTCTTTATATTTATTTGCTTAAATGTGTCATGCCAGTATGGGTGAAAGTGCAGTGGTACAGTGGATGTAGTGCTTGGTTGTTGAACCCAGCCTGGGCAGCAATTTCTATTATTCCCCCAGTGGGATTTCGTGAGATAATTATCACCTAAATCTCAATCAACTATACCACCAAAAAATCTTTCCATCTTTCTATATTCCTTCTCTTCACTCGCACATGTTAATTCATTATAAGTGAGTTCTAGTGCATTGTAAAAAAAAAAAATATTTCCGTTTCATCGAGTTTCAAATCACAACGATATTAAAGAAGTTCCACTTTAAAAAAAAATGATCTCAAATTACTGCAGTTTCATAATGGGTTCTATTAGTATTGAGTTGTGAATTTTTTAAATATCCATCCTTAATATTACAAATCTTTTGGCCCAAGGTTTAGTCCTTTTATAATGGAAATACACTTTCTAATTAAAATATAAAAAAATGCATTCCTGAAAAACGTAAGAAATCTAAAGCTCTACACTGAAAATGTCGAAAAATTTATGAAATGTCCTTAAAATAAGCGATACTTGCGAAATGTCTTATTAAAGGTCTTGCCGATTTGACGCTTTAAAAAACTAGAGTTTGATTCAAATCAAACTTGGAGGGCAAGGGAAAACTACAGACATCCTAATATAAGACTGATGAACTTCTTTTATCTTAAAAAAATGTTTTTAGTAAAAAGTAATTCCCATATCATCGGGTCGGTTATTATATCAATTTTTCATCCGGAAGTTCCAGCCCCTCAGAGTAATTTTTTTTATGTTTCTAGTTTTGTTATTATAATGTAATTATCAGTCTAAATACATATTTCTTTAATTGAGCTATAATGTGAGATATTTCGTCGGTGAACAAATTAATTTGCTATTTCTCTAGATAGACCATAATTATTATTTTAGATCGCATGTTCAAACTCCTAAACTTCCGGGATTTATATTGAACAATTCGATTGATTAGAACACACTCACTCAACCTACGACTACGTGTAAAACCACATTTTCTAATCGAATACTCGTATGTTACAACCCTGAAATGTTCGTTATAGAGTAACCCCCCCCCCCTACGCATGGCCCATGGGTTTAATCAAATTTTACCACAGTAAAATTATTTCGAATATAAAACAAATACTTGTGTTAAATATAAAATGAATTCCTGAAATGAAAATAAAAAAAAATTACAAATTGCATTTCACATTTTAATTATCTATTTAGCCCTCCAGAAGTATTTGAAATAAACGACTGATATTTGCCTCATAATTGCTGTATAAATAAATATGTATGTATGTATGTTTATATAACACAGCAGAGGCTTTTACTTCTACCTTAGCATGAAAACCGCAAAGATCGTAAATAAATTAATTCTACAATTAAAAATTAAATTTAATTAAACCTCCCAAACGACCAGCGCCCAGTGGCGGAAAAATAAATAAAATTTTCGGGAACTGCAATTTCGCCCCACAGTGCCGCACCGTACCGCACCGAGGCGGTGGTGGTGGCGATGAGGTACGGTTGTGGTGTACGAACCATCAGCAAACCCTTAAAGCCTGCATTGTGAAGAGTGCATACATCCCCGGCCAATGCGCATATACGCACTATAATGTGGCGGTACATGCTTTATAGTTGCATCAGCGGTTAATGTATTAAAACTGCGTAATTAAGTGCAAATTGAAACAAAAACACAAGCTGCCGCAAGTGGGTTGGTGCCAGAGGATTGAAGCTGAAAATGTGAAGTATAGTTTTTGTATTGTAGTTTTCCAAAAACAAAAAACAAAAATTAATAATAACACCTAGTTGAATAAACAGTGTTTTTTGAATCCTTTTTTTTTTGGAGGCCCAAAAAGCATACTCGTACACACACACATACGCACAAATAGCGTTATGTTTGCTTTGCAAAATATTGCATAGAAAATGCATTTTCAAGGGTTGCAATTGCAGCAAGTTGCATTTGCAGCATATTCGTATATGTCCTGTCCATTCACCTATACTTACTTAAAAGTGCATTATGTCTATTTCTATTTCCATCGCTCTTTCTCTTTTCGTTAACTTGGTATCACATATTTGTGATGACCGTTGCGTTAGTGATGCACTTGTATAGGTTAATTTAAGGAAGGGTAAAACGGTTTTAAGGATTTTCTGTGAGGGAATGGCGAGGGGCTGATTATGGGTTAAAAGGGCGGTGGAGTAAAATTTTGCATTGCATTTAAGTGCGTATATACGAACACATTATTTTCTAAGTGTGAGTTTTTTAAGTTTACACGCATATTTGTGATCCTAATCCTTGCTGGGCTTGCCATTGCCGTTGCCATTGCCGACTCTGTATATTAATGTATCGTTGTGAATTTGCTTTCAAAATGCATCACGCATACACTTTCAAAGAAATAAAATTGTGGGGCCTTTGAAAGAGAAGGACAATGCATGCAAATTTATTTGTGGTAAATACGCGCGTACAACACGCGAATACTATACACATGCACAGTTTGGCGATATTGGCGAACTGCATAGACTTTGTGCATTATTTGTTTCAGAGAGTGAGGGAGTCAGTGGTAAGGGGTAGTGTAGTGTAGTGGTAGGGTGTTTAACTATGAGGTTTCTACACACGTTTATCTGTAAGGTTGTTTTTGTTGTCTGGGTGTTAGGTGCAGTTTTTAGGGGGTCGACCGCGTTGTAGATGCGGGAGTCGAAAACCCAATTGCGGGTGTGAGAATGTATGCGAAAATCAATTGATGTTTTTTTTTCATTTTTGCGTTTCGATCAAACTTCTTTCTATTTTTCACATTTACATTGCCTGATTGACACAGAGGTGTGGAGAAAATCGACTTTTCTCATTTTCTTTTAAATCATTTTTTAGCACTGTATTTCTTCCTGGTGCATCTTATTTTAAGATTTCAAAACACATTAGTCAAATGCAACCTACAGTTACTTCGATCTGTTTAAAAGCCTGTAAAGTGTTAAATACATTTTCCGAAAAAGATGAAAAATTCCTACACTCTGTTTCTATATACATAATTATACATATCCGTATACCTACTTCTTAATATTGATATAGAATAAAGGCGCTCTGCCAAGTTCTGTCTTACAAAATATGTATTTCTCTTCAAAATTCTTGCAATTGACATTTTCAACAATAAAAATCCTTTTTTTTAACTTTTTCCTCTAATTTATCAAACGAAGCAAATGGATTTAAAATAATTAAAAATAATGCTTTTTAAAAAAGCTCTTATCATCAAACAGAAAACGAAAACCAACTGTACGCATTTTATTTTGCTATGAAATTAAAAATCTTTGGAAAAAAAGCACCCAATATTTTTACTTGCGATTATAAGTACTATAAGGCAAGTTATGGTTTCGTGCAGGAAAACAAAATTAGATAACAATCACACATGATGGAGAAGTTCTCAAAATTCTCAAAAACTTTTTTTGTTTGATTTTTAAAAATTAAAACAAAAATTTGGTTTTTAAAATATATTGGAAACGGGTATATTAAATTTCTTTAAAAATTGCTTTTCCAGATGAAAACCAAAGATTTTCTCAAAATGACATATACTCAAACAAATTTTCAAAACTTTTTCCAAAAAAAAAAAACTGGTCCAACGATTTTCAATAGCTATTTCTTTTCCTTTTTCCAAGATAGACATTTATTTTTGAAATTTTATTGCATGCTTTGTTTTTCTGAGAAAACTCTTAAGCTAATTGAAAAAAAGAACTTTCGAACCAATTTTTATTTTTTTTAATATATACATTATGCAGCCACTAAGCATCACACATTAATTAGATCAAGTTCTTGCGACCCAGTAGAGCATTTTATTTGAACTAAGAAATGATTGTGTTTTAGTTCGCTTTTTTTTGCTGTCCTTAGTAAAATTGTCTAATAAATTATTTACTGTATGCAGAAGATCGAAAAACAAAGTTTAGAATTTTGTGAAAAAAGGCACCGGTATAAGACTTTTCCTGCAAAATCGGACATACGGACAGACAGACAGATTGGTCGGAGCCAATTTCAGCTTCTCTATCATAGTAGCGTCATGTTTGATTGTTAAAAAAAAATTTAAGAATGCATAACTTGCCTTACTTGTCATCAAACTTCATTTTAGTAGTAAGGTGATTCTTAAAAAAAAAAACAAATCGATGGCAAAGTCCCTGCATAATCCCTCCCATGGCAAATATTCTTTCGAGGTCACTTTAAACTTTGATGGATTAATGAAAATTGACCCTCTTAAGGGACAGTATGGGGACAAATATTTAAAAAAATTTAAATTCTTAAATATATACCAAAATTGACATTTCCGGATAAAAGTATGCCATAGTACATATTAGTGTAATAATGAGATCAGATTTTTAGACAGTAAGTGCGTTTTTAATATAATACTTCCTGAAGTCGTTTTTCAAAATACCAAATTATTAAATAAAATTATTATAAAGCGGCCGACTGGGTCACACGAGCTTGCTTTTATGTAGCATAATAAATAGTCCAGGCACCAAGCATTTTGAGAACATTTTGTTTGACAGTTTTCTGGGAAAAACTTAGTTTGCAACAATTTTGTCTTAGGAACATTTATCTAAGAAAAAAATTATAAATTTTTTTAGCACAGTTTAAAAAAATTGAAAAAATATTGGAAAATATTATTTAAATTCGATCAACACGTGCGTTGTTTCAAATTTTAAGATGGAATTATCAATTCATGGGTTTTAAAAGACTTCCATCTATTAGGATTTGATTTGAAATCGGTTGTTTCGTTTTACAGGAGAAACGTTACTTTTGGATCTAGAGAGGGGCAAAATAATAAACCGCGGGATACAAAGGACCATGGGCATTTTGGGCCCAATTTTTAACATTGCTCAACAGTGATGAAATTTATGTCATATGAAAGCTTATGAAGAGTACTTTTTTTTATTATATGGCAGCTAAACTGAAATTGAGTGCAAAAATGGTGTTTTTGGCTCATTTTATAAAAAGTTTTTTACTTTTTCTGAAAGCCAGAAATCCCGCAAAGGCCCACAAACGCAAACACATAACACAGCGATTGTCTGCCATTGATTCCTATTATTGTATTATTATATTTATTTGTTCTTATATACACTCATTACTATGTTTACTCTACCTTTTTATTCTCCTTGCCTTAATTTTTTAAAAAAACAATATTTTTTCTGCAGCATGCAACATCCAATAACTTTTAACCAAATGTAAAATGGCTTTCAGTAAGGTAAAAAACTTTTTATAAAATGAGCCAAAACACAATTTTTGCGCTCGATTTCAATTTAGCTGCCATATAATGAAATAAAGTAGTCTTCATAAGCTTTCATATGACATAAGTTGGGAACGTTACGGTTTATCGAAAATCGTTTCACCGAATAACGTTTGACCGAATTTTTCGATGAAATTTCAAACACTTGCAGAAAAGATAATTGAATGAGTAACGTTTGACCGAATGGTTTTTTTTCGGGATTGGCACTACTTTTTGAAAAAGTAGTGTTCGTACTAAAAATTTTTATTTGGTATTTTTTGTCAAATTATGGAAAATTTTTTTTTCTGCTGTTTTATTAAATTTTAATTTTTTTTTACAAATTCTCACATTTTTCTTGAATTTTCAATGAAATTTGAATTTTGTATCTCTTAAAGAAATAATTTGAGTCCTGAGAAGAACCGTGTTAGTATAACGTATAAGTTATACTAAGAAAAAATCGCTCAGCACACTTCCTTATATACTCTCAATTGGACGAAGAATTTGTTCTAATTGGACGGAACATTTCTATTAGCATTTGAATGAATTTTTTGATTTTTCCCTTGAAAAAATTGAAAAAATCGGCAAATCGAGAAATTTTCATTTATTTTGCAAAAAAAAAAAAATATATTGTTGGAAAGGGGCATTCATTACCTATCAGAAAATGCAAAAATTATCATAATAGGTGCTATATTTCAAAAGTTATTGACAAAAAACGGAGTAAAAATCGACCCTCTAGGACGTCTATTAACGAAGCTACAGCCAAAAAACAAAATGACTAAATTATTCGATTTTTTTCGTTTTTAATCGTTTTAAAACCAATATATAAAGCATAATATGCGTACAAATAGTAAAACATTATATATCATTGGAAAGGTACATTCATTACCTTTAATAATATGTATAAATTAGAACGAAAGCCCAATTATTACAAAAGTTATTGATGAAAATATGAGCGAGAGACCAAAATCCAAAAAAATATTGAAACACAAAAAATTTATTTTTTCTTCTTTTGATTAAAATATATCCTTCGGGACTTCCAGGTTCTATTGATTACGAAAACTGTTTGACATAGGCGCCTGCCTGACAAATTTACATACCCTTAGTGGAGCAGCGAAGCTGCGTGAGCGCGGTGTGCCCCCGAAAAAGGAGGAGAAAATCAAAAGATCCCGCGAAGCGGGCCACCCAGGTCAAGTTAATTACAAATGTTATAGACACAGGCGCCTGCCTGACAAATTTACATACCCTTAGTGGAGCAGCGAAGCTGCGTGAGCGCGGTGTGCCCCCGAAAAAGGAGGAGAAAATCAAAAGATCCCGCGAAGCGGGCCACCCAGGTCAAGTTAATTACAAATGTTATAGACACAGGCGCCTGCCTGACAAATTTACATACCCTTAGTGGAGCAGCGAAGCTGCGTGAGCGCGGTGTGCCCCCGAAAAAGGAGGAGAAAATCAAAAGATCCCGCGAAGCGGGCCACCCAGGTCAAATTAATTACAAATGTTATAGACACAGGCGCCTGCCTGACAAATTTACATACCCTGAGTGGAGCAGCGAAGCTGCGTGAGCGCGGTGTGCCCCCGAAAAAGGAGGAGAAAATCAAGAGATCCCGCGAAGCGGGCCACCCACCCAATTGATTTCGAAAACTGTTTGAAATATAGAAAGAAATGTGCGAGATATCAAATTATTAAAAGCAATCTTTAGTTTTTGAGCATAAGAGTAGGTAAAAGCAAGAAATTCGCGCGAATTTCTTGCTTTTACCTACTCTTATGCTCAAAAACTAAAGATTGCTTTTAATAATTTGATATCTCGCACATTTCTTTCTATATTTCAAACAGTTTTCGTAATCGAATTTAAAAACAAAAAATTCTTTTCATATAAATAAAAGGATGAAATAAAAATGTATATCTCTTTAAAAATTTTTTTTAGTCCTGAGAAGAACAGTGTTAGTACAACGTATAAGTTATACTAAGAAAAAATCGATCAGCACACCTCCTTATATACTCTCAATTCGACGAACAATTTTCCAACTGGATTTCCTATGGATGTCTTTTATACCTACAAAAATAGTAGTGAAGAAATCGGAAAAATAGTACGAAATTTCGTTCTTGGTGATTCTCATCATTTGACCCCCTGATTCATATGGAAATGAATAGTATCATTTAATATTAAGAAAATAGTACGAAATTCGGTCAAACGTTATTCGGTCAAACGTGATTCGGCAAACCATTTTTCGGCAAAACGTAGTTTCGATGAAACGTTTTTCGGTCAAACGTTATTCGGTAAAACGATATTCGGTGAAACGATTTTCGACAAAACGTACCCAACCCCATAAGTTTCATCACTGTTGAGCAATGTTGAAAATTGGGCCCAGACTCCATACAAAATTGCCCATGTTCATTTCCGACCTACTTTTTTAATGTCATGTTTGATTATTATCTCAAGTTTTTTTTTGCACAAATCAATAGCATGGAAAGCTTGGATGTTTATTCCGCCATCACTCTTCACCGATTCGAGACATTGGAATCAACTTTGGTAGATACATTGATGAAGAATTTGACTAATAGGTACTAAGAACAAACTAACGGCTTCAATGTGAATGTTTGTATGTGTTGTTTCGGTTTAACTGAACGAATTTGGCCGAAATTTGTTAGGTAGGTGGAAGAAACTAGATAAGTATATTCTATTATCTAACTCCTGGTTCCAGCGATTTTGGGGGTTCGGAAAGGGAGAAAGCCATCTTTTTGCTCCGTTACACTAAAAGAGCTTAGTTTATGGATAAGAAATGATCTAAATACAAATCGATTGAGCCGTTTAAGAGAAGCCAAATGCGTAGATATGTATATGTATATGAATGATAAAATTCATTTAAGATGTCTGTTTGTACTTGGAATCATGTAAATATTTTAGTTTGTGGGATAGCAAATCATTTTACGAACAAATTTGAAATTTAAGCGTTCAGTTTAATAATTTATTTTTGTATTTATATAGCTAGCTTTACCTACATAAATACAAACAAAAATTGTTATATTAGAGAATATAATAATTATATAAGTATTCAGATCACAGCTAATTTTTGGTCCAGCTCATTTATTGATCCAGAAGGATGATATTACTGAGCCAACTTAAATTTTTGCCACGAGTCAGCTCGAAGTGAGCTATAGCTTCTATTGACTCAACTATATTGAAAATCGAGTGTTATTGTTTCAGGATTTTATTTTTCGGGGTTAAGAGTGTGAGATTTCGTGTTTCGTTATATTTGCTCTAAAATCGAGATTTTAATCAAACATGACGTTATGATGATAGAGAAGCCCAAAAAAGTGGCTTTCGACATGCTGTCCATCTGTCTGTCTATGCGTCAAGCTACAGCCTAAAGAACTTAACGGATTCTCTTCAAACTTCAAGCAGATATAGCAGTTTAAAGAAAAAGCGTTGCCGAGGTTTTTTTATTTCCTTTAAGCTCGGCTCAAACTGGTACCTTTCAAGTATCTTAAATGGCTCTAACGACTTTGATGAAACTCATATATTAACAATCTATTTTAACAGTTTATTTTTTGAAATGAACACAAGTTGGCAACGGCTTCATGGATTTTACTCAAACTTTGCCTGGCATAGTTTTTTGAAGTTTTATATATAATGTGTGCTCCAAAACGGTTCTAATGATTTTGATTAAAATTTTTATGAAAAAAATTGCATTTTCAGTTTTTGGCCAAAAATGCAAATAACGGAAATCTGGTTTTAACGGGTTTATTAAACTGACCATTAGTTGATAACGATATTAACTAAATGTTTCAGTCTTATTAAGGTATATGTCTAATAAGACACCTAAAAGATAGCAATCATGCTTAAAGGATCAAAATTTTCTTAATTTTCTTACCGGTAACTCTATATAGCGAGCAGTTCCGTTGTAAGCAATTTTTTTTTTTAGTTTTTACCGATTTTCTTATAAAGAGATCCATCGATTTTGATTTAAATTTGTTAATACTATATATTGGGAGTATATAAAAGCAAACTTATTTTAGTTTTAGGTTAAGAGTTTTATTTCTTATTGCCCACGGAGCAAGTACGTGCGACCCAGACGTACATTTTATTTTAATTAGCTGAGCTCCTATAAGCTCATCTTAACTAAGAGTGCATTTCAATTACCCGAACTATGGATATCTAACAAGAAAATAAAAAAGCTTGAACAAATAAATTTTGATTCGTCTACAAAACCTTGCCTTGCATACTTTTATTTACTTAACATCTTCTCTCAGAGAACTGAAAACTACAGTTGGTGTAGCAGTCCGATTTTGCAGTGTCTCAACATAAATCAAATAATTTTCTAATAGGGCTTGTATTGTGGTTTAAATGAGGACGGAGAACTCTAACATTTTCTATGCACAAGCACCTGTTTGGTAGCAAAGTCGAAGAAAGTTGGTTTAAAAACTCTATTTTTAGTGAATTTGTATGTATATTTAATAAAATGCTAGATAAACGGTATGCAACTTTCTTGAGTGAGCCCCTAGAGGCCTTTAAAATACATCCAACGTAAATAATAATAAAACGAATAACCCTTCGTCAAGCTTTTATTTAAGAGATTTCAAATATTATTTAAGAAATGTCTTTCAATTAATAGTTTTACCAAAAACTTATTCTTACTCAAATTTAACTCGAAAACGGAATTTTTTGGTGATGTGACTGAGCTTGGTGTTGGAATTTGGATTTTTCTGATTTAAGCGAGTTCTTAAAGAGCTACTTTGAAATTATTAGTTTTTTCTAACCTGCGCTTGAAAATAAAAACTCGCAAACACTTGCGTAAGGTGTTCTTAGACAAAGTACTCTGTTTAGCTAGCGATTAATTTGCCGTTAGGTGCTGGTGTTTTTAGTTCAAGTGTGGTTGTTAAGATTTCGTTATATACATACAGCCTACAGGCTACATTTTTGTCGTGGAACTCTGTAGAAATCTACCGGATAAATCATATTTTAAGTAAAAATTTGTAAGCATGCGATTTTTCACAAACCATTTTACCATAAGCGGCGACCCGCATTCGAGTCAACAGGACTGATTTCATAAAAAGAGTACAATCTTGGTTTTTAACTGTGTTGATTGGAACGATGAATAATACAGGGTGATTCACCAGCGTTGTGCCAAAAAGCTAGAGCGTGTAGGTTAAGTTGAGACAAGAAAAAAATCGTACAGGAGGGGGGGTCTATTCCCCTCCGTTTAGCCGGGAGGGGCAATTTTCTGAAAAATTGACTTATTTTGTAAAAAAAAATATTTAAAATCAACGGGTTCGTTTACAACACCGTGTTATACCTTTTTGAAAAGCCAAAAACTTCTCCTTTTATTTTGTTTTTAAATTAAATTGTTTTAACGAATAGTTTAAAAAATATAAATTTTCAAACTCAAAATTTTGAAAAAAAATTTGAAAAAATAATTTGAAAACTAATTTTTTTCAAAATTTTACGTAATTAAGTATAATTTTTGTTCTCAGAATTCAACGCTTCCATTAATCTTTAATCCAACACTGAAATTCGTATGGCTCTACGACTTTTTCTTGCCAAGGTATTCAAAAATAACCGAACCTACTTCTTCACAAAAACAAGAAAACCTAGCCTTACGGGATGGTACAAGTGACCATTTAGCCAATTTTTTCGTGTTTTTGTGAAGAAGTAGGTTCGGTTATTTTTGACTACCTTGGCAACAAAAAGTCGTAGAGCCATACGGTTTTCAGTGTTAAATTAAAGATTAATGGAAGCGTTGAATTCTGAGAACAAAAATTATACTTAATTACGTAAAATTTTGAAAAAAATTAGTTTTAAAATTATTTTTTCAAATTTTTTTTCAAAATTTTGAGTTTGAAAATTTATATTTTTTAAACTATTCGTTAAAACAATTTAATTTAAAAACAAAATAAAAGGAAAAGTTTTTGGCTTTCCAAAAAGGTATAACACGGTGTTGTAAACGAACCCGTTGATTTTAAATATTTTTTTTTACAAAATAAGTCAATTTTTCAGAAAATTGCCCCTCCCGGCTAAACGGAGGGGAATAGACCCCCCTCCCATACGATTTTTTTCTTGTCTCAACTTAACCTACACGCTCTAGCTTTTTGGCACAACGCTGGTGAATCACCCTGTACACTATTTTTGCAAGATTTTAAGTCAAAACTACAGTAAGCCCGGCCTTAAGTTGTGAATGCACAACCAAATTTATTTTGTATATCGACCGAAGTGAGAACCAACTCAACGAAAAATTGAACAACTCAAACAAGTTTTCTTGAAAACTGTACATGCCCCTTAATAAATGACAACAAAACGGCATGTAGCATGTTGCCTTCCTGAGGCAGTTGAAATTTTTTTTTTGTTCCTTGTTTTTATAAAAATGAGTCAAGTAATTTGAGCGTTTCTTTTTTTTTTCAAAAACTTCAAGTATTTAAAAATATGTTGAATCGGCACTTAGAAATATCCCCAGCATATTGATTTGATTTTCCAAATGAATTAGTTGTTGTTAGTATCCATTCAAACTGATCCACCCAATTCACCCTATACACCCCATTTACGTTTTGAGAACATTCCCAAATTTTAAACTGCCTCCACCTTTTCATTGGAATTTAAATAAATAGCTGCATATTTACAAGTACATTTATATAAGTATGTATTATAAATATATATATATATATATATATATATATATATATATATATATATATATATATATATACTTCTTTAATAAACACGCATGTGTGCACACATGCTGACATATCAAGAATAATGACAAAAGGCACTTTAAGCGCATTAATAAAGCCTAAAGCTCTAACTGTCCGGGCTCTGGTCAAGTAGGTGGTGGGTATGCAATTCGGGCGGAAAATGCAGATGATTAGGTTGATGGTGGATGATTAAAGTTGTGTTGGTTGCATTGCGCGTATGATTTTAGGATGAGGCCAAGCAAGCTGCACAAAACACAGACTCTGTGATGCATTTTTGGGAAAACGAAAAAACCCATATACTCGCACATTATAGAAAACACAAGCGCTCTTCTCTATAAAATAGCTTTATCCCAAATCGCAACCCGCATAGCCCTCAACCACCCCCTATTATAATTCAGTAGTATAATATAAATTTTGATATGTTTGCGAGCTTATGTGTTGCCATACCTTGTTGTATACGCATCATCTGTGATGAAATTTTCCTGCGTTTTGCACGAATATTGGTGTGCGGACAAAATTTTCGAATGCAAATATATTGTTGTTTTTTGTATTATTCGCTTTTTCAGCCGTTTCTGCTTTTTGGACGACGACGATGGGTATAGACCTGTTTTTAATGCAAAAAAAGGATGGAGGATGTGCATTGTGCATTTCCGATTCCGAGGCACACTTGAAGTGTACTTATAGTACTGTACATATTATGTGCAATATAAAAGCGTGGTATTCAGTTAAATGGGAAATTAATTTAAATTATTTCAAAAAATAATAAAGAATGTAAATGGATGAGAGGAGGTATATTTTTGTGATTGAAGGGGCCTTGGGGGCTAGTTGATTTAACTATAAAGCATTGAGATTTTTTTTTGTTCGATACATATCGATGCTGCATATATTTATAGCTACTAGGAAGGGAATACTACTTCAAGTGGAGGCATATGTGCTTTCGGGACATTATATTGTTATTTTTTGCATCTATTGTGTTTATTCAATGTTATTTATGTATCTATGTTGACTCATCAGGAAATATAGCTGGGGTTGTTTTATGATTGCAACCATAAAAATCAAACAAAAGCATGAATTCCAAATTATACCGACAAATTGAATAAAAAATTGTTCAGAATATTCTAATTCTAAGTATAAATCGAAAATCAGATTTTAGTTAAGAACATCAAATGTATTGTGTCTGTTGAAAAAAAAAAAGTTTATATAACTCATGGAAATCTTTACTCCTTTCTACATAGTTATTATATCACAAAATCTGCAATATTTTTTTGAATCAGCCGTTTATGGAGAAGCTTAATAGGTAGCTGGTCGTTGGTTCTAATCTTATATTTTTTTTCCAGTAAGCCTCACGTTTAGATTTATAACATTTGAAAAATAGGATGTTTTGACTCTTTGGCTATAACATTGATAAAATCTTTTTGAATATCAACTTATCGCATCCAACGAAAGTGTACTTTTGTATTGAGATATCCTAAAATTCCTAGCTAAATCCCCGGGCGTAACCCACCCCCTTCGCCAATAACCATAAGTTGCAGTTTTGCGTTCTGTATTATAACCCAACTTTTGTGGATGAATTAAATATTTGACGTCCCAAAAAATGCCGTAAAATGCTTCGATCGATGTGAACAAAATTTTCCTCTTCTGATCTGGCTACAATCTAAAAGGCATACATTCACCCAAAGCTACAATATAATGCTCATATCTGGGCAGGTGCTCCTGTTACGCATTTCCGTCTCCTGGATAGAATTCAAAAGAGTGAAAGAACCATTACCGAAACATTTATTTTGCTTAAATATCGCTGTAATGTTTCTGGTCTCACCTTGTTTTTTCACTACTTTTATAAACAGTGCTCCAACAAAAAAGTCAGATACATTCCCCCTCTTTCAACAATATTCTCATGACACTCGCATGAACCCAATTTCGGGTGTACTGTTAAGTATAGAGACTCTTTTTCTTAAGACGCACTACAAGAATGGGAAATGCTTTACCCAGCTCAGTTTTAACTTCCGTTGTGATTTCAAAACCAATGTCCATCGGTATCTCCTTTTATTTCCTATCCCAATTTCCAAAATTCTCGCACTATGTTAATGTATGCTAAGGGTATTAATAACCTCCTGAGTGCTCAGAAACAATTTTAAAAAAAACTCGCTTTTTGGTTTATTGTTCGAAGGTGCTTAATGTCCATAGTGATTTAAAACAATTTAAAATTCAATTAAAATCCGCAACCGTTGCTCTGGTTTATTCAAAATTTTCATTTCTTCTTATACAATCACACAATTTAAAGTAAAATTGGGAAAATCCTTTCGGCCTGTAGATGTCATAAAGGTGGGAGAAGCCGAGTATGTATGAGAATGTATGCATTCAAAAGATACTCGCAACTGCATTTATCTAAGTCCTCTTGTTAAAGATGAAAATCCACAAGGGAAAAGAAATGAGACCTTGAGACTCTTTTGGTAGTAAATTTGTGTAGTCAAAGCGTTAAGGGATGATGTTTGTGTTGGTTTTTTTAGAGCAAAGAATTTGACTTTTTTCTGAGATCAACAAGTGTTCAAGCTTAGGTGGGCACTTACTTTAAATTGTTTTAAGTTCTTACTATGTTTACTATTTTTAGATATTTTTTTTTTAATCCTAGAAATCAGACTATTTAACTTTTTTATCAGATTAGATCAAAAACATCAGTTGAAAAATTATCGAGTAAACTTATGAACGCATTGATGTTGTTACAAAATTTGGCATTGTGATAGATTTTTACTATCATGGCATTGAACAGCATTTTGCCTTCTACAGAAAACCTTTTCGACAGAAGAATCGCATACAAGAAATAATGGCTTTTGTCATATCTTTTATAATGCCAGTAGGCATTCACGCAAACAAAACTATTCGGCTATAGCATTATAAATTTAAATTCGGTTAAAATTAGTTTGCATTAGCCACTGGGGCGTATACGCAATTTTTCTATAGACACATTCAGAGGCTATTAGTTCCCATTAGCCATAACATAACCATAAAACTAATTGAATTTTTTACTTACCGATTCTACCCTTTTCATCTCATTAGAGATACAAAAAATATTCTGAAATAACAAATTTCCTAATAAATCAATTATTTTTCGCATAAATTGCCGCTAGCATGTCCAAATCCTTTTTTTTAATAACAGTGGATATCTGTCAATTTATCATGCCTCGCGTGCGCTCTATTGAAAATTATTACTTAACTATAAAATAAATTTAAAAAAAAGAACCGTACAATACAAAAAAATAGTTATAGTTGTATTTTAAAATTCAAAACTTATCATTGATTGTTTTGAATAAAATTATATCGAAATTGCTCATTAGAACTAAAAGCGCGTACATTTATGCAATACAATACACACGTACATTTGTATCGATTGCATATCCTTTTCGCATACAGTGTTTGTATACGGTGGAAATTGATATAATGTGCAGGATGGAAAGAGAGAGGATCAGCAACAACAAAAAAAAAAAAAGAAGTTCCAAAGGAAGTGACTGTATTTCGCGTTCAAAAAAGGGATATTGGCTTCATGCCACTCCTATTTTTGTGTACAACACCAAAAAAGGCCTATAATGGTTTTTTGGAAAAAAATTAAATTTTAATGCACATAGACATGAACTATTGTGCGGCCACTATACAGGCCGACTTACATGCACGTCGAGGTGAGGTGAGATTTGTGCATATCATTATTAAATCATTGAATTTTAATGGAAATTCCAATACAACATCTGCATGACTTTGTATAGTATTCTTGTGAATATATATGTAGCATGGACTATCATGCACGCATACTGTGAGTTCAAATGAAACCGACGGTCAGTGTCATACAAAAGTCCTCTTGATAAAAGGCCTAGAGTGCGTGTGCCTGAGCCTGTTGGTATGCCTGTGCAGGTTGGGTGGGTTGAAAGGCTTAATTTTTTTTTTCGGGAGGCGTGAATATTTGTCCAGGAATGTTTTTTTATGAAAACGAAACACATGCAACAACAACTCCCATTACCAGTTTTTGGTACCGCACGCAGCACGCAGCACGCAGACAGCAAGCTGCAACGCAACATCCAAAGCTATAGGGCTGATTTTTGTTTTTGTATAACCCGCCATCATGAGGATGTGGATGATGCTCCATCGTATGGATGGATGGAGGTAATATAACATTTATGTGCAAAAGATTCAATTTTGCGATTTTGTCGCGTGTGTTTGGGTTGGAAAGAGTAAGTGCGAGTGAATTGGCGAATGTGAATGCGAATGAGTTTCCTTTTTAATTTTCAATGCAGTGTCGATGAACTAATCGAAGTGGTACTCGTAGCCAGGCGAACAGATCCAAACCAGGGACTAAATGGGACAAACTGCGAAAATCAATTATAATGGTTGAGATTTTCAGAAGTGTATTGAAAATATATTTGTATGCTTTTAACGCTGGAAAGCGTTGTTGACATGGCATTGTGCGAAAATCGTACGCTGGTTGGCACCCAGGGCGTGGTTTATCATCGCGTATGCTTTTCAAGTTTGGTAGTCAATCCTCATATAATATTTCTTATTTATATGTTAAATTTCAATTTAAAAAAAAAAAACTCAAAAAGGGGTAAATGCTTTCAGTTATAATAATGGACATTAATAAGTGTCTGTATGAACAAAAATGAATTGTTGAATTCGTTTGAACAATCAAACTGGCTACGAGTATATTCCAAGCCCAAAAAGTGGCTTTCAATGCTCTTAAAACCACCTCCAACCATACAACTCATTCCAACCTTATGTGAAGTGTTCAGTGTTCAGGACTAAAATTCTTTGAACCGCTGGCGACCGACGTGGGATGCATTTGACTGCACCAAAATTTCCTAGATCAATCACTATGTCGAATTTGTATTCAAAAGTAAATTCTAAAACCAGAGCCTTATCATACGTTTACCTACTTTGAACCTAACTTTAGTTAACTGTTTTGTAATTGGGCAAATATTGGCTTCTGTCAAAAATTAAGTCAACCTTATGACAGAAACGAATTTCAATCTAAACCTACATATATCGTGTTTAAAACTATCTATTTGTTGCTTTCAAAAACCCGGTCCGGTCTATTGTTTGAAAACAGGAAAGGCTTGTAATGTTCCTCGTATTTCAAATAAGATCATTTTCATTACTATATATTATCAAAGGCGACATTATGATGTGCACTTCATAGGTGAAGAGTAGTGATTCCAAAGTTGGCCAATATTTATGAACTTTAAGAAAAGAAATTAATTGTTGCTCATGGCCATTCCCATGGCAACAAAATGAACAACGCTTGAATGGATTCTGTAAAAAGATGCGAAGAGGTCTTTTTGCTAATTTTAAAATCACAGCGTGGCCTGTTCCAAGGGTATGGTTGTATGGATTCTCGAGCAAATATAAATATCATTAATTTCTTTCAGTTTGGTTAGCTTCTGATATGGGAGACTCACCAACGTTTACTAAAGTAAATCTAGTCAGAACAGCGCTCACATAATACGTCTGAAAACAACCATTTTTGTACCCTAATTAATAAAAATAAATGCACAACTGGGTCCCACGAACTTGCTTATATGCTGGACAATTACTTTATAGCAATGTATTTTGATAAAAAAAAGTTATAAAATTATTAAGTAAGAATTGGTCTCTTCATATTTCTTTTTGGCGCCGATTCATCTCAATTCACACCTCTTTCTTCTCTGCTTTATACTAATGATAACCATGTTAATGGCTTACCATAAGAAAGAATTATGATAATTTTTCAATTTTCTTGGTAAAAATAAGTAACAAACAATATTTGCTTATTCAAGAAAAAAAAATTTATTGAAAACATACAAAACATTTTTGAGTTTTAAAAGACTTTTTTCGTTAATTTTTTAATTGAAAGAGATTTGGAATAAAAAACGGGTCTTATTGAACAACACAGCCTGGAAAGCGTTTCAAACCAGTAGCCATGTTGTTCTAACAAAACGGTACTAGGAAAGTTGCATCAAGATCGTTGGAACAGTTACCAAAAAATGAAGATTTTTGTTGGCAATTGTATGAGAGGCACCGTTATTTTTGAATCTAGAGGGACAATAAAATTGCCATTTGGGAGGTTACCAAATAAATACTAAGAATCATGTTTCAGTCAAACACTGACAGAAATATCTTACCCAATTGTTTGGTTTCCCTGTTCATCGTGGTGTCATGTTTGATTGTTTTCTTGATTTTGTTTGCAAGAATCCAAAAATTGTCTAAAAGAACCTCTAATTTCAATTAGAAACATTTTTAGAAAAATCTTCCAATACTAAAATTTTTACAAACTATACTAATATATCCCTTCTAATCCTGCAGTTCTCTTGGCGACTCCTCCCTTATTTAATCTTTGAGGTGGTTTTTTATCATTTCTTTAAAAGTCAATAGGGGTCTTCGAAAATTCCCAAAACGCCTTATGATCACCATATAATATTGAATAGCCCTAATACTAGCAAGCAATAACTATTTTAAGATTTAAAGAACAGTTTATTCAAGTTCTGAATTCCATAATTTTTTAAGATGAAGGTCAATATATTCAAAAGATAACACAATCTATTCTAAAACAAATCAATCGAGCTCTTAAAAAAGAATAGTAAATACATAAAAATTTAACATTGGTTAAAATTATGATAGCAAAAATGTATAACTCACCTTTCTGGAGCAACCGGGATCACTCTGCGTCTGATGCTCCCTCTAAGATCTCCTTTTAACCAGAACACCACTCTTCTTTGAACACACAATTTCTTGATTCAAGCGAAGCGAATAATCGTTAAGTCTTTCCCGACATAATATGTAATTATGATTATGATTATTTTTTATTCAATGTTTTTCATTTCTCATATATATTTGCACAGTTACTCATAGTTTTGAAAGTCAATGTCTGATGTTATATTATAAATGTTTGCTGGCAAGGGCTGCTGCTGCTTAGTTCCAAAAAACTTTTTCGCAGGCCAGGCCATTTTGAATTTTGAATTTAATTTAATTTGTTCACAAATTAAAAATAACAGTAATTTCCTGGTTTTGTACTTTTTTAAAAAAAATTTTATAAAATTTTGGTTTTTAACAAATTCTATTTTAATTTATTTCTTAAGGTGGTTTTGATTCGAAATATATTTTATTTTCCATTTTGTTTTTAAGTTTAAAATTAACTTAAGGTCCCAGAGATGATTTTTTCAGTTTAATATTTTTTTTTTAAATTCTAGTACTTATTTTTTCTAAATTTTACTAGAAACTAATTTTGTTTTCACAGCGAGAAGGGAAAAAATCTGTTACATATATAAAATTCTGATTTTTTTCCACTAAGTTTAGTTTTTTTTTTAATCAACAGTTTTTCTTTTTAACAAAAAAATATATTTTTTTATACTAAAAAATATTTTATATGAGTTTTTGTTTGACCTAAACATTTTTTTTTATTTTAGTTTTTTCAAGCACTTAAAAATGTTCGGAATGCTTACGTAAATTTTCTTCATCACTTTTAAGTTGTATTTGCCGTTGCTTTATGATGTTTCCTTCACTTTTTTTTGTTTGTTTAAGGCCAAGTTAAGGCACACGAATTTTCAGATAAGGGTTGTTGTTGTTGGTTTCATTTTTTAGTTTATTTAATAATGTGTTGTTTCTATATATAATACAATGAGTGTCTATTTTTTTCTTTAATTTTGAATAAATATATATATACACCACCGTATTTAAGTTTTTTTGTTTAATCAACATAAAATAACAAAAAAATGTTTTTTTTTTAACTAACAATTTTTAATCTTTCACTTCTCTATATAAAATAGTTTTTTTTTTCTTTTTTTTTAATTTAAACTTTTAACGATCACATTTGGGTTTCCCGAAAAGAATTTTTTTTTAGTTTATATTTGTTTTTGCGATTCTTTTTGTATTTGTATAGGCCTAAAATATCACTTGAAATGTTTCGACGACTTGCTCCGCGCTTTCCAAAAACATAGTCCGCTTTATTGAGTTGAGTGTCGTAGTTTAATTTTTATTTTATTTGTTGTTAAATATAATTTTTTTGGTTTTTAATTTTACTAGATATTTTGTTAGTTTCTTATAATTAAATAGTTTTTAACAATTTTGCACAACATTATAAATGAACAAGAACATAAAGAAACTATAAGTCTTGAACGATATTAATTTTAGTTTTTAGTTTTTTAGATGTTTATTAGAGTTTTTAGTTGAATGTTTTATTATTAAAATTAAAACTAGCCCGTTTTTATTTTGTTTTGTTTATTTTATTATAGATATATATTTACTTGATTTTAAAGTCTGTTGTAGCCCTCAACAAAACTTTGCTGCTTTTGTAGATGGATTGTTGCAATGTTTTTTTTGTTTTTATGTAGTTAATTGATTAATTATATTATTTGTATTTACTTATTTATTGATATATATGTTTGATGTGTGTATTGTAAATTAAAAATTGATAAACATAATTAAGTAAAATAACTTGAAAATTTAACTAAAACTTCTTTATAAATATTTGTTTTATTAAATATTTTTAATGGGAAATTGTTTTTTATGTTATAAGCTAATATATATTTTTTATATATATATATATATTTATATATATAAATATATGTTTATATAAATTTAATTGTTTTTAGTAAGATTTTGTGTATTGCCCTGATCTTGATTTTTTTTTTCAATTTTTCCAAAATTTTATATTAAATGTATGTATGATTTGTTCCCAAAATATTTTTTCTTAATTTTTTTTGTGAAAATTTCCTAATTTCGATGATTTTTTTTTCTGATTTATGTGTAGGGGGTGTTGTTGATTTTTTTTTTTTTTTTTGAAGTATTAGGGGGAGGATTTAGAGAAAGTGTGTGTAATTTTTTGCGTATTTTTTTTAGCAAATGCTAGCTGTATGGTAAATGGTATTTTAAACTGTATGTTCCGGTGTCAGTGTTATTTTGTGTTATTTCGTAAGGGTGTATTTTGATATTTGCTTTCAAATTGCTTTGAAAGTCTATATTTTTGGGTGTTTGTGTGTGTGTTTTTTATTTTTATTGAGAAGTTTGGTAGCTTTTTTTTATATAGATTTTGTAATAAATAAAAGCCTTTTGGGTAAATTGTTTGAATTTTGAACTTAAAACGTGTTTGCCAATTTGAATTTTGATTTGAAAATTTAAAAAATTATTACTTGTTTTGTTTTTGGTTTTAAATTAATTATAATTATTCTTAAAAGTTAGTTTTAATTTTTATTTTTTCTTAATTTCTCTAAGCAATAACTTTAATTTCGTAGAAAATTTGTTGCGTTGTTTTCTTTTTTAATTAAATTTTTATTTTTGTTGACTTTGTACTCTTGGTTCCGAAATTAGTTATTTTTTTTTGCTTGGTTTCGTATATGTATTAACTTTTGTTTGATTGACTTTTGTTTTTTGTTGTTTTCGAAATCGTTTAAATTTTGTTTTCCTTAAGTTGCTGAGATATTTTGCTTCAAGTTTCGTTATTTTTTGTTTTTTTTTTTTTTAACTAAAAAGTATTGTCCGTTCTATTGGGTTATAAACTGAAAGTGGTTAAGTTCTATATATTGGATTCTATTGCTCAATTTTTTGTATGGTAAAGTTTATAATATTTCTTGGTCTATTGCGATTTTAAATTATGATGATTAGACCTGAAATTGAAGAAAAGGACAAACAATTTGTTTTAAGAAAAATAACAAATTCATGCAAGCGTAGGTATATGGTGGTATAAGTTTGATGTGAAGAATGTTTTAAATTCCGTCAGTTACAAGTAAATTTGGATCATTTATGATGATGGTGTCTTTGGAAAAATAAACTAGAATATGAAAAAGATAAAAAGCAAATATAAATACAGTAAAAATAAAGAATTTTGTTTAAAAAAATAATTTTCAGCTGCAAAAGATATGATATTTTGATTCATTTAGATATGTTCAAGATTTAGTGCAGAGTTCAAGCCGTTTTTCCAAAGCCGTGTGAAGTTAGGAAAGAAATTTTGGTTGAATTGATTTGCCATCAGTCTTTCTGTTCTAAGTGTAGCATTTTTATTTATCCTTGTGTTTTTCTTGTGCGCTCAACCAAGTTTTCATAAAATGATCGGACGTATGAGCTGTGCTATAAACAGGAAGTCTTTTCGTGCAAGCGTCATAATGTCCTACTCGCTACTACTCGAACTATTTGTAAGATTGAGTCCTCCTTGACATTTTTTTTTCTTCCAAGAAAAATGAAGTGTTAAATACCTACATATGTATGTGCATTTTAATATTCTGATATCGTGTGAATGTCAGTGTCTTCAGTATTTGTCAGTAATCGAGATAAGAAGAATAACGATACAACGCTTTATTGATAAATTAAAAATAATTCAAGGCATATTGCCAACACTTTTAATACATATAACGGTGTCTGATCATATCGGAAATTCAACTAAGAGTGTTCATTGAAATGGAAAGAGTCAAGTATTTTCGTATTAAGATTTAAGTTTCAAACTCAAATATTCAAGTCGGAAATGCTTATTACGAAACAACACTTTTTGTACAACTATTTTATAATTATAATTAAGAAAATAGAACTGAACATTTTCCGAATTACTGGATGTCGATCAACGATTAAATATTAAACGGAAATGATATTTTAAAAAATTGTATATACCAAAATATATTCAGTAGAACTCATGGAGGTTTTTTTTCGCTTTTTCCTTCAACTGAATCCTTTGAATTCTTTGATGTCTTAATTTATAAGATAATGTCTCAGTAGAAAGATAATAATTTTGTCAAATCTCTGAATGTAAAACGTGCAGTCAGAAACTTTTTATAAAAATCACTGCGAAATAAAATATAATAATAAAAATTCAGTAGAACTCTCAGCGCCATTTAACTTTTAATTAAAAGTAACTTTGCTGTTCAATTTGGTTTGAGTCAATCAAAAATAAAAAATTATCCAAAGGGCATTGTTGTGACAAAAATTAGCACATTTTTGTTTACTACACGAAAACTCAAGATATGAATAATGTTTCCATGTTTTTTAACATAACAAAAGTAGGTATTTGATATTTTATCTTTTCCATACAATCACGTGTACGATTCAATTTGTTTAAAGATTTGAAGAATTCAAGCCGGCCTTTAACTAGTTATAATAACTTAGTATGAATTCTCTGAGCATACCTCACTACAATATAATAATATATTATGCAATCGCTAAAACAATTGGGGTTTTATCCAGATATTCATATTTGTAATTTTCAGTTGCAAAGCCAACTATTGCAATCAAAACATTAAAATACTGAACTGATCGTTTTATGTTATTGATGATTGCCTTCGAATTGTTCGCTTGAAATCCTGCAGTACAGTTCAATAAAAATTTGAATAGTGAGGTCAAAACATGAAGAAAGTAGTTTGCGAAACAGATGAAATGTATTTAGGTTCTTCCTTTTGCACTAAGTGGTTTTCGAGAAGTGTTTAGAACTTAAAAAAATTTTTTTGGTTTCATGAAACCACGAGGCAAGTAAAACTCTTTTACGAATCATTGGCATTTCGCAATATTCTTGGTTTTTGCCTTGTGTACCGGATTATTTGACTCACTAGCTGTATCGGTGTAAATCATGATCAAAACACACACAGAATATAAATGCTACACGGTCAGCTGTTGCGAGCCATCCGCTCCACCATACTGCGACATGCGACAGATGAAAATTGAGGCGATGGAAAAAAAGTTTCACTATAAGAAACTGCATCGGAATAGACTTGGTCGCATGCCTCTTAGGTAGTGCGATGAACGATCTTCTAGTGTAGGAGTAACTTTCCAATAAAAATAAAAAAAATTAGATCAAATCGCACTTAAAGTCAACCGTAAGATAAATAAGATTCCATCTTTCACTTAAGTTGTTGTTATTTCAAGCTCGATATTGCATGTGTGTCAGCACAAAAACTTGCATAATTTTGATGTTGTATTGAATATTTCAATTTTAAATTTCTTTTTTGTCTAACACCTTTAAAGATCTTTTGAACTGAATCATTGAAAAATCGTTTATTAAATATTCTGAACTGTGAGTGGCTATCACTTTAAACAAAAAACTCGCGTCATGTTTTTTCATGAGCCGTCGGTGTTCGTCATTATGCAAATAATTCGTTCATCAATAGTTTTTATATCATAGCTTCTTTTATTGATTTGGATTTATGGATTTCTTTTGTAAAAACCAAATACTTGTTCTTAAGAATTCAATTAAGTTGAAATATTGTTCGTCAAGTTGTCATGTTGTTTTTCCTCGAGTTCGTAAAAGTATCAATTTTTTTAAGTAATTTTAAATTCAAAATCTTAAAAACCAACTTTAGAGCAAAAATAGCGGACTTTCCCTTATTTTTAGGTCGAAAAACCCTTAGCAGACCTGGTAATCAAATACTTTTTTATATAGCGGAAAACGGTTACAATCGCCACAATTTTTATTTGAAAAGATTGATAATTGATCGTCGAAAGATAATGTGTTTGTCAGAATATCTCTTTTTTAACATCAGGAACAACTACTGTTTTGTAGTGTTACTAAAAATTTCCTACTTCGATTATCATAAACGATAGTTTTAGTTTGCAGTAATGTAAATTGACAAATAACATGGTTTTGAGAATATCTGTCCAATTTTGTATAGTCTCATGTTACTTTTCAAAAATGCAGTTTCAAGAAACTTTGACTTTGTTCTGAAAACATCTTTAATATGGAGTTGATTTAAAATACACAATGCATCGTTAACCGTTGCTAGAAAGTCATAACGATGCAAAGAATTTCAATTGAAATTTAAGTCAAACCAAAGCGCTCTTTTAATAAAAAAAAAAGATTTTATCTAACAAAAACTACTGTTAATATGGATTCAAAACTTGAAAAAAAAAGACTTAATTGGTATTATATAACAAATGTCGCGGCAAACGTACAAAACTCAATAAGTTGATACTTTTAGATATTTTTTCAGTGAATATAATGTTCTTGTATATTTTAATGATGATTTTAAAAAAATATTATTTGTCTTAAAGACATCTCGAAATATTATTTTGAATTTAAAGCAATACATAAGGTTAGAGTCTTAAATAACCGTGAATATCCTTCTTTGAATTGTGTTTTGAACAAATGGTTAAATTATCAAATTTTGAAAATGGAATTGTTCAAAATATGAACAACTATATTGTACATTTCTGGAGTTGAATTGAAAAATGAAAATGATTGTGCAAATGAATAGAAAATCCGTTATGTAAAACTTATAATATTTCAATATTTAGGCAATCTCACGAAGAAGATTTAAAAAAGGAATGAATAATTCTTTTTTAAATGAGTTTTTGAGGAACACGATTGCTTTATGCCTGATTTTTATATGATTATTCCATAAATGGATTGAAAAAGTAAATGCTTGAAATATATGCATAATGTTTAGGTTTATCCTTGGACACCAATTTCAAGGATTAAAAAAGCTTGTATTTTGTACAGGTAACTTTTAAAATTCTCTTATACGATGTCCTCTTTAGCTTTCCTGTTTATCCTTAAGTTTAATTGTTTTACCTTACACTACATATATAGTTTTTTAAAATTATCATCACTTTTGTTGTCCTTCCTTGGTCCTCATAATTCAAAAATAGCTCACTTGAATCTTCTTGAACATTCTTCTTGATCTCACACTCACGGTCACCTTTTTTTCTTTTGCACTTGTTTTTTTTACAATCTTTCTCTACATCACATTTTGAATGATTTTCAATTTTTTCTTTTAATATACTTTTTTAAATGTTCTTTATTTAACTTTGGAAATTATATATATAAAAAAAAACAGAGGAGCCCTAGAGCACATAAAAGTTCAAAAAAAAAATCCTGTCGACTCGTGTTACAAAATGGCGGCTAAGTTTGGCAATTTTTTTAACACATTCGCAATTCACTCTATAGGTACCATAATGAGATTTTAGAGAAGAAAAGGAATAAGAATATTGTTAAGGACAAAGAAGGAGTAGACGAAAATGAAGAAGCCGAAAAAGAAGAAGAAGACGACCAACAACATTATCTCGTAGAAAGTTTTGCAAATGCGCTTTGAGAATTCTATCTTTGAGTTTTGCTTTTGTGCATTCGGAAGATTCAAAATGGCTATAAACGTTTAGATTTAGAGAAAATGAAGAAAGCGATTAAAAAGATAACGTGTCAAAGCAAAGAAAGGAAGAATAAAATAATATGGAATATCAAAAACTAATAAAATGCTGAGAATAACAAAAGAAGTGAAAAAGGGTTTCAAAGACACAGTCAAAGGTATTAGATCACAAATTTAAAGTTCTTGGATTTTTTTTGAAGTTGAAAGTTTAAAACAGTTTTTGAGTCCTTTTTTAATGCAGCACACTTATTTGTATTTTCATTTTGAGTTAAGTCTTCTTCAAATTGTGTTATGTTAAAATTTTCACTGTTTGCTTTTATTAAATAAATTTTTATTTTTCACTGTAGAATTCTGACGGAACTTGAACTTTTTCACATTTTAAGTTTTTAATTTTTTTTTTCTTTTTTTTTTTAATAAAAGTTTTTTTGAACTTAAAATATTTTTTAAAAGTTATTTTATTTAATTTTTAATATTAATTTTGCAAAATAAAAAATAACTTGCTTTGATTTATTGTATGGTTGAGAAGAATGGAAAAAAATGTTGCCGGAAAAATATGTTGTGTGTTGTATAACCCAGCTAAAGGCTTATTATGTTTTGCATTGCAATTTTTTAAACTCAACATCGTCGAAGTCGACATCATCTGAAATCAGGAAACGAGTGTTTATCTTAGTATTTGTGAATAAAGGCGCACAAATACATGTGGCATATACATTTTGTGTGTGTTTGTAAAGAAAATTGGAGGGAAATATATCTACAACAACGAACATGCAGTTGCAATTTTGCAAAATGCATCCATTGAGTCCCCTTTTGGTAGTGTATCGTATTTCGTGTATGGCCTATGCTTGCTAAGGCCTTATGCCCACACCATAGACTTGCTTGCCCTTGTGCAAGTGGATGCTCAATCAGCCCTCGAACTCGCACGGACATGGACATGACACCCACCCCTGTGCCCATGACAACAGAGAAAAGTGCATTTCATTCACCTACAACAGGGGAGAGGCAAGTAGACTAGCGAGTGAGTTGAATACCTCAAATTTGCAACTCACCCCAAAGGGTCAAAACTGCATTTTAACATGCCGGCAGACGTATAGCCATAGTGCACACAGTCTGCCTCTACACGCACTCCACCCTCAAAAAAGCCCATCACACATCACCCAACTGCCAACTGCGTATAGCCAGCCATCCTTCTGCCTCAGGTTCAGCTCCTGTTCGATTGATGCTGGTTGTTCCTATCCTCTTTTGGAGATGGAGACTGTGGTCCAAAAATAGTGGACAGTGTGGACTGACCCCAAACCTGTGTGAGTAAGCGTTTCCTTCTATGTATTTGTGCGAAAATTTCGATGTGCGTACGTACTTTAACAATAAGCATAGTTGAGGTGGATTTTTGGACAGTAGGCCTGCTTTTATTCTTCGGTCGGTCCCTCTATTGATATATTGACATTTTCTTTTCTTTGTATTGGATATAGGTGGATAGGGTGAGTGTTTGGGGGAGTCTCATCGCCGAGGACGACGTCCGCATAGTATATGTGTGCGTAACGCATCCACAAAATTGCGATAGGATGAAAAAAAAACCGATGTGTAGTCGTCGTGGTATTTTTCAACGCGCACTGCATCGCCGTCAAACGGATGCGCTAGGGTCTCGCTTCTCTTTCTGTTTTTATTTTTCATTTTTTTGCAAACGCCGCTGTCGCTGTAGCGGAAAAGTAAATAAATGACCTTTGCTTGCAACAAGGATGTACTATGCTATAACATTTTTTCCTCCTTTCCTTGTTGCAGTTATGTTGGGCTTGTTTTTTCCCCGTTAGCCAGGATATTATTTATGATGCACATGCCAAAGATGAGGGTATAATGTGTTCATTGTACCTGTGGCCCTTTCTACCCCTTAATAGCATTTTGCTGCGGAAGGGTATTGCTATATGGAGTATACAAAAAATGAATGCGCTGCGTATCATGCGTGCCAGAAATCCAATTGCAGTTTTACTTGCTGTGCTGTGTGGCGTGAAGAAATTTGCGTATATTCCCGGGTGCAGCGCAGGAAATTTTTTTTCTTATATACACATAAATTAAATATACAAGTATATGTGGGTGGTGAATGTGGTGGTGGAGATAAGAGAAAATTAATAACGAAATTAAAATGGATGATTGCGCTTAAAAAAATCTCCGCGATTATTTGTATTTAAGGCCTCGCCTAGTAACGATTTTTCCTTTAAAGAGGATGTTTTTTCAGAAAGCATGTACCTACATATACAATATATACATCGTTTGTTTAGTCACATGAAGGTTTGGTTGATTTACATCCAGATTTTCACAGGGATAGGAAAGAATGATTCCACTACCCGCGAATATATCGCCTTTTGCCATTGGTAAGGACTGAAAAGGATATTTTTTATAACAGCTAGACCGCGACAGTTGTATTCCTTATCCGCCAGCACAAGGTCTTAGTTTCTATAGCGCACAAATAACTCAAAGAAGTTTAACAACTGAATATCAATTTATACATTTTCCAAAGCATTTCGCATTCTGTTCTGATGTGGCATCTATATATATACAGATGGGTTCCACCCAGTCTGATCAGAGGGGAAGACGAAACTCTTTCTTGCTGAGTAAGGCCTTAAGCTGCGTTCTTAGCGACGTCCAATTTCTGCTCACATAAAATGGTTACTAGATTCAACCCAGAAACCTTAACTTAGAAACGAATAGAACGAATAGTTTATTTATTTTATATACAGCTTTATCCTTATTCATAAACAATAATTTAGGAAATGGTTTAAAGAAAAAAATTGTTCTTCACTAACGGTATTTCTCGCATTTTGATATCAATAACACAAGTTTTAGAAATTGCATACCCTGGCTAAGAGAGGTAGATACTATAGGTTACCTTCTAAAGGAATGATTTTTTGCTTTCGACTATCTCGAAAACGGCCCAACCGATTCTTTCGAAATTTTACACATATATCAATTTATACTCAATGTATACTACACGTACATACTTACCAATATTTTTACCATATTTTGTTCATACTTTTTTAAAGATATTAATGGTTAGGATAGCAGTTATTTTGTGAACTTCTCACTTGAAACCTTTTCATACGACACATTTTGACCTGTCCAAAAGTTCAATTTAACCGAAAGAAGAACAGATTTTACGATACGGAGTTTCAGTTTGTTAGTTTGTTAGTTTGTTAGTTTGTTAGTTATTAGTTTGTTAGTTTGTTAGTTTGTTAGTTTGTTAGTTTGTTAGTTTGTTAGTTTGTTAGTTTGTTAGTTTGTTAGTTTGTTAGTTTGTTAGTTTGTTAGTTTGTTAGTTTGTTAGTTTGTTAGTTTGTTAGTTTGTTAGTTTGTTAGTTTGTTAGTTTGTTAGTTTGTTAGTTTGTTAGTTTGTTAGTTTGTTAGTTTGTTAGTTTGTTAGTTTGTTAGTTTGTTAGTTTGTTAGTTTGTTAGTTTGTTAGTTTGTTAGTTTGTTAATTTGTTAGTTTGTTAGTTTGTTAGTTTGTTAGTTTGTTAGTTTTTTAGTTTGTTAGTTTGTTAGTTTGTTAGTTTGTTAGTTTGTTAGTTTGTTAGTTTGTTAGTTTGTTAGTTTGTTAGTTTGTTAGTTTGTTAGTTTGTTAGTTTGTTAGTTTGTTAGTTTGTTAGTTTGTTAATTTGTTAGTTTGTTAGTTTGTTAGTTTGTTAGTTTGTTAGTTTGTTAGTTTGTTAGTTTGTTAGTTTGTTAGTTTGTTAGTTTGTTAGTTTGTTAGTTTGTTAGTTTGTTGGTTTGTTTAAGTTTATTTTTGTTTGTTAAGCTTTGTTAGTTTGTTTTAGTTTGTTTAAATTTGTTTTAGTTTGTTTTAGTTAGTTTTAATTAGTTTAGTTAGTTTAAGTTAGTTTAGTTTGTTTAAGTTTGCTAACTAAATAGTTATTTTTTTCTAGCTATGCAGTGTATAGCTCTAGTATTGTGCCAAATTATAGGTAGGTATGCCAGTTTTGTTATATTTTTGAGAAGGTCTGTATAGCCCACAAATGTTAAAATTGGGGTTGTTAATAATATCAACCTTTATGAATTAGAAATTTGGGGCTTAATATTTGGATTGAAATTTGCAAATATGTATGTACATTTAATGAAAATGATTTCACATTTTTCTAGCGATAGCAAAGATTTTTGTTAATAGACATAAAGCACATTACTTTTTTCTCTCAATTCTTCAAATTAACAAAATTTCAATAAAAGAACACCGCGTACTAAGATACATTTTTATATTCGACAATCCCTTATTTTCATTTCCACCACAACTTAATATAGTTACCCTACGCACACGGATAAATGTATATAAAAGATATGTGAAAAAGTGTATACAGTAAAATAATTAGCAGCCAGCCATTCCATTGCCCTCCTCACTGATAATCGTCATCAGTTTTGGTTTTTCACGTGCCTTTCTTCTGCCGAACTGAAATGGGGGAGTATGGACCATCGAGCTAGCCGTAATCTCACACTATTTCCCGATGCATAAATCCACAGAGCTGTATGTAACACAGAGAGAGTGTCCTTTTTACCCAGTATTCGGGCAGTTGATATGACACTGGTGGCTGGAACACATTTTGTTAGCATGTCCGTACATACATATATATATCACTGTGTAGAAGGGGACATAGTATCCTCCTGCTTGTGTGCAGTGCAGCTCCCCCCTTAAATGCACATTTATCGTATAGTGTCGATGCAATTGTTGTCCTCTACGTCCTCGCACACGTCGTCGTCGTTGTCCTCGCTCGGTTGCTGTAAAATGATCGCATGTACATGAACGAGTCCTTAACACATGTATATAGCTCACTGATGATACTGGAACCAGGAGTTGGGTCTCGGGAGTAGGTGGCGAACGCACTTAACTATGTATGCTCATTTGTATATTTAAATGCATTTTATAAATCCAATTTTATGTACACCACAAATTGATGCGTGCATGCGTGTAAAATACGCTTGCATAGCCACATAAATATTTAATTAAAATTTGTTAATTTCTTTTGTTTCTTTATGTTGCTATGTTAAGCAATAATGTATATAGTATTGTCTGTTCCGTTTTTTTTTTTGGTTTTTGGTTGATGATGATAATACTGATGTTCTTCCTACTCCTTTTTGGTCGGATATCTTGATAAAGCAATCGTGTCTGCCGCAAAAGAAATACCTACTGTCTCTACTTTCTTCAACTTCAAAGTCCAAGAGTCTATTGTGGTCATTGCATCCTTCCCGAAATAAACTTTCGAGGTCATACGCTCATCGTCATCATCAACACACTCTATTTCTTGTTGTTGCTAATTTGTAGTGTGTGTGTGGGATTGTATATGCTCAGTTCAGAAAATGTCCTTCCTCCCTTCACCATCCTCATTAGGAGGGTGTAAAGAAATGAAAATCTTTGGAAAAAGGTTCATGACCTTGACATAGGTCTCCAAGTCTAAACATTTGATTTGGTGTAGCATACGAACATTTTTGATTTTTCCCTTTTTGCATTCCTTTATGCGAAAATTCTGGCAAGGAAGGATATGGGTTCACGAGTAAAAGAGGTTGAAACTTCTTCTCCTGATTTTTTGTTTTGCTTTTTATAGGTACCTAGTTTTTCTCTGCATATAGATGGAATAGGGATTGGGACCAAGAAAAGAGGGACGATGTGTGTCCTTGTGGGGCTAGCAAAAAAGGATGAATGTGAAATGCACACACAATCAACACACACGCATCTTCCTTCCATTTTGAAAGTGATAATAAAAGTTGTTGTGTGCCACACGAGGCTTTATCAAAGGAGGTAGCAAATGGCAAGATATGGGCGAGTGGAAGATGGTGGTGGTAGAAGTTTTTGGTATTTACCAAAAACTTGTTGGAAGTGATTGACTTTGACCTCGAAAATGTATGGATGGTGTATCTGATGAGCCGGCAGGGGGAATAAGAATTTGTTTTCAAAGTGATTAGAAGTGAAGTTCTGAAATTTAAGATAAAACGAAATTAAAAAGAGGATTTCATCATATACGTAAGAATGTTGATGTACGAGTATATTTTGAAAGAACTTTATGTACGGGATTTTGGATTTTTTTTTACCCAATTATCAAAAATTTGTGCACTCTCTGTTTTGATTTAAAAAAAAAACCTTCCACTGATGGAATGCCAGTTGATTTAATGAAGTTCACAAGTTCTCTTTCTATCTTTAAATTCATATTGCTAACTAAGAATAAATATCTATACACATTTATAAAAACGAAGTGCTTGTTAGTGATTTCAGAATGGTGCCGTGACATTTGGCCATGCGTCATATGGCCATATTTTGAAATATGGCAATATGACACTTTCAAAATGTGTCATGTGGCCATATTTCAAAATATGGCTATCTGTCGCTTTGCCAAAGTGTCATATGGCTATTATGGCCGCTCAAAACAACTTGAAAAATTCTAAATTAAAAATTAAAGGAACTGACATATATGCGGATATAAAACAAACCATTCAAACGACAAAAAATACAAAGAAGAATTTATATAGGTACCATTTAAATACATGTATGTACATATGTTTTTGTATGTACCTAGTATTAAATTAATTTATTTCGAACAATAAATTGTAGTACTATTTTCTACTATTCTTCTACAAATAGGACACAGAATAGAATTATTTTTATAACTAAGTTTTCTTGCTGTGAAATTAAAGTTGAACTTTTAAAAAACATTGTCAATTTACAGTATACCTACATACATACCTACTCGTACATACTTAAGTTTATATTTAAAATAGAAAAAAATCTTGATTCGCGCAAAAAATTCGCGCGAATTTTTTTTCACACCCCAAATTGATTATTTCGTGGGCCAAATTTATTTCTCCGCCCGTTACGTTTTGCGCGAATCAAGATTTTTCTATTTTAAATATTAACTTAAGGAATAAAGTTGAAAATATATTCTTGCAAATTGACAATGTTTTCTAAAAGTTCAACTTTAATTTCACACAAGAAAACTTATCCATAAATTCATTTAATTGTTTAAATAGCAAACTACATTAAACTTAGCAACGAATTTTTTTCACATCCCAAATTGATTCTCGCTTCGGCAAAATTTGAATTGCATTGCCATTTGACGCTTTTAGAAAAGTGTAATTGAACCATATGGCTAAAAGTCGCAGAAAAATATGGCCAAATGACAGATGGCCATATTTTGAAATATGGCCACATGACACATTTTGAAAGTGTCATATTGCCATATTTCAAAATATGGCCATATGACACATGGCTAAATGTCACGGCACCTTTCAAAATATCAGCTTTTTACTTTATGCGTACAATAGACCTGTATACGGTATACTAATAAAAAAAATTCAATTTTTAAATGTGTTTCTGTCTGTCAGTTTGTTCCGGTTAATCTCGGAAGCGCTTGAAACGATTTTGACGGGATTTTCACTGGCGAATAGCTGTTGTTGTAAGAGTAACTAAAGCTATTTTAATTACACCAGATGGCGCGGATGTCGCTTCTTTCAAAAATTCTTATTTGTATTCCGATTTTGACAGGGCTTACTCAGGCAGATAGCTGATGTTCTAAATTTAATTAATTTCTTTAACTACCCCTAGGTGGCGCTGGATATACTTTTTCCAATTCTTATTTATGGATGTAATATTGTTTTTTGTGTTCTATTGCAGGTGTCTAAGCTAGAGAAAAGGAAGGTGTCTATGAGACTTTGTAGTCTATTTTTTACTTGCTCTATAGGGCAAGTATTGGTTTCATGCAGAACAAAATCGATGATAGAGAACCAAAAAGTGGTTTCCGCAATACCGTCCGTGTCGGTCTGTCTATGCGTCTGTGCGGATGTGCGCTTTTTGACGTCATACTACAGCCTAAACGGCTTGACGGATTTTCTTCAAACTTGATATTTATAGCAGTTTGAAAAAAAAACATTATCGAGGTTCTTTTTATTTCGTTGTAGCCTGGCTCGAATTGGTACCTTTCAAGTAACGAAAACGGCTCAAATGATTTTGATTAAACTCAAAACTTAACTTACCTAAAATATTTCTAACAAAACTGCGTGTTTTGTTTTTGACTTAAATGGTCGTAAAGAAAATCATGTTTAAACGGCTTTTTTTCAAATGGCCATAAGTACTCAACGGTTTGATTGAATTGACTCAAACTTCGTTTGGCATAGTTCTTTATACTGTTCCATAAGATGAAATTTTTTCATCAAAACATTTCTAAACGGTGGCTTCCATACAACGAGCTGTTCAGTTTTAGCCAACTTTTTTTTTTTTTTTTTTGTATTTTATCAAAAATGGCTTTAACGATTTTGATTAAACTTTGGTATAATATTCTTTTAGTGTTCTTAAGAGAACTGCGTTTTTTGTTTGCAAAAAATGTAAATAACGGATCGAAAAAATCGAAAATTAAATATATTTTCTATTGAATCTGTAAAAAAAAGAGGTTTATACCACTATATCCCGAAAAAAGCTCGAATGACCAAAACCTAAAAAATCCACAATTACAGCCATTGTCTCAATCTGGATTTGGTTTTATTTAGGAAGTTTTCTTTAATCCAAAGACGAATTCGAAAGATAAAATACAATGTAAGAAAGAACACGATATCGTGTCCAGAAACATTAGAGTACATCAGTATCAACCTTTCATTTCTGACTGATGGGTTAATTTGGAACTCGGTTCTTCGGATAAAGTATAACTATTTACGAAAATAAGGCCGCTACCTAGAAAATTTAAATGTATAAAAGGCTATTGGCAACTGATTTTAATATGTTTTGATTAGAGAAAACGTTAAAGGCATGCAAAATATTTGTTCTTCATTTTTTACCGACATATCAACCGTACTTACAATTCTGTGAGAGCTTTAGAGAGGAACTTGCCATGGCTTTAAAGAAATTCATTGTTTTGTTCTCAAAGCATTTAAACAACGGCCCTTACCTAAAGTTGATGATTTGATCACCAGCCTGGGCAGCAATTTTTCTATATTCCCCCAGTTTCAACTGGATGGGATTTTCGTGAGATAAATTTCACCTTAATCTCACAGCACCACCAAAATTAGTTTTCCTATCTTTCCATTCATTCTCTCTTAAAAGCTCACACAGTGTTTATTCATTGCAAGATAACAAAACAAAAATATGGAAAAGTCTTAATAATATCCTTTTTTGATTATGGTAACACTACTTGACTTTTATTGTATAATAAAAGTTATTATAGAGATAAGTTATCTTTTGATAGTGTTCGACACTTATATGTATGGCAGAAAAAAAAGCAACCATAAGGTTCAAACTGACAATTTATTCTCTTGCATATAATATATTTAGTTATTTTGAATACACAAAAATTATTTACATTTGGTGTCACTTAATTCAAGTCCATCCCGCTTAAATAGTGCTCTAATTTTTGTCACAGCTTTTGCAGGTGCCGTGAAATAAGGTAGATAGCAATAAAGTCGAATCGGTTTTATTTCGCAAAAAAATGGAAATAGAGGCGAATTGGAGTTTTTTTCTTAGTCGACTATATTTCCAACAAAAATGGTAATAATGTCGATCACCATTTCGGTTTTATTTCCAGTCAATGCACTAGGGAATTTCTTTCGATGATATTTCCATTATTTTCGATGTTATTTCCATTTAAAAAAAAGACAATTCTACGTTATTACCAATAAAATTTATGTTTATATCTTCCTTATTTGTATATTAAGCAATTGTTTAAGTTAAAATATATGATTATGGAAAAATAATTTTAGCATTATTAAGAAAGCTTGATTTAAAACTACGATTTATTACGGATTTTGGAAATAAACAGTAGGTAGTGAATTATATATTTGAATTTTGTAATCAAGCCTTTCGAATAAATAGTAGTCAAATATTCGCGCGCGCGAATATTTGACTACTATTTATTCGAAAGGCTTGATTACAAAATTCAAATATATAATTCACTACCTACTGTTTATTTCCAAAATCCGTAATAAATCGTAGTTTTAAATCAAGCTTTCTTAATAATGCTAAAATTATTTTTCCATAATCATATACATATATTAACTTTAACAATTGTTTAATATACGAATTTGGAAGGTGCGGAAAATATCCTGTTATGTTTGACCAGATATCAACACCAATTTCAATTTGTTTGCATACAGCGTTATTCCATACTATTTCGTCATTATTACCATTTGGATAAAACATATTTCGGTTTTATTTCCATATGTTTCTATGTAATAACCAATTTTAAATTTCCCACCAAAACAGGTATTACACAAATTTCCTTCGCTTTTATTGCCTACCTTTTTAATTCGACATTATTTCCTTCGGTTTAGGCAATAATGACGAAAAAGTAAATTCGGCCTTATTTCCACTGCGATGGAAATAAGGTCGATTTAATCTCATTCGGCCTTATTGCTATCTACCTTATTTCACGGCACCGCTTTTGCATACACCCTACGTATTAACTATCATAATATACCAAATGATTTCAATAGCTTTCACATAATTAACATTGTCACGTTTTTAGGGGCAACAACCGTCCTTCCCTTGTTCCCATACCTGCTTTAGCCAACACCTATACTACTTCTTACAAATTTAATTCACTTATATTATATTTTGTTTTATTTTTCAGATTAATCCATCATTCATCACTTTGAATGAGCCTATTTAAAACCTGGTGTGGAATCGGATTAGGTAGTAGATGAGCATCATAATTATTAGATCATTTGATTATCGCTAAGTTTTTGGTCCGAGAAAGTTACTCATTTAATTTTCCAAGCGCATTTCCAAACGGACAGACATACTGGACAGGACAGTACAGGATAGACATACAGGACGGACCGAAGGAAAAACAGACAGGACAGACAGACTGGACAAACAGACAGGCCAGACAGACAGGACAAACAGACAGGACAGACAGAAAGGACATACAGACAGAACAGACAGAACAGACAGAACAGCCGAAACAGACAGAACAGACAGAACAGACAGACAGGACTGACAGACAGGACAGACAGACAGGACAGACAGACAGGACTGACAGACAAGACAAACAGGACAGACAGGACAGACAGGACAGACAGGACAGACAGGACAGACAGGACAGACAGGACAGACAGGACAGACAGGACAGACAGAACAGACAGGACAGACAGGACAGACAGGACAGACAGGACAGACAGGACAGACAGGACAGACAGGACAGACAGGACAGACAGGACAGACAGGACAGACAGGACAGACAGGACAGACAGGACAGACAGGACAGACAGGACAGACAGGACAGACAGGACAGACAGGACAGACAGGACAGACAGGACAGACAGGACAGACAGGACAGACAGGACAGACAGGACAGACAGGACAGACAGGACAGACAGGACAGACAGGACAGACAGGACAGACAGGACAGACAGGACAGACAGGACAGACAGGACAGACAGGACAGACAGGACAGACAGGACAGACAGGACAGACAGGACAGACAGGACAGACAGGACAGACAGGACAGACAGGACAGACAGGACAGACAGGACAGACAGGACAGACAGGACAGACAGGACAGACAGGACAGACAGGACAGACAGGACAGACAGGACAGACAGGACAGACAGGGCCCTATTCTGTTTGCATTGTACATCGATGATATAGTTGACATTCTTCCTGGTGGAGTAACATTTGCAGGACATCTCATCAAGGTCCTGCTTTACGCAGATGATCTGGTATTGATTGCGGATAACCCTTTTTCACTTCAACTACAAATTAATAAGCTTCAAGCCTACTGCGAATCATGGGATCTGTGTATTAACATCAATAAAACAAAGGTAATGATTTTTGAGAGCCGTCAACGTTCAAGGCTTGCGGAAGAAACTTGGCATCTTAATAATGAGCTGATTGAGATAGTGCGCGCGAATTTAAATACCTCGGTGTGTTGTTTGTCTTTAATTTAAGCCTTAACAAGCATGCCAAAGAAAAAAGCTGTGAAGCAAAATTGGCACTGAACATGATGTGGTCTAAATTCTTTGCTAATCAAAATATTGATCTTTTATCAAAATACAAAGTTTTCAACGCTACAGTAAATACCTGTCTCTGTTACGGCGTTCAAGCATTTGGAGTTTGCCCCTTTGAAGAATTCGAAGTTGTGCAAAGGTATTTCTTCAAACGAATATTTCGATTACCCAACTCAACTCCGACCTATGCTATTCATGTGGAGTCTGGTTTGGCTCCCATTTACATTCAGAATCTGAAATCTCACTCAGACTATCTAATAAGAGTTATGGAAAGGAGTGGAAACAGTCTACATAAAGCAATATTGGTAAGATTATTACAGTCCAATGCTTCTTCATTTAGGGAATGGAATCAGCTAGGACTAGCTCACGATATTTCTGTGAGGCTATTAGAAACTAACGTCTCCAATTGGAAGGTTATATTCGCGAACATCATAGCCAAAGTCGGTGAAAAAATATACGACCAACATTTAACTAGGGCCTCAACGTCAAGTTCCAGACTGTTTTATAAAAACCTGAACCACCAAATCTATACTGATGAAAATTACTTTAGCTCAAAATACTCTCCTCAAATTATAAGCACTATTTTCAGAGCTAGGGTTGAAATTCTTAGTCTCAATTACATACCACATAGAACAGATTTACAACCGACTTGTAGCCTATGTAACAGAAGAGAATCAGAAAACGTGTACCACTTTATTGGCAATTGCCCTATCCTGCAAGAAATCAGACGGTTGTATTTTCAAGAAAGTTTTCTGTCTTTGAATAGTTTCTACGAAATACTAAATGGTCAGAGGGGCTGGCTCAATTTATATAAATTCTGTAACCATGCCATGGCTTATCGCAACAGCTTCTAATCTCTTTTAAAAAGCATTCATAATCTTCAGTTACGGTTTTTAAAATATCTATTTTATGTTTCAAGTCATTTAAGAATTGCTATATTTGGTGTTTTTCAAATTGTTCAAAACACACGCTTTTATGTTGCAAATCATTAAAATTGTTATCTTTGGTGTTTTCAATTGCTCAAAAACACAACCTTTCATGTTGCAAATCATTAAAATTGTCATGTATCCTAAAATTTTAAAATTTATAATCACCACTTTTAAAACTTATAATCTTTTTATCTTTGAAGTTTTTAAAGTGCTCTAAAAACACAAACTTCTATGTTTCAAATCTTTAAAATTGTTAGGAATTTTAAAACAAAAATTTAAAATGACCATTTGAGGTTTTAAATCATCTAAACTCTAAACTAATTATCCTTTATGTTTTAAATTATTCTAAAATACTTGTTCTTTATGCTGAAAATCATTAAAATTGTATTTAATTTCTAATTAAAATTTTAAATCTATGTATTTGGTATTTAAATTATGTAAAATCTTAAGCTTTTGCGTTGCAAATTACTAAAATTGTGAATTACTCAATTCTTGATTTATTTATTTTTTCAAATTGTAAATTTGATCAACTTACATATTTTATAAATAAGATTTTGTATTACATTTCTTTTTTTCAAATATTGTATGTATATATTTTTAATGTCATATCCGGCAGACGGCATCCGCCATGTTCGTATTTCTGAAACAAAAATATTGTATCACTTTTTTCATAAAATAAAGAAAATTAACTAACTAACTAACAGACAGGACAGACAGGACAGACAGAACAGACAGGACAGACAGGACAGACAGGACAGACAGGACAGACAGGACAGACAGGACAGACAGGACAGACAGGACAGACAGGACAGACAGGACAGACAGGACAGACAGGACAGACAGGACAGACAGGACAGACAGGACAGACAGGACAGACAGGACAGACAGGACAGACAGGACAGACAGGACAGACAGGACAGACAGGACAGACAGGACAGACAGGACAGACAGGACAGACAGGACAGACAGGACAGACAGGACAGACAGGACAGACAGGACAGACAGGACAGACAGGACAGGCAGGACAGACAGGACAGACACGACAGACACGACAGACACGACAGACACGACAGACACGACAGACACGACAGACACGACAGACACGACAGACACGACAGACACGACAGACACGACAGACACGACAGACACGACAGACACGACAGACACGAAAGACACGACAGACACGACAGACACGACAGACACGACAGAAACGACAGACAGGACAGACAGGACAGACAGGACAGACAGGACAGACAGGACAGACAGGACAGACAGGACAGACAGGACAGACAGGACAGACAGGACAGACAGGACAGACAGGACAGACAGGACAGACAGGACAGACAGGACAGACAGGACAGACAGGACAGACAGGACAGACAGGACAGACAGGACAGACAGGACAGACAGGACAGACAGGACAGACAGGACAGACAGGACAGACAGGACAGACAGGACAGACAGGACAGACAGGACAGACAGGACAGACAGGACAGACAGGACAGACAGGACAGACAGGACAGACAGGACAGACAGACAGGACAGACAGGACAGACAGGACAGACAGGACAGACAGGACAGACAGGACAGACAGGACAGACAGGACAGACAGGACAGACAGGACAGACAGGACAGAACAGGACAGACAGGACAGAACAAGACAGACAGGACAGACAGGACAGACAGGACAGACAGGACAGACAGGACAGACAGGACAGACAGGACAGACAGGACAGACAGGACAGACAGGACAGACAGGACAGACAGGACAGACAGGACAGACAGGACAGACAGGACAGACAGGACAGACAGGACAGACAGGACAGACAGGACAGACAGGACAGACAGACAGGACAGACAGGACAGACAGGACAGACAGGACAGACAGGACAGACAGGACAGACAGGACAGACAGGACAGACAGGACAGACAGGACAGACAGGACAGACAGGACAGACAGGACAGACAAGACAGACAAGACAGACAAGACAGACAAGACAGACAAGACAGACAAGACAGACAAGACAGACAAGACAGACAAGACAGACAAGACAGACAAGACAGACAAGACAGACAAGACAGACAAGACAGACAAGACAGACAAGACAGACAAGACAGACAAGACAGACAAGACAGACAAGACAGACAAGACAGACAAGACAGACAAGACAGACAAGACAGACAAGACAGACAAGACAGACAAGACAGACAAGACAGACAAGACAGACAAGACAGACAAGACAGACAAGACAGACAAGACAGACAAGACAGACAAGACAGACAAGACAGACAAGACAGACAAGACAGACAAGACAGACAAGACAGACAAGACAGACAAGACAGACAAGACAGACAAGACAGACAAGACAGACAAGACAGACAAGACAGACAAGACAGACAAGACAGACAAGACAGACAAGACAGACAAGACAGACAAGACAGACAAGACAGACAAGACAGACAAGACAGACAAGACAGACAAGACAGACAAGACAGACAAGACAGACAAGACAGACAAGACAGACAAGACAGACAAGACAGACAAGACAGACAAGACAGACAAGACAGACAAGACAGACAAGACAGACAAGACAGACAAGACAGACAAGACAGACAAGACAGACAAGACAGACAAGACAGACAAGACAGACAAGACAGACAAGACAGACAAGACAGACAAGACAGACAAGACAGACAAGACAGACAAGACAGACAAGACAGACAAGACAGACAAGACAGACAAGACAGACAAGACAGACAAGACAGACAAGACAGACAAGACAGACAAGACAGACAAGACAGACAAGACAGACAAGACAGACAAGACAGACAAGACAGACAAGACAGACAAGACAGACAAGACAGACAAGACAGACAAGACAGACAAGACAGACAAGACAGACAAGACAGACAAGACAGACAAGACAGACAAGACAGACAAGACAGACAAGACAGACAAGACAGACAAGACAGACAAGACAGACAAGACAGACAAGACAGACAAGACAGACAAGACAGACAAGACAGACAAGACAGACAAGACAGACAAGACAGACAAGACAGACAAGACAGACAAGACAGACAAGACAGACAAGACAGACAAGACAGACAAGACAGACAAGACAGACAAGACAGACAAGACAGACAAGACAGACAAGACAGACAAGACAGACAAGACAGACAAGACAGACAAGACAGACAAGACAGACAAGACAGACAAGACAGACAAGACAGACAAGACAGACAAGACAGACAAGACAGACAAGACAGACAAGACAGACAAGACAGACAAGACAGACAAGACAGACAAGACAGACAAGACAGACAAGACAGACAAGACAGACAAGACAGACAAGACAGACAAGACAGACAAGACAGACAAGACAGACAAGACAGACAAGACAGACAAGACAGACAAGACAGACAAGACAGACAAGACAGACAAGACAGACAAGACAGACAAGACAGACAAGACAGACAAGACAGACAAGACAGACAAGACAGACAAGACAGACAAGACAGACAAGACAGACAAGACAGACAAGACAGACAAGACAGACAAGACAGACAAGACAGACAAGACAGACAAGACAGACAAGACAGACAAGACAGACAAGACAGACAAGACAGACAAGACAGACAAGACAGACAAGACAGACAAGACAGACAAGACAGACAAGACAGACAAGACAGACAAGACAGACAAGACAGACAAGACAGACAAGACAGACAAGACAGACAAGACAGACAAGACAGACAAGACAGACAAGACAGACAAGACAGACAAGACAGACAAGACAGACAAGACAGACAAGACAGACAAGACAGACAAGACAGACAAGACAGACAAGACAGACAAGACAGACAAGACAGACAAGACAGACAAGACAGACAAGACAGACAAGACAGACAAGACAGACAAGACAGACAAGACAGACAAGACAGACAAGACAGACAAGACAGACAGACAGACAGACAAGACAGACAAGACAGACAAGACAGACAAGACAGACAAGACAGACAAGACAGACAAGACAGACAAGACAGACAAGACAGACAAGACAGACAAGACAGACAAGACAGACAAGACAGACAAGACAGACAAGACAGACAAGACAGACAAGACAGACAAGACAGACAAGACAGACAAGACAGACAAGACAGACAAGACAGACAAGACAGACAAGACAGACAAGACAGACAAGACAGACAAGACAGACAAGACAGACAAGACAGACAAGACAGACAAGACAGACAAGACAGACAAGACAGACAAGACAGACAAGACAGACAAGACAGACAAGACAGACAAGACAGACAAGACAGACAAGACAGACAAGACAGACAAGACAGACAAGACAGACAAGACAGACAAGACAGACAAGACAGACAAGACAGACAAGACAGACAAGACAGACAAGACAGACAAGACAGACAAGACAGACAAGACAGACAAGACAGACAAGACAGACAAGACAGACAAGACAGACAAGACAGACAAGACAGACAAGACAGACAAGACAGACAAGACAGACAAGACAGACAAGACAGACAAGACAGACAAGACAGACAAGACAGACAAGACAGACAAGACAGACAAGACAGACAAGACAGACAAGACAGACAAGACAGACAAGACAGACAAGACAGACAAGACAGACAAGACAGACAAGACAGACAAGACAGACAAGACAGACAAGACAGACAAGACAGACAAGACAGACAAGACAGACAAGACAGACAAGACAGACAAGACAGACAAGACAGACAAGACAGACAAGACAGACAAGACAGACAAGACAGACAAGACAGACAAGACAGACAAGACAGACAAGACAGACAAGACAGACAAGACAGACAAGACAGACAAGACAGACAAGACAGACAAGACAGACAAGACAGACAAGACAGACAAGACAGACAAGACAGACAAGACAGACAAGACAGACAAGACAGACAAGACAGACAAGACAGACAAGACAGACAAGACAGACAAGACAGACAAGACAGACAAGACAGACAAGACAGACAAGACAGACAAGACAGACAAGACAGACAAGACAGACAAGACAGACAAGACAGACAAGACAGACAAGACAGACAAGACAGACAAGACAGACAAGACAGACAAGACAGACAAGACAGACAAGACAGACAAGACAGACAAGACAGACAAGACAGACAAGACAGACAAGACAGACAAGACAGACAAGACAGACAAGACAGACAAGACAGACAAGACAGACAAGACAGACAAGACAGACAAGACAGACAAGACAGACAAGACAGACAAGACAGACAAGACAGACAAGACAGACAAGACAGACAAGACAGACAAGACAGACAAGACAGACAAGACAGACAAGACAGACAAGACAGACAAGACAGACAAGACAGACAAGACAGACAAGACAGACAAGACAGACAAGACAGACAAGACAGACAAGACAGACAAGACAGACAAGACAGACAAGACAGACAAGACAGACAAGACAGACAAGACAGACAAGACAGACAAGACAGACAAGACAGACAAGACAGACAAGACAGACAAGACAGACAAGACAGACAAGACAGACAAGACAGACAAGACAGACAAGACAGACAAGACAGACAAGACAGACAAGACAGACAAGACAGACAAGACAGACAAGACAGACAAGACAGACAAGACAGACAAGACAGACAAGACAGACAAGACAGACAAGACAGACAAGACAGACAAGACAGACAAGACAGACAAGACAGACAAGACAGACAAGACAGACAAGACAGACAAGACAGACAAGACAGACAAGACAGACAAGACAGACAAGACAGACAAGACAGACAAGACAGACAAGACAGACAAGACAGACAAGACAGACAAGACAGACAAGACAGACAAGACAGACAAGACAGACAAGACAGACAAGACAGACAAGACAGACAAGACAGACAAGACAGACAAGACAGACAAGACAGACAAGACAGACAAGACAGACAAGACAGACAAGACAGACAAGACAGACAAGACAGACAAGACAGACAAGACAGACAAGACAGACAAGACAGACAAGACAGACAAGACAGACAAGACAGACAAGACAGACAAGACAGACAAGACAGACAAGACAGACAAGACAGACAAGACAGACAAGACAGACAAGACAGACAAGACAGACAAGACAGACAAGACAGACAAGACAGACAAGACAGACAAGACAGACAAGACAGACAAGACAGACAAGACAGACAAGACAGACAAGACAGACAAGACAGACAAGACAGACAAGACAGACAAGACAGACAAGACAGACAAGACAGACAAGACAGACAAGACAGACAAGACAGACAAGACAGACAAGACAGACAAGACAGACAAGACAGACAAGACAGACAAGACAGACAAGACAGACAAGACAGACAAGACAGACAAGACAGACAAGACAGACAAGACAGACAAGACAGACAAGACAGACAAGACAGACAAGACAGACAAGACAGACAAGACAGACAAGACAGACAAGACAGACAAGACAGACAAGACAGACAAGACAGACAAGACAGACAAGACAGACAAGACAGACAAGACAGACAAGACAGACAAGACAGACAAGACAGACAAGACAGACAAGACAGACAAGACAGACAAGACAGACAAGACAGACAAGACAGACAAGACAGACAAGACAGACAAGACAGACAAGACAGACAAGACAGACAAGACAGACAAGACAGACAAGACAGACAAGACAGACAAGACAGACAAGACAGACAAGACAGACAAGACAGACAAGACAGACAAGACAGACAAGACAGACAAGACAGACAAGACAGACAAGACAGACAAGACAGACAAGACAGACAAGACAGACAAGACAGACAAGACAGACAAGACAGACAAGACAGACAAGACAGACAAGACAGACAAGACAGACAAGACAGACAAGACAGACAAGACAGACAAGACAGACAAGACAGACAAGACAGACAAGACAGACAAGACAGACAAGACAGACAAGACAGACAAGACAGACAAGACAGACAAGACAGACAAGACAGACAAGACAGACAAGACAGACAAGACAGACAAGACAGACAAGACAGACAAGACAGACAAGACACACAAGACAGACAAGACAGACAAGACAGACAAGACAGACAAGACAGACAAGACAGACAAGACAGACAAGACAGACAAGACAGACAAGACAGACAAGACAGACAAGACAGACAAGACAGACAAGACAGACAAGACAGACAAGACAGACAAGACAGACAAGACAGACAAGACAGACAAGACAGACAGGACAGACAGGACAGACAGGACAGACAAGACAGACAAGACAGACAAGACAGACAAGACAGACAAGACAGACAAGACAGACAAGACAGACAAGACAGACAAGACAGACAAGACAGACAAGACAGACAAGACAGACAAGACAGACAAGACAGACAAGACAGACAAGACAGACAAGACAGACAAGACAGACAAGACAGACAAGACAGACAAGACAGACAAGACAGACAAGACAGACAAGACAGACAAGACAGACAAGACAGACAAGACAGACAAGACAGACAAGACAGACAAGACAGACAAGACAGACAAGACAGACAAGACAGACAAGACAGACAAGACAGACAAGACAGACAAGACAGACAAGACAGACAAGACAGACAAGACAGACAAGACAGACAAGACAGACAAGACAGACAAGACAGACAAGACAGACAAGACAGACAAGACAGACAAGACAGACAAGACAGACAAGACAGACAAGACAGACAAGACAGACAAGACAGACAAGACAGACAAGACAGACAAGACAGACAAGACAGACAAGACAGACAAGACAGACAAGACAGACAAGACAGACAAGACAGACAAGACAGACAAGACAGACAAGACAGACAAGACAGACAAGACAGACAAGACAGACAAGACAGACAAGACAGACAAGACAGACAAGACAGACAAGACAGACAAGACAGACAAGACAGACAAGACAGACAAGACAGACAAGACAGACAAGACAGACAAGACAGACAAGACAGACAAGACAGACAAGACAGACAAGACAGACAAGACAGACAAGACAGACAAGACAGACAAGACAGACAAGACAGACAAGACAGACAAGACAGACAAGACAGACAAGACAGACAAGACAGACAAGACAGACAAGACAGACAAGACAGACAAGACAGACAAGACAGACAAGACAGACAAGACAGACAAGACAGACAAGACAGACAAGACAGACAAGACAGACAAGACAGACAAGACAGACAAGACAGACAAGACAGACAAGACAGACAAGACAGACAAGACAGACAAGACAGACAAGACAGACAAGACAGACAAGACAGACAAGACAGACAAGACAGACAAGACAGACAAGACAGACAAGACAGACAAGACAGACAAGACAGACAAGACAGACAAGACAGACAAGACAGACAAGACAGACAAGACAGACAAGACAGACAAGACAGACAAGACAGACAAGACAGACAAGACAGACAAGACAGACAAGACAGACAAGACAGACAAGACAGACAAGACAGACAAGACAGACAAGACAGACAAGACAGACAAGACAGACAAGACAGACAAGACAGACAAGACAGACAAGACAGACAAGACAGACAAGACAGACAAGACAGACAAGACAGACAAGACAGACAAGACAGACAAGACAGACAAGACAGACAAGACAGACAAGACAGACAAGACAGACAGGACAGACAAGACAGACAAGACAGACAAGACAGACAAGACAGACAAGACAGACAAGACAGACAAGACAGACAAGACAGACAAGACAGACAAGACAGACAAGACAGACAAGACAGACAAGACAGACAAGACAGACAGGACAGACAAGACAGACAGGACAGACAAGACAGACAAGACAGACAAGACAGACAAGACAGACAAGACAGACAAGACAGACAAGACAGACAAGACAGACAAGACAGACAAAACAGACAAGACAGACAAGACAGACAAGACAGACAAGACAGACAAGACAGACAAGACAGACAAGACAGACAAGACAGACAAGACAGACAAGACAGACAAGACAGACAAGACAGACAAGACAGACAAGACAGACAAGACAGACAAGACAGATGGAGCTAGAATGCAAATTCCAAAAAACCCTCTGTAGGACGTCATAATAATACTATATACAAAGTTTGAAGCAAATCGGTCTAGCCGTTTAGGCTGTAGGTAACTATGCAGACAGACAGACACACGGACGGACAGACAGACAGACAGATAGAATTGTTGGACCCACTTTTTTCGATTTCTCTCATCGTAATGTCATGTTTAATTGTTAGAATTTTTTTACGAATGCATATATGTAACTTGCCCTATAGTACCTATAATCGCAAGTAAAAATGAGCGAATTAGATCCATCCCCCCCATAGCGAAAAGCTATCTACGCCACTGACACACACACACACACCTGTTATATTGGCTGCGTCTTCCATTGGTACTTACCAGTGATGCCAACGCTATCTATCGTTTTGTTGTATTAAATCTAATATCCGCTAGTGGCGGAAGTTTACTTTATTCCAGAAAATTAAATAGTGAATTGTTTGCCGAAAAGTATAATAAGAATGAGGAGCAACGAAAAAAGTGCAATAGATTTATTAAATTAATTTCTTTTTATCTACCTATACATATAACGTATACTGTCGGCAAACGTAATGTAGGCTTTTGTTTCGAACCACTATGCCGGCGATGATTATTCTGGGCTCCACAGTTGATTTCATCTTAGGTCCGTGGTCATCAAAAGCTGAATCGATGCAATCCATTTGACTTCAGTGGAAGTGAGTTTTCTCAATATTCCTCTAGAACACTATCAACGGTTTTAGAAACTTTGGAGCTGGAGCTGCTTGTGTAATAAGATATAAACAATTAACACTTGGGAAAGTATATCTTAATAAATTGAAGAGAAATACAGAAAAAAGAACTAATCATGTGCAATTCAGTTGAGTGGGTATATTTTTTTTTCATTTAAAAATATGCATATCTATCTACTCGATCGTGAAATAAAAACAATTTTGTTGGATATTGAAATATACAATGAATATATATACCTATTTAATTGAAATAAGTTTTGTATCAAAAATTATTCAATGGTATTAATATATTAGACCAGAGTAGGAAATGCATTTCACAAAGGACTTATCGTTATAGCAGTCTGCAGCAGCAAAAAAAAAATTAAATAAAGGTACATTATATACAATAAAGAACGGCACATAAACAATATCTGTTTTGCATCCTTTCAGCCATTTTAATCGTTTCAATTTTTAACGTTTATATTCCCGTCCGCTTACCTCCCCGTTTCTCATCACATTTGTCTGCCTGCATTTTCCACTTAATTTTCCACCATTCCCTTTCTGCGTGCAAGTATACAAAATGCAGATTAATGAAATTGCATTAAAACTCCCAAAAGAGCCAGGGAATAAGCCATTTCAAGCTTTTATGACGCATATGTATCTATATAAATAGTCCTATAGCTGATTGTGGGGTTAATGCTGATGCAGAATGAGATAGAAATATCCAGTAAAATACAATACATCCGTGTCAATAGTCCACGAATAAAATAATGTTGATACCGCGCCTTTTTTCCATACCTATAGTGCGAAAACGAGAAGGCCGGTATTACAATTTTCGACTGCTAGCCATGAGTGGGGTACTTTATTTTCGACATCCTGTGGATGTCAACAAAATACACGCTTGCAACTACCACAAGGTAATTTGACAACATTTCCTTTTTATATGTTTCGACCTCAAAAATAGGGTGCACTGCGTTTTTTTTTTGTTCATTGATCGATTCAGCTGAATATTTATTTATTATTTATCTTAAAAATTTAATTAAAAAAATGAATGCAGTATGTATACATTAAATATCTTTTGTAAGTTAAATAAAACTAAGTAAGGTTTTAGAATTCAGTAAAAAGTTGTTGATACTCTCCGTTCCTATAATGCCACAAGTCACTTCCGCCGCAACTGGGCTCCAGTTTTGCTATGGAGTCGTCTGCGAACTATATTTGTTTATCTATACAGGATATAGTGGTCAAAAGATTTAAATTATTGTTTTTCTTTATTTGTTTAAATCTAAATTCACATTTTGTCGAAAATTTTGTTTGAGTTTAAAAAATTGTTCAAGACCATTCTGGCGTTATGCTAGGTATTAGGTGTTTTATAATTTAAATATTGATTTTTTTGAACGTTTCTTTAAACAAAAATATAGCATCGCTTAAAACATTTCTGTATTTGTTTTACTTGTATAGATTATTTTATATAGAAAAAAAACATTCAAAATTTACAGTTACCCCAATATGGCATTTTCCATGCTGCTGGTATATTTGTATCCAATATAAATCCACGAAAACCGTGAATCCAAGGGGTGGTTGGGGTTGGGGATACATCACATTGGGGTTGATTTTCCAATTTCCCTATCGAAAATCATGGACACTGCTTATCGCCTATTTTGAAATAAAATATTTATTCGTGCAATTATTGTTTGTTGTTGTTTTTTTTTTTTAAATTTTTTTCGAGGTACTCGATTTCACTTGCATGTCCTTTTTCCATCCAACCCCGGATTTCTATCTGGTTGTATGGGTGCATATCCGTTTCCCTTCCTGTCGATTGGGGCCACTCTACCCGCGTTGCTAGCCGCTTTCTGTAGCTGTTGACTTAATATAAGGGGCTAAATGCAAATGAATCAACTGCGAATACACCGATAGGATGTCCGCCCTCACTTGAGCTATGCACTCGCAATACCATACCACAGTCATACAGCCATATACATGAACACACTCATAGCAGCTAAAAATTAAAAAAAAAAAACACAAAATTTTGTTAAACACACGATAATAAATAAATAATTGATGAAAATCAACTGCAGGGAGGTTTCCCACATTACAAAAAAGACAAGTGAATCTCCATTTTGTTGTATGTTTAATGAAACATAAATTGTCCTTAAATGCTTAATCAATATATAAAGTGAGATGCACACGCAATAAACAAATGGACACAATGCAAATTGAACAATACAAAAAAACATAAGCGAGAGCTACAGTACGTTTGCAACGAACTGTTGGATACCCTATTCATTATATTTTTGTATGGGTATGCGTCTGCCTCCCGCAGCTAGCCGATGTTTCAGTTTCAGAAACAAAATTCATCTTTAGCAGACAGAAAAAAGTACAATAACATTAATTTTGTGTGGTGTGATGTTCAATCAGTGCCGGCGCAATAAAAAAAGCCCAAAGTTAAAACTTTTTATTGCCAAGGCAATTGGTATGAGCTCAGTGACATTCAATTTTATTCTTGCCGATCGATTTGAACAAAACAAGACAAAACTTAAATTTTTAAAAATTAGATTTTTAATGGAAATAGCGATTATGTGTGTTTTTAACAATTCACTCTACCACGTAACCAAGGAATATAAATCAGTGTTCATCTTTTTACTTCAAAACTGCGACCGATAGTTAAAAAACGTTAAAAAAAATGAACGCATTATACGACTTTTGGCGGAAACGACCCTTAAAAGTAGGCATGTCTTATAAAATTTGAAGCAATAACTGAGCTTTGATCAGTATTTAGGCATATGTGTAAAACAACAGCTGAATCGAGTAGTGTTTACATAATCTTACCCGAGCAAAGGTATTTTATCAAAATCACGCCTTTAAAAGTGGGCGTATTGAAAAAATGTACACAAGAAAATGCAGAGATATATGTATTTCTCAAAAAACGAACGGAAGGAAAAAGGTTTAAATTGAATATTGGAAGTACCTTAAATTTTTGAGACTACGTTTTTCGTTCTTTCACGAAAAGTGGGCGTAAGCCACACCCGAAATTCAAAAATTTCTTTTCATGCACAAACTTTTTAGTTTCTATTAAGAGACGCAAAATTTTGGCTTGCGGATTCATTACAAATACCGTTTATTTACAAAAACAATTTTTTTATAGTTTCTAGGGAAAAGTGGCCCGAAATCAATTTTTTTGATTTCATACACAAGATGCTTATGTGCAAGTAATACCCACAAAATTTAATGTTTTTTTCTTTAATATAACAATTGTTATTTTAAAAAAACAATATTGATGGTTTTGTATGAAAAATGGCCGTCAGCCACGCCCAAACTAAAATATTTTTATTTGATTGGAAGAAGGTTTATCTAGAGCTTACGTGAGCAAAATTTTAGCGTTTTGCTTTTATCGTAACTGTACAAAAAACATAATTTAATTTTACCAAATTGAGGTTGTTCATCAAAAATGGCGATTGTGGGCGTGTTTGTGGGCGGATTTTACCGGTTCAAGAACTTAGCCTTACTCTTAAACCAAAGATTATATGTACCAAATTTCAGCCTTCTAGTTCAAAAATTGCGACCTCTAGAGAGTATACATACGGAACGGACGGACGGACGGACGGACATGGCTAAATCGACTAGGCTTTTGATTATGAGTCAGAATATATATACTTTTCTATACCTAACGGTATTATTTCTCTATGTTACAAACTCCACACCAAATACAATATACCCATTCTATGGAATAGGGTATAAAAAAACCTTTAGTTTATTCAGACACTTAGTTTTTTTTTGTAAATGGGTACACAATTTGCTTAGCTCTCTGATAATAAGCCAATTAAAAATCAATTTTGTGGTAGCACTCCAAAGATGCCCCTAAACAGAAGGACACTGCTGTATATTCATCGTTGTCATGTGCCACAACGCAGTTTTGTCCTTATAGCAAGGATGAAGACATCCCAAAGATGTTTTGTTTTTAAATTGAATTATAATTTTGTATGACCACACGAATTGACTGTAGGAATTAAAGCTATCTCTGAAATGTGTGTGCGAGAATTAAGGAGTTTTGGTTTTACCAATACTAGCTTCATGCATTTTAACTATGTGGAAACATCTTAATATAACCAAGCCTTTTTCAATTAAGGTTTTTTGTGTATGGTATAAAACTAACATACAGGTTATCTTGAGGTTTTGGTTACCTAATTATAGCATTTCGATTAGTTGCTAAGCTTTTGTTTCAACAAATTTAACCTTTTCTATCCGTTTTTAATAGCGTCAAATTATATTCTGTCAATTGGAAGAGTTATGCATCGATAACAGGATGCTAAGTTAAAAAATTGCTTTTAAGTTTTGTGGTGTGTGTCGGTTGGCTGCACTACATTTACCAGTTGTTGTGTTTTTTAATCCTTGATCCGTGGATCAAATTTATTGAACTCGTGGAAATCGGTGGGTTACTTCTAAAATCACAGTATAAACTTTAGTAATGCAAACACGAACCGAGGTAAATGTATATTAAATTTTGAACCGAGGATGATCTACTATTGTACCCTTAACTTCAGTCATAATCATATTAGTGCGGATGTACCGATGCCTAAAATTCAAGAGGTGGTCTTCTTTCAAACATAGTTCAGTTAATGCAATTTTTACGAAAGTACCTGGCTTTTCATTTTTTTTTTTTAAAGCTTCCAGAAAACATAATGAGACGCCATTGCCATACATTCTCCAAATTTATGTAAATTAAAAGTATGTTCATTAGCTGTTCCATAAACTGGCGAAGTACTTTGATAGAATCATTTTGCGGGTGGCAATGGTACAGTGTAGTGTTTCGTTCCTTAACCTGAGAGTTGTGAGTTCAAACCCAGCCTGGGCAGCAATTTTTATTTATTTTCCAAGTTTCAACTGGATGCCACCCGTGGAGTTTCCTTGAGATAATTATCACATAAAATCTCAAACCACTGTACCACCTTTCCCTCATATCTTTCTATTCCTTCTCTCCTTGCTCTCACATGTTAAATCATTATAAGGGTATTCATATCCCCTTGAGTGTGAGTGTGTTATAAAAAAAAATTTAAAATGGAAGTTGATTATTGTTTGATTTTATTTAAACACTGATCTAAGGTGATTTAGAAAACGCTTTTATAATGAACAAAGAAATCTTTAGTAATGTGCACTTTTATGTTGCTAAAAAAAAATGTCCATGAAAAATTTCAGAGCCGTATAATAATATGTGAACAAACAAAAATATGCCCTTGGAGTTCACATTTCATTTATCTCCGCTCATATTATTATATAATATTGAAAACTATAATTCGCTCATATTAATAACTTTAAAGTGGGTCTAAAAAGAAGTCCTTTTCATCTCTCCAAACTTAAAAGGCATAAGCAAACATAAGCTTAAATCAAAATTCAACGAAATGTTTTCCGTTAGCCAGTAGGTATGTCACTATGAGCTTCTAGCTCACTCGACGGAAAAAAAATGAACACCTTTTTTTTATGTCTTACTCAATGCATATCCTTTTTACGTTTCGCGATGTGTCCAGTTTTCTGGACTTCTATACTTCTTGTTCGCGAAAGTAAACGGAACTTATAACTTAACGGAAATAGGCTCAATTTTAGTTTATTAAACTGTTTTTACTCGCAAATTGGACAACTTGAACAAATTAACGGTGATGCCTTTTATGTTTTAAGAGTGATCTAAATATAAAGAGTGTATCTCGATTTTGAGCGAGGCGCAAATTGACATAAGATGACGGATTAAATGATAAAATTCCTCCTGCAAAAATTTAATTTTGAATCGAGGTCGATATTTGTCGACATACAAATAATATTTTTGAAATAGAACTCTCAAAAATCGTATTAAATTTCCATCTTTTTTAAGAAAATTTAAGTGAGGTAACTTTACTTTTTTGATGAATAACATATTTCAATTATTAGAAAGAGAGCTGTGTAAAAAATGAAGCATGAAACAATGGGGAAAATTATTTGTTTGGAGATGGCGTTTGACTCTTTCGCCCTCTAGTGTCTCAGAAGTATTGTTATATTATCAATCGCACTCTTAGGGGTCGTCATTATTAGAAACGACACTTTTCAATAAAAAAAGACTATGGCAGTTTTTATAACCTCTTATTTACTGTACTTTACTATCGTAAATTGTACTATTTTATAGATTGTAGTTTCTTACAAAATTTTGAATTGCATTGTGTGCTTGCATTATATAGTAATTTGACACCACTTTTAAGCAAATTGGCATCACTGGCTTACACTGCTAGGGGGTGGTGTCAATTGATTAAATGTAATAGAGGTTCGTTTTTTTATTGTTTTGTTTTTGTTTTTCTCTTCCATTTTCTCTCATTTAATTACAAGTTTATTATCAATTGTAAATCGTTATTGAATTTCTTAAATACTTACCCCACTAACATTCATTAACTTGTATTTATTACGTGATGGGTCATTTGCTACTAGTTTCTTATAACTACAAAGTGACTCCTATTATTTCTTTATAATTATTATTGTTTATATGAATTTTGTACAAATATGCTGTTAAATAAAGAAATAAAATATTATTAAAAAAAAAAGGAAAGAGGTTCGTTGTTGAAAAATCCACTTGGCACCAAGATACCCCTCCTGATACCTCACTTGGCATTCTCAAATTTTTGTTTGCCCACCAGCACCAGCGTATATTTTTTTTTATCTCTACTTAGTGTACTTGTGAAGGCTAGTGTTGTTCCAAATAAATAAAATATAATCCTCTTAACGATGTTATTTTTCGCCTTGAATAAATTTAATAATAATTTTACCAAACTCGCTCGCACATCTCGTTCTTTGGGGCGGTGTCAAAAGTATGTGCTGTTGACCGTGAAGTTTATTTGTCTGTAATTTTTTTTTAAATAATAGACATATTTGACACTACTGTCGGTGGGACACATTATTGTTTTTATTACGCTAACTACATTCATCGCTCTATATAAACTCAATTTTGCATCACTGATAAGTACCGTTGAAAGGCGCAGCCAGTAGGTATAACAGGTGTGCGTGTATGCACATTTATGAAAAGACAACTCTTGATCGTCAAGATCAAATTTGAAAATGAGGCTAGCCTATCAAAAGATAGAAAAGAGAACAGGTGTGTATTTGCAAATTTCAGTTGTGAAAATACAACATGCCGCCAAAATACCTGCTGCTGGTACATGCTCGCCTGGCACCTCAATGGAAATTTTTCAATTTTAGTCTGCCCATGCTCTCTAATTTTGTTTGATCTTGTGTGAAGTGTGCTTGCAAATACCTACACATAACATAGATTTAAAGTCTTACCGTTAGTTGTGTAAAACCATTTGCTATTAATCAATAAGGTTATCGACGGTGCAGGGAATTTACTCCACGGGAATCTGCTCCACATGGGAATTTATTCCACTTTTAGTGGGAATGTGCTCCACTTTTTGAAGTGAACTTAATGCCCACCCAGAGTGAGAATTTGTTTAACATAAAATTTTGTGGATTTTTTTCCCACAGAAGAACGTATTCAATTTATCTAATTTAAGGAACAAAAATACCATATTTTATTTATTTTATTTCATAATTACTTTTTGAATAAATCAATAACAATAACTAAATTCATATATTAAAAAAAAAGAAACAAATGTATCAAATTAAATTTTCAAAACTAAATTATTTTGAAACAAAGATTTCTAACACTAAGTAATTAAGCGTTTTGCTCTTAGATCAATTTTTACCAAAATACTGTCAGTGAACTCTGAAGAATTGTTTTACAATATGGGCATAACATTGAAGAGCGCGAACTATTAAAGGTAAAAGGTTTCGAGAGCAAAATTTAAATTGATTTGAGAACAATATTAAAATTTTTTGAGCATAACTAAGGTAAGAATATTTTCAAAAATTGCGTGATTTTTGAAAATATTCTTACCTTAGTTATGCTCAAAAAATTTTAATATTGTTCTCAAATCAATTTAAATTTTGCTCACGAAACCTTTTAACTGGTTATATTTTCGTTATGGTTATGACTTATAGATTTTGATATTAGGTACCTGTTTCAAAATTGATTTGAGAGCGATATTAAAATTTTTTGAGAATAAGGTAAGAATATTTTCAACTTCACTTAAAAAGTGTAGCACTTTCTCACCGACAAGTTAAATAAATTCCCACTCTGGGTGGGCATTTACTTCACTTCAAAAAGTGGAGCACATTCCCACTAAAAGTGGAATAAATTCCCATGTGGAGCAGATTCCCGTGGAATAAATTCCCTGCACCGTTATCGACTACTGTACTTGTTTATAGATTTATTTTTTGGAAATATAGGAAAACAAACAAATAATAGCGTAACTAGTACTGACACAAAAAAGCATTAACTAGCAGAAAAAGAAATAACTATACACTAGAACATAAATTGGAATCACTGGTAAGTACTGCTGTAAGGCGCAGGCAATATAACAGATAACTCCATGTCATCATGTGCAAATTTGAAAATGAGAACAGATAGAATAAATAGTACAGGTTGACAAAACAACATGCCACCAAGATGCCTATCTACTGCTGGTACATGCACGCCTGGTACCTCAATGAAAATTATTGAGTTTGTGTTTGACTACGATCGCTAATTTTTTTAATTTTGTGAGACGTGTGCTTGCATCTTAACATAACCTAGATTTAAGGTTTTAAAAATAAATTAAACTTCTAAAAACGAGGAAAGAAAATCTATAACTAATTTATATTCATAATAATAATGTATAAGTAAATACGTATTGTATTTAGCGTTTCTTATTAACAAGTATACAAGATATCTTTAAAAACAAAAATATTCTAAAAAATAAGTATGTACCTAAACTCCCAACAAGAGAAACTGAACAAACCTCTACCATAGGCCAACTTTTTCTATATAAAAAATGAAATCAGATACGAAAAAAAATAGGGTCCATAAAGGGTGATCAAATGAAATTTTATATGAACAAATATAATATGACTAAAATTATGCATACAACTTTATTTAAAGAAAAAACTGACGTTGAAAAAATCAAAACAATAAATAAAATAAATGAATAATATGTAAAAAAAGTTTTTTTTAGGTTTGTAATAATTGTTGTTAATAATTGAAACTAAATTATTAGCATATCGATTTCTTTTTTGTAGATGAATTTTAGTTTAAATAAATTCTTTTTTGTTAAAAAATGTTAATTTTGAAGTGAATTGTTAACATTCTGTTGGAATCCAAAGATTTTGTACAAATGTACATATATACCTAGCCTTTCCATCAAAAATTCTTTTTTTTTTTGCTAATTTCAAGAGCCCAGACTTTTCAAAAAAACTAAACAAACCATACCCTATGTAGGCATAGCGTCATTAAAAAATAATATATGAACAAAGCTTTCAGTAACAATCAAAATTTAAAAAAAATTAAAATTAGGGAGAAACAAAAACGCGACAAAAATATGATGTAAAATACAAATTTTGTCTCTCCGAAAAATGTTACATTGGACGAAATTCAATGATGAGTAAATATTATATTAATACTAAATAAATACTTTTATGTAAATATATATTATATAAATGAGTAGTTTGTGCAGGAAATAAAAAAAAAACAACCAAAAGCAAAATATGATCCGAAAATTAATTTAAATATATATTTTTGTATACAATGGTCGGAAAAAGTATTTTGACAAAACTATTTGCAACGCGAGACCACTTGATTTGATTAACTCAGAGATGCAACGGGAATCTTTTGCTACTCAAAACCAAAAACATCATAGCACCTAGGTATCGGTAAATCGAAAAATAGTTTATTTTTTTCATGTATTCTTTTTATGAACCGTTTTATGAATAGACTGAGCCAAAACTAACTGGAAAAAGTATTTTGACATAGTAATATTTGTATAGTTTCTTTCGTGTCGCGTGCCATCAGAGTTGAGATTCGCTATTTATATTGTCTTATTATTGTCTTATTTTAATAAAAATTTATTAACTTCGATGTCATTTACAAATAATTAGGTGATAATAATGGGTAAAACGTCGGAAGTAAGCCCAGATTTAAGAATTTAGATGGTGACCAAGTATTATGCGGGTATTTCGGTGGAAAATTTAAGCAAACTATACAAAGTTCTTCGTCAAAATGTCTATTACCAAATAAATAAGCAAAAAAAAACCAATCCACGCGAAATGTGTTACGTTAATAGTCGGAAAGTTTAAAGAAAATGTGCTAAACACCCCAAAATTTGTAGCAATTGAAATAAAAAAGGAGTATGAAATTGGAATTTGTGAAACTGTAAGAAATCGTTTGAAGGAGGCTGACTTTGCTACTTACATAGCCAGAACAATACCCCAAATATCCGAAAAAAATAAGCTTAAACGCCTGCAGTTCGCCAAACAATTTTTACACAAGCCTTCATCATTTTGGGAGAAAGTATTGTGGACTGATGAAAGCCCTTTTGAGTACCACGGATAAAAAAAGAAAACTTTGCAGAATCCCAAGGAAAATGCGAAAAAAGTAGCACCTGTGTGTCAACGTGTACCCCATGGTGGTGGCACCGTTTTGTTTTAAGTATGTGTTTGCTTTAATGGCACAGGAGACTTGGTAGAAATCTAGGGAATGATGAACAAAGAACAATATTTAGATATTTTAAGCAACCACGCTTTTAGTTCTGGTGATAAATTGATTGGGCAGTCGTTCATTTTGCGACAAGACAACACACCCTGTCACACAGCCAAGATGATCACTGATTTTCTAAAGAAAGTGGGTGTAAATACACTAGCTTGGCCACCTCAAATCCCCGACTTAAACATAATAGAAAATGTGTGGGCCTATATAAAGCGAAAAAGAAGTCCATGCTTGAAAAGAACTCGCGAAGAGACAATCGCTGAGGTCGAAAGCACCTGGAAGGAAATTTTCTCTGCAAACTCTCCAAAATTTGGTAAAATCTATAGCAGGCCGATTGCAGAAAGTCATAAATAGCAACGGAAATTTCATTTTCTATTAAATTATGCCTTAATTTTTGTTTAATTTTCTTATCAGACCCATTTTTTCCTCACAAGAATGTTTTGTCAAAATACTTTTTCCACCATACATATCTGAAAAATAATTTTTAGTATCAGAACCATAACATTGAATTCAATTAATTAAAGTTTTTTTTAAAGCTCATGGCATTACCATAATTATGTATTTTTTTCCAAATTTTTTCAATTGATCAAATAAAATATGTAAATAAAAATGTTTGTCAAAATACTTTTTTTCGACTATTGTATATTCATAAAAAATCCGACTGTAATTTATTTTACATTAAATTATTTTATTGTGTAAAGATATCATCACAAGACTATCAGGTAAGCACAACGAAACAGTTGCACAAGCGCAGGTTCATAACAAACTACAAGGTAAACTAAATAAAACACACACACACACTAAAAATTAACTTTTAATTTTGAAGGACAAAATTATTCGTTTTACCAGGCGTTCAGTAATTGTAGAAAGTAATTTGGCGCCAAAAATATTTTCAGTTAATTGACAAACATTAAAGAAATGGGTGGAGCGAAGAATACAAGGAAATATAGAGATTTAAAGAAAGAATTGGAAATAACGGTTTCCAAGCTTAGATTTATCCTGTGGAGGTGTATTCAAAATATAGAGCTTAAAATAAAAAAAAATGTATGCGGCCCACACACGCAAGACTTTTTGAATGTCACTAAAAATAATTGTGTGTGTGTCCGATATTGTTGATAGTGTTATATTTCAAGTTCTTGTGCTCTGTGTGTTGGCAGCCTTAGTTTCCTACTCTTTCTTTTGATGCTCATATTCCATAAAAATCTCTCAGCTCTAGGATCCACTCATTTTTAAAGCGTATGAAAGTTAATACTTAAAGTTTTATCAGCAAGAGCGCTAGGTTTTTTTTTTTCAACAAGATTGAAAGTTTTGTTTTTCTTCTTTTTTGAATTGTTCTTTATATATAGGCAAGAAAGGGAACTCAGGAAGAGAAGCTCATAGCCGACCAAAACAATTTAAGTACCTTCAATAAGGAAAACGTTCCAAACATAATAATGTATCTTTATAAAATTTAAAGAAATTATTGTTTAAAATTATTTTAGTGATTTTATTATTTTCTGTTTATCTTTTTTAATTGTTCGATTTTATTTTTACATGAATTGTTCAGTCTAAAAAAATAAAAGCAAGTTTGATTAAACACTTTATTTTGTTTACATAGTGAAAAACAAAAGTATTTGTTTTGCTTAAGCCTTTGTTAGAAAAGTTCGAGTATGCTCCACCAAGGAATACATTTATATGTAAGCATGTTCATTTTGTTAAAGTTTGATGTTCCAGCAGGGCACTCGAGAATTGGTGATGACAACGAACCTGTAAAATATAAAACAAAACAGAAATATCTTTTCTTTTATACGTGTTGGAATTAAATAAATAATTGATAAAATGTTTCTTTTTAAGCAATTGACTATTTTTATACACTATTCCATAGAATGGGTGTATTGTATTTGGTGTGGAGTTTGTAACATAGAGAAATATTACCGTTAGGTATAGAAAAGTATATATGTTCTGACTCAGAATCAAAAGCCTAGTCGATTTAGCCATGTCCGTCCGTCCGTCCTTCCGTATGTATACTCTCTAGAGGTCGCAATTTTTAAGCTAGAAAGCTTATATAATCTCTGGTTCAAGAGTAAGGCTAAGTTCTTGAACCGGTAAAATCCGCCCTCAAACACGCACAGAACACAACCTCAATTTGGTAAAACGTAAAATTAAATTATATGTTTTTTGTACAGTTACGATAAAAGCTTAACGCTAAAATTTTGCACACGTAAGCTTTAGGTAAATCTTCTTCCGATTAAATAAAAATATTTCAGTTTGGGCGTGGCTGACCCCCATTTTTCATACAAAACCATCAATATTGTTTTTATAAAATAACAATATTGTTATATTAAAGCGAAAAATATTAAATTTTCTGGGTAATACTTTCACATAAACATCTTGTGTATGAAATCAAAAAAATTGATTTTGGGCGTGGCTGTCGCCCACTTTTCTCTAGAAAATATAAACAAATTGTTTTTGCAAATAAACGGTATTTATAAAGGCAAAATTTTGAGTCTCTTAGTAGAAACTAAAAAGTATGGGCTTGGCTTACGCCCACTTTTCATGAAAGAATGAAAAACGTAATTTAAAAAATTTAAGGTACCAATATTCAATTTTAACCTTTTTTCCGTTCGTTATATGAAAGATATATCTCTACATTTTTTTTTGTGTACATTTTTTCAATACGCCCACTTTTAAGGGCGTGATTTTTTAAAATACCTTTAAGATCGGTAAAAAACTACTGGATTCAGCTGTGGTTTTACACATATGCCTAAAAATTGACTAACGATTAGTGCTTTAAATTTAAGTTACACATTTTTAGGACACGCCTACTTTTAAGGGGCGTTTTCGTCAAAAGTCGCATATGCATTAATTTGGAAATGTTTTTTTAACTATCGGTCGCAGTTTTGAAGTAAAAAGATGAACACTTCGGTTTGTATTCCTTGGTTATGTAGCAGGGTGTGGTTCAAGAACTGTTAAATGCACCCATAATCGCTATTTCCATTCAAAATCTAATTTTTAAAATTTAAAGTTTTGTCTTGTTTTGTTCAAATCGATCTACAAGCTTAAAATTGAATGTCACTGAGCTCATACTAATTGCCGGGCAACAAAGTCTTAACTTTGGGCGTGGCACATGCCTTTTTTGATTGCGCCAACAGTTATTGAACATCGGCCACACAAAATTAATGTTATTGAATTTTTTCCTGTCTGCTAAAAAAGAATTTTCTTTCTGAAACTGGAACAGCGGCTGGCTGCGGGAGACGAACGCAAACACACAGAAAAATACTGGGAATAGGGTATCCATTTTTATTTACGTGTAAATTGTCCTTTCTAGATGCCGTCAAATAAGAATTTAAAAAGAAATTTTTTGTATAATGTACAAAGAGCTATGATAATCCTTAAAAAGTTGAAGAAATTGGATGTGCAAATTTGAGTGTACAGGGTGATTCACATAAAGTGTGAAAAAATACTAAATCATGAAGGTTCATCTTTTAATTATTCATTAATTAACCTAAAAGTTCAATCACGTAAGAACTAAAAAAAATGTTTTTAAAAATAACCTGCAAATTCTACTGAATTCGGACTAGGTACTTGATCTAATGTCACAGGCGGACCACTAGAAGGTTGAAGCAGACAAATGGGAGGATTATGATGCACCTGAAATTATAACGTCGTTGAATGTAAAAAGAGATGAAATACAGTATAGAGCGTAGTGACTTTTGACGCGATAGAACAAAAATGCTAGTCCTTAAGTTATAAATCTTTGATAAATTGAACAAGAAAAAAAAACGCAGTAATAAACATGTACATTGTTGGATGTAGGGGAGAGTGGGGCTTAAAGAAACAGGAATAAGAAGTGACAGCAAACAAAAAACAGAATTCTCCTTAAAATTAAGAAATGCGTGAAGGATATTTTTCATATTACTTCAGACGACAAAAAATAGCAGCTTTCTAACTTTTTTAAAATTTTTTTTGGTCTTCCTCCTCACACGGAAGAGATAAGGTGGAGATTGATTTGTGTAATCCATTTGAGTTTTGGTTGTGTTTAATGAATTTCATATACCTATATGTGTGACATCCTGTTTCTTGTTAATTGATTTCTTCGTATGAAATTTCCTGGTGAGGCAAATTGTAACTTGATTCTTTTACTGATCGTGATGAATAACAACGACCGAGAACTTTTATCTTCTTTCAGCGATTTTCGAGGAAAGGAGCAAAGTCTTGGCCAGAATTTAAGCCAAAAAAAGGGAGCCAAGAACGGAGCTCAAAAGGGTCCCAAAACGGTACCATTATTGCCATTTGGATAAAACATATTTGGGTTTTATTTCCATATGTTTCTATGTTATTCCCAATTACAAATTGCCCACCAAAACACGTATTAGACAAATTTCAGTCGCTTTTATTGCCTACTTTTCCATTCGACATTATTTCCTTCGGTTTAGGCAATAATGACGACAAAGTAAAATCGGTCTTATTTCCACTGCGATGGAAATAAGGTCGATTTAGTCTCAATCTACCTTATTTCACGGCACCTCCCAAAACCAAGCAAAAAAACGACATCAGGTGAAGAAAAAGATACTAGCCTCTTCATCATTCATCAGGAATGGATGACGATCAGCAAATTTTGTGTTTCGTTTGTTGAGGGTCATTTTCTGAAAGCTTGCCAGGGGGAAATTGTGCGCAAACGAATCTCTTCTTGTATTTGTATGCTTAAACTCTGACATCGATGTTTTTTGATAATTCATTTATTGTGATTTTTATTTGTTTAGAACAAACAAGTTATATTATTTTTAACAATGGCTGTTTCTTACATTTTTTATTTAAATAATATATACCTACGTAAGTATATTCTTTTCATACATTTTTATTTAATCGAATTAAGAGTTATGTTTTCTTCTTATCAACTTTTAATTAAATTATAATTGGCTTAAAATAATATATTTCTTTGTTTTTTTATAAATCTTGTTACAACTTACCCCTCCCTATGTTACAACTAGCCCCATTGTCGGAGTGTGTTAACTACTCGTTTTTTCTCAATGCAATATCTTGAGCAGACTTTATTTAACTTTTTTGGTTTATCTTGTAGGTTCTAGCTGAAACATGGTTCCTATTAACAAAAGAATTGCTGCCCCAATTTTGGTCACATTTAATCATTTACATTTGATCCAATATAACTTTTCTTTGCCTTGAACACTCGTAAACAGTTTTTGTTCAATGATTTGTTTAAAGATAAAAAGTCTTTAAAGTTGGTTTGTCCATAAATTATTGAAATTAAGAGCCAATTTCAATTTAAGAATACAAACCGAAAAGATTGTATGAAATGACCAATATTTTTTTAATTCACAAATTCATTACGAGTGTTTCTAACCACGTAGCCTTTGTTTCAATAGATTATGTTTAAACTATGATCGCTCAAAACTTTTCCCGCCAATAATTTATACATCTGACGCAGTATTCGGTCATGTAAATAATCAGCCACCGCATTACGAAGATTCAGTTTGGCGATCAAATGACAGACCTGAAACCTGAAATCCTTCTAAAAACACAACCCTTTTTTATAACGTTACATTTTTCTTATTTGATCTCAATTTTAACCCTCATCTCGCTCGCATCACCATCACCACACCACATCCTCTCTATCTTTTCAGGAGCACATGGTCAGACAACAACTCACAGTTTAGGAACAAAATAAAACTTAGACCCATAGCCGAATGCATAACACTCTAGCGTCAACGCTCACCCTTCTTGATCGAAAAAGTTTGAATACATTATAATTTTGATAATGCCAAGCAGGACACTGCGACGACTACCAAGGGATGAATGAATCAAAATCATGTGAGCAAATGTCTAATGGACAACGGTACATCTTCCGGTATTTATCTCTTCTATTACACACTTTGCTTTCTGGTTCCAGATTGAATGGGTACGTGTTTCTGTATCCTGTTTCATAAAACTCATCCTCGCCACTGTCCAAGTTCAGTCCTTTTTTAATTTTATTTAAATAACCATACAGGGACGAAATAAAATAGAAAAATCCCGTTAAAGGAATGCACTGAAACCTTTGTCTTGTCTTTATTATTATTCTTATGAGGACAGGGTTAAAAAAGGATACACGGCCGGCCGGCCGGCGATTGTTTCCCTTTTAAATTTCAATTGACTCTATGGCTACCTGAATGTAAGCGCGACAAATAAATTAGGGGGACCGGTACAGGGACACACGGGAAATATAGCAGCATGCAATCTAAAGTACCGTTTTGTGCCTAGTCGTCCTTGTCCGTTGTCCCTTTGGTTTTTTTTTTATTTGTTAATTATACTTGTCCACGAGGACGGGTTGTATTTAGGACCCTTTACTTATACAGATGGACTCGTAATATTCAAATTAGTTTTTTATAGATTTTTTTTTTGAAAAGGTATGGACTTATAGTTTTTGAAGGCAGCGATTTAAAATGATTGACAGATTTGTTCTTTCAAAGGATAAGTTCCGAGTTGCAGGAGTTTCATCGCAAAGTGCATATAGAGGATTTTTCAAATTGTACAGATACCTAGTAGATACCGCTCGAAAAAGGAGTTTTAGGACTTAACTACTTCTTTTAATTGAGCAAATTTTTACTATTTGAATACGATTTTAGTACAATGCTACATAATTGAGAGTTTAAACAATAATTTATGCAGATAGGTAATTTTTTTTTTTTCAATTTCAATGCGAATTTATTTTTAATTTTTTACTACAGCCTCACTTGAAGTTTATAAGTTCGGTTGCATACACAATTTATTTCATTTTTTGACATCAAAAAGAATTTGGTCCTATGCTAAGTAATTGCTTAGTGAAAAGGTGTATTGAAAAAGAAATAAAGTGCACGACTGGGTCGGACAAACTTGCTCTAATGTGAGACAGTGGTCTTGGAGTTTGAGATTTTGGAACAAAAGTATATGAAATTTTATTTATCACTTAAAAATCAATAGTTAAAACGTTTTTTTTTTGGAAAAAATGAAGTAAGCCATATGATTTTGTTAAGAACTTTAAGAATTTTTTTTTTTTCAAAATCGTTCGACCAGATTTTTTTTTTTAAACTGTTTTTTTTTTTAAACTTTTCGAAAATATGTACATATATTCAAAATTTTTTTTTGGGTATGCCAATTTCTAGCATTTTTGTAGTTTTTATGAGAAAAATAAAATTAAAAAAAAATAGATTTAACCGTTTTTCGAAAAAAAAATAATAAAAAAAAAATTAAAACTTTTTTGAAAAAACTCAAAAAAACTTTTTTTTTTAAATTTAAGAACTTTTATTATTTTGTTTATAAAAGGACTTCTACGTTAAAAATTTCATCGACATTCGTCAGCTGGCTAACGAGAAAACCGGATTAAAAAAAACCGGTCCTATGGGAGTTGCCGTTATAAGACTTTGGTGAAAAATCTATTCCAACCATAACATAAGGTTTGTACAAAAAACAAAAAAATGAATTTTTCGCTAAGAATCGTATGGCAGGTACCGTTAGTTTTGAAGCTAAAATGCGTATTCCAAAAACTCCTCTGTAGGTCGTCATAATAACACTATGTAGCAAGTTTGAAGTAAATCGGTCCAGCCGTTTAGACTGTAGGCAGACATTACGGACAGACAGACAGACAGAATTGTCAGACCCACTTTTTTCGGCTTCTCTACCATCGTAATGTTATGTTTGATTGTCATATTTTTACGAATGCATAACTTGCCTTATAGTACCTATAATCGCAAGTAAAAAACAAATAAAGTTTAAGTCTTCCTTCCGGTTTTAGTAAACACATAAAATAAAAATTACCTATACTCAACAAAATCGTTTTTATTCATAATATTTGCAATTTAAGGGAGAAAAAATACTTTTTCCTGCAGCACGTTTTTCCAAGAATCATAAAATCTGTGGGTTTTCCTTCACTCTTGGCTTTGAATTTCATTTTATCAATTGTTGGATTCATTCAAAAAAAAAATATTAAAAAGCTATGTTAATGTACGCATTCCCTCGAGAAAAACGACCCCAAAGTCCAAAAATTAGCATGGGCAGGAAAAATGGAACAGGCTGGAAACGGGATATCTTAAAACTGAGACAAGGTATACAATTTATTAAACGCATTAACGAAGGTCATTATTTCTTCTTCCTACGCGAAGTTTCTATCGTGAGTACAACAGCGCAATTACCGTTAACGTAAGTCCGGGTACACCAAAGTTAGCATTTTCTTAAATCCCCAAAAAAATGATATACAAATTGGAGATAGGCCTTTACTGTGAAACAATTTTTTTCTTAAAATATACCACAAAGAACCATGTCCTAAAATATTGCCTACAAATTAGGGGATATCCTGTATATTAAAGCATTTAAAATCTATGGAGCAATTATATTAGTCGGATTAGTACGTTGTTAAGACTAGCTTAGTAAAATTTTAGTTTTGAATACAGATTTTTCCAATTTTTAAGTAAAAGCATAGATAAATATGATAAAAATAATGCTCCGGGAAATTTTTTTAAAAACATCAAAAACTTTGATTCAAGTTTAATTTCGCATGGTTTTTTTTTAAATCACTTTTGTAGAAAATAAAGAGAACCATTTATTTAAGTTCAATGTGGGCAAATGCAACAGAATCATGTTGTGTTAATACTAAAGCAGAAGATTTCGGTTGGATTTTACAAAATTTAAAGAGATCCAACACCACTTAATCTTGATGACATTGTATTAAATGAAATTGATGAAGATACAGATTCCCATTTTGAACAAGACATCGATGATGACTATTTTTAGCAAAAAGTCAATCCATGTATGCATTATTAATCTTAATTGTTTTATGTGTTTATTATACTATTTTGTATTTCCAATTATTGTATAAGATACTCTTATGTACCTACATTTTATTATATCGGTAATAGTTTTATGTTTTTTGAAAAAAAAATCATGAATTATATGTGTCTGTCTACTAACAGGGTCATTTTGGTTGAAAAAGTGTTTCAAAGATTTAATTGCTCTAATTAATCCAATAAAGTAATTTCTGTTCTTTCTTGAACTGAAATAAATAAATTTTATAATCAACAATGGATCAAACTAAACAATGCTTTACAAAATATCTGCCTTAACTCAAGGGACTATTATTAATGAAACAATACAAAGTCACTTGCTTAAAGCAGGGGACTGTTGCCAGGGGACTGTTGAAACTAATAAAATCTCATGATATCGGAAATATTACTGAATTATTGAAACTCATTGGCATTCCCAACGTTTAGTGTTCGTTAAAGAAAGCAAATCAAACAGTAATAAATTCAATATCAAAAATATAATAAATAAAATGCACGACTGGGTCGCACGAACTTGCTCTTATGTTCAATAATTGCGTAGTGGCTGCATATATGGATATTAAAAAAAAAATTAAATAATTTCGAAAATTCTTCTATTTTTTAAATTAGTTTAAGAGTTTTCTCGGAAAAACTAAGTATGCAATAAAATTTCAAAGCTATACGTCAATCTAGGAAAAAAAAATATTGAAAATCGTTGGACCAGTTTTTTTTTAAAAAGGTTATTTTTGAAAAACTTTTTCAAAAAATATTTTGAAATTTATTTGAGTATGCAAATATATGGCAATCTGTAGTTTACATTTGAAAAATAATTTTAAAAAAAATCAATGTACCCGTTTCCAACATATTTCGAAAACCAAACATTTTTTTGAAAAAATTATAAAAATCAAAAAAAAAAAAGTTTTTGAAAATTTTTAAATGTCATATTAATAAAATTATGAATGACTTCCTGTGTCCAATTTTATTGAAATCGAGTGTATAGTTTACGAGAAAATTTGATTTGAAAATATTTGTTCTATGAGAGGTACCGTTATTAGACAAATTTTGAAAAAAAATTTCAAACCAAAAGATAGATTTTCTTGCAGAAATAGCATTTTGAAAGTTTTATCAAAATCGTTAGAGCCGTTTTTGAGAAAATCAATTTTTGTCTTCAAGATTGTATGGCAGGTGCCGTTATTTTTGGACCTAGAGCAAAAATAAAAAATTTGTTCCGAGGGACGGCCAAATAAATCCTAGATACCAAATTTGAAGCAAATCGGCCCACCCGTTCAGCCTCCAGAGGCGCGAACAGACATACAGACAGACAGACAGACAGACAGACAGACAGACAGACGGACGGAATTCCCAGACCCACTTTTTTCGACTTTTCCATCATCGTAATGTCATGTGTGATTGTTATATCAAATTTTTTTTTCTGCACGAATCCATAACTTGCCTTATAGTACCTATAATCGCAAGTAAAAAAGGAACTCACCAGAGGACTATGATTAACTAGTTTTCGCGTGGTCGTCCGCTTTAATAGTTCGCGCTACACTACACAAAACGGAGATGGCACCTTTTAACATCAAGGGAGCTAACTTAACACTAGCAACTTTCCATTTTATTCAAATCATTGCGCGGAAATGTAAAAGGATTTTATTGGTAGGATTTTATAACTAAACCAGGGGACGGTGCTCAAAATTTGTGGGCAAACTTAAGCTCATTTTTATACAAATTCATAATCAATATTATGACTGAGAAATTAAGCATGTAAATACATGAACTACAATGCATTAAAAAATATTACTGAACAATTTACAATTACTTGAATTTAAAATAATTTATTTAGGGGACTGGTTTTCGGTACTATATCAATAACTGATGATGAGAGAAATATTTTCTTAAATGTTATAACATGTACGTAGATAATTCATTATTTATGTATATCTTATATCAAAATTACAATGTTTTTAAAAAATTTCGTTTAAAAATCACGCTAGACACTGAGTTGCCCAGTTAGTGGAGAAATACCCACATATTTACTTAAAAAACTAATTTAAATTTTTCGCACTGAAAGCTGTGTCTGTTTTCTATTTAAAACATAAGCGAGAGCTACAGTACGTTTGTAACGAACTGTTGGGTACGCTATTCCCTATATTTTTGTATGTGTATGCGTTCGCCTCCCGTAGCCAGCCGATGTTCCAGTTTCAGAAACAAAATTCTTCTTTAGCAGATAGAAAAAAATTCAATAAATTTAATTTTGTGTGGTGTGATGTTCAATTTGTGCTGGCACAGTAAAAAAGGTGTGTGGCACGCCCAAAGTTGAGACTTTTTACTGCCAAGGCAATTAGTATGAGCTCAGTGACATTCAATTTTATTCTTGCAGATCGATTTGAACAAAACAAGACAAATCTTAAATTTTTAAAAATTAGATTTTGAATATAAATAGCGATTACGGGTGTTTTTAACAATTCTTGAACCACACTCTGCTACGCAACCAAGGAATTAAATCTAAGTGTTCATCTTTTTACTTCAAAACTGCGACCGATAGTTAAAAAACGTTAAAAAATTAATGCATTATACGACTCTTGACGAAAACGCCCTTTAAAAGTGGGCGTGTCTTATAAATTTGAAGCAATAACTGAGCTTTGATCATTAGTCAGTATTTAGGCATATGTGTAAAACTACAGCTGAATCGAGTAGTTTTTAAACGATCTTACCTGAACAAAGGTATTTTATCAAAATCACGCCTTTAAAAGTGGGCGTATTGGAAAAATGTACACAAGAAAATGTAGAAATATATTTTTCAAATAACAAACGGAAGGAAAAAGGTTTAAATTGAATATTGGTAGCACCTTAAATTTTTAAAACTACGTTTTTCGTTCTTTTATGAAAAGTGGGCGTAAGCCACGCCAAAATTCAAAAATTTCTTTTCCTACACAAACTTTTTAGTTTCTTCTAAGAGACGCTAAATTTTGGCTTACAGATTCATTAAAAATACCGTTTATCTACAAAAACAATTTTTTTTCTAAATTCTAGTGAAAAGTGGGCGTCAGCCACGCCCAAAATCAATTTTTTTGATTTCATACACAAGAGATGTAATACCCATAAAATTTAATGTTTTTCGATTTAATATAACAATTGTTATTTTATAAAAACAATATTGATGGTTTTGTAAGAAAAATGGGCGTCAGCCACGCCCAAACTGAAATATTTTTATTTAATTGGAAGAAGGTTTACCTAAAGCTTACGTGTGCAAGATTTAAGCGTTGTGCTATGATCGTATCTGTACAAAAAACATAATTTAATTTTGCCAAATTGAGGTTGTTGAACAAAAATGGCGATTGTGGGCGGATTTTGCCGGTTCAAGAACTAAGCCTTACTCTTGAATCAAAGATTATATATACCAAATTTCAGCTTTCTAGCTCGAAAATTGCGACCTCTGCTCTAGAGAGTGTACATATGGACGGACGGACGGACATGGCTTAATCGTCTAGGCTTTTGATTCTGAGTCAGAATATCTATAATTTTCTATATCTAACGGTATTATTTCTCTATGTTACAAACTCCACACCAAATACAATATACCCATTCTATGGAATAGGGTATAAAAATTGCTCATGGTTTGTGTGGTCCCTGCAGTTTGTGAATTTTAGGTATTTGAAAATTGCGAAACTAAAAAACATAACTTCAAAAGGTTTAACCTAAAAATCTTGTATTTAATGCGAAAATAAGTTGAAGGGTAAATTTTTTTTTAAAGCGTTTGTAGCAAGACTTATTTTTATATCATAGAGGGCAGAATATACTATCGATTAATATTAATTTAACATCAATTTGAAACAAAAAAAGTTTTCTTTTAACGTCATACATTAAAACGAAAAATGGGTTATTTTCCTTTAAGGTGGTCGGTCAACATGTTTATCCTTATAAAGCTTTGCCCGACCAGTGAATTCTTAAAGATGACAATCTTAGGTTAACTCTTCAATCTCGAATAAATGATGTCGACATTAGAGACATACCCTTGCTTATATCATTTTTGACACATAATGGGGATGCGTACTTGACAAAAATAATTTTTAAGGAAACAAAAAATTATCCTGAAATTATAAAAGAACTAGAGACTTTGCTATCATTTGCAGGAGGTTATTTGGAGCTACGTTATAGACATCAGCTTTTCTTTACTACAAGGAATATGTGTATGCTTGTCAAAAATGTCATCTAGCACCGCAGACGTAATGTTTAATTAATTGGAATTAAATATTTTTTCTAATATTTTTAATCTGTTCAAAGAATAGGTACGAAGTTTAATAATAAAAAGAAGGACTTCAAACAACTTATTTCGGAACAAAAAAAGCATAATATATTTTTTTTTTTGTTTAAAGTGGAACGAAACGTGCATCAAATGGCTGTGTTGATGTTTGACTTGAACGTGCTTCAGTATTACATACCTACTTAAGAGTGGTTGTAGTACTTAATTGTAACCTAGAGTTGTGGGTTCGATCCCCAAAATATACAGCAAAGGTCTTTGCATCCCAACTTCTATTGGATGACCGTGGCAGGATTATAGGGGGTCACAGATCACCCAATTACCTATCCAGTGTACTATACATTTAAAAGGTTTAAATATTTTCAGACAGGGTAGGTGCAACTGCAAATATTATTTTATATGGCTTTTCGAATGTCATCAAAAAATTTTAATTTTATTTAGTGCTTTACGTCATTAAAAAATGATTAAATGACATTTGAGATCCATTTCGAAGTTAAGCATTTTAAAGACGTCTGCACAAATAGGCTTCGGCTTTATCTTAAAATTATAAAAGCCGCTAGTGTATCAGCACTTAGCAACAAAAGGTTAAAAAACAGCACTTCCGCGATATAAAAAGAAACCAAACACCATCTGGAAATCACACAAAACAACAAAAAAATTACCCACACCACATGTATAAAAACAAACTTAATGTTCTCAGAGGTCAGTTTTGCGCGCGTTTCTTTGTGAATCACTTCTGTGTGTCCATTTCGAGGTTCATTGCTACCCTCCCTGGTTGTTTCTTTATGCTGATTCCTTATCTAAATATACACAATTTTTACGGTACTTAGTTGTACCGTTCCTTCTCCATCTGTTAAACCTCACCAGTGTATTTCATTGTGACAGGTATCGCAGGATCGTTAAAAACGTCTTATTATACAAAAAGATCTCAGCGCGACTGTGTAATTGCAGGATGGTAAAAACGTTTTTTTTCATATGTTTTTGATCCTTTATGTTATTGTTCCTTTGATGAAGTGTATTCTTTAATACAGTTATTCCTTGATTGCTTTTTCTTTTGTGTTGTTCCCGTTTTGATACAAAATTTATTTTACCGCGTTATACAATATTTTTAACCGCAGTCGCAGACCATCCATACATGTAATGTTAAGTCCTTGAGGTCTAACCCTTTTCAATAAAAAAAAGCCCAAATGCAATAATACTACTATAAAAACAAAAAAGGATAAGTATCTGTTAGATACTCTTGGAACAAAGGGAAGCAAATGTAAACTTTTTTTTTTGTAGAAACCTAAAAACACCCGGTCAACATTAGTGTGCGGTTGCCAGCCTAAGTTTTTGTTTTGTCCTAGATATGCATTGCATGCATGCTTTGACCAAATTCCTTTTTTTGTGCTCTCCTTTTCTAGGTGAAAGAAAAACACATGCGCGGAACATAAAAATATGTTCACAAACTGTGTGCTGTGTGAAAGGGTTAAAATGCTGCGCAATGTCAGCCCTCTTAAAAAAAAATTAAATAAATAAAAAACTTGTTCGCTTCAGATTTAAATTCTGCAAAGTGGTGGTTGAAACAAAATACCTAGTGCGTTTTATTTTCAGAATTATTTTGGATTATGGATGAAATTATATTTGAGCGTTTGAAGTGAAGTAGATGATGATGATGAAAATGCACGTTTGAGAGTTTAAAAGATAAAACAAGTTTGTTGATGAATTCCTCCGTGTAGTACAAGGATTTGCTGGTAAATACGTGGAAATTACGCTTAGTTTTTTCCTACATATAAGCCAAAAGATTGTTTGTATCAAAAAAGAATTTGAAACTAAAATTTGAAAAAAATACCTATATATAAAAAATAAAATTTGAGCCAGAAAATTAAATTTCATTTTTTGAAATTGATGAAGTGGCTAACAGAAAATTCTGGGAGGACCCGTTCAAACGAATTTTCCTTAAAAAAGTGATTCAAACCGAAAGATGACCTTATATAAAAATAATACCTAGCATTAAGAGAGTTCCATCAAAATCAAAGGAGACCTCCTAGCTTGCCGGTAATGCCAATAAAGACAGACATTAATTGTCCGCCGACCTACTTTTTTCGTCTTCCCTATCATCGAAATTTCATGTTTCATTGTTTTAATTTTTTTTATAGAAGAATAGTTTTTGAGAAATAAGTTGTTAATGTCTAGATTTATAAACACTTCGTACAAAAAGAACATGCAACGAGAGGGAACCGAATCCATTTATTGAAGCAGGAGCGTTTAAGTTCATTAATAAATAAGAATGCATGTGTAAATAATATTGACCATTCTTATGCAATATACAAATTTTATAAACATATCCGATCAATTAAACATCGGTGTTTTCTCTCGGTTAAATATAATTAATTTTTTTAGTGTTTGCTCGATTACTCTCAACACCCTTTTCTTTTTCCTTTTTTTCCGACGTCAGAAAAACAAAGGCCAAAAAAATAGAAACCGGTTAATTGATAACGATTTTTTCCGCTTCATATTTCGCGCGAACATAACTGACCCTATTTAGAATACGGCAAAGGGCCAAAAACTCCAAAAAGACCAACAAAAATAGTCCTTAAGTGATAGCAGAACGAACATAAAAAAATTGAAGAAACAAACAACCACCAACCAAAGAAGACAACCAGAATGGCTGGCGCGGCGCGCGTGGAGCACCCCCAAAAAAAAAACGACCGAGCAAACCCAAGCTTCTTTCAAAGTAAAAACACAATATTTACATAACAAACAAGGACTTTACTTCCTTCCAACTTCCAATTTGAAATAGTGTACTCATCTGTAAATAAAAAAAAAATTACGTGACACGATTGAAAAGCCTTAAGAAGAAAAATTTAAACGAAAATTAATTTACTGTATAGTAAATGTCCAACGAAAAAAATTTCACCACTCAAATAATGTCTTCTCTCCTGCTTAATGCCGTTAAATTAGTGATAAAACTGGACCCTGATGTTTTTTTTTTATTTTATTAATTTTTGTTTTCGAGGATACTGCTGCAATTTCTACCCCCAAACCATTTGTTCACCTAGTAATTATAACCTAAATATTTGTGATCTAACTTTGTAAAACGCAATAAAAGTTGAATTTAATAAAATTTCTTATGTGTAAATAAATATGTACATGCATAGCTGCAACAATTGGTCAGGAAATTCAGTCAGTTTGTCTGTATTTATTGTGTTGATTGAGCAAATCAGGGCTTTCCCCCAACCATTTTTGGGCCTACGCTGATATTTTGTACGAATGGAAATAACCCACTTAAAGATATGCAATTTTTTATTACAAGATTTCTTTTTTAGGATTTCCATTTCCTCGCAAGATAATTTGAAATGGAATTATCGGCGCAAAAGTCCGACACACTTATCCCTACGCGCGCCGTTATTGACAGTTGCTTCGGGTCAAGTATGTATAAAAAAAAATCTTATAGCCTATCAGATACATTAAATTTCGAGAAAATAAGTAAAAAGAAATTCACTTAGATATTCATATCGTAGTGGTTGGTGTGTAGGACTGTAACACCGATGATGGTTCGATACCTAAATCCAAAAAAGTTTTGTCCACCCTTTTTTCTGCCTTTTGCGAAGAAGTTAGAAGAAATATTGTTATGAAGAAACCTTCTCTGCTAACCTTTTGGATTTGAATTGTGTGTCACTTCCATTCCTGCAGAATATCAACGCACACACAGTAAGGATTGAGAGTGTAAGTCGCAGGCCTCGGCCCGATTGGAGCTGTGGTGCCGTCAATTTATGAATAAAATTGATATTGATAAAGAATGAAGATTAAAATTGAACGTCCATTCTATGGATACCACCCCTAAAACGGCTGGGGTAGTATTGTACTGTCTCAATATTACTTAATAATAAAAAAAATTGGAAATTATTCGGCTGTACGACCTAATTTCTTTTAAATGCCACTTGCACGACACTATTTAGAAGGAATTGAAAGATTAAGATAGGAAAGAATGTTTGTTGGTACAGCGGATTGAGACTTAATATGTTCATAAAATCTCATGGGAGGCATCCAGTTAAGTCTGGGGGAAACAAATTGATGTCCAGGCTGGTACTCGAACCCAAAACTCTAGGTTAAATAAGCTCTTAAAACGCAGTCTTGTCGAATGTCAAATCATAAAAGATATTAAATTTCTTCTTGAAATTTTTTTTGCAATAAAACCAACCATAGCTAATTAGAAAATATCCATTAACTTCCTTAACATTATTCAAAACTATTGGACTTATTTTTCATAAAATCAAACATTTATTTAAATTACTCAATACAGTTCTTATTTTACTGATGTTTCCAGTCACAAGCAATTTTTTGAAACACGAGGCCTATCCACAGAAAATAGGCATTGCATACAAAATACCAAAAGACTATTAACTGTCATCCTAAAGTCTCAGCTGATTGTTAAGCCAGATTTTTCTTTCCGTGAAAGCAAAACTAGTCGCAAAATCAAAAACTTATACAAAATTAATTTTTTACTAAATGAAAACAATTCAATAAAATTTCTTAGCCGATTTTATAAGCCCTTTGGTCCGACATCAGATGCAAAACTTGCCAAGTTAAGGAACTTTTTGTCTTTAAATAAATAAAAAGGTTATAACATAACATAATAAAAAAAATTTAAATTAAAGAACCCATTACCTCACTCAAAACCATTTGGAGTATTTCAGAAATTCTACGCACGTAAAATTGAAAAATTATCCACTTCTGCTAGTTCAGTGGAAATGTACAAAAAAAAAAAAAAAAAGAAAACATAAGAAATTGTTTTACTGAAAATAATAAAGAAAAACCCCGTACGAACAGTAGCACAGCAACGGAAGAAGTAGTATGGTTAGTTGTTGTAGGTACCAAGTATCCTTTGCCAAAAGTTGCGCCAACGGGCAAGGATTTTAAGATATCTCAAGCTAACCACCATATCTATAGAACGAACGAACGTCCACCCTTTAACTCAGTTTTTCTCAAATTTTGTTGATTTTCCGTGTGATTTTTCTTTGGTTTTTTTTTCTTAAAATATTTTTTGCTCCTTCGCTCGTCCTGTGCGAAAATTATGAACTTTCAATGTTTCTTAACTGATGGAAAAACTAGAAGAAGAATTCTCCTTGAAGCGAAAAAAGTAGGTATCCTCTGACCTTTGCTTGCCACTGGGCAAGGAGCATAACTTGTGTGTCTGGCACAAGGCCCGACCAAGCGAAAACGATATTCTCCATCCCCCTAATATAAGTTCTGTGTTCTGTGAAGAGAAAAGAATGAATATGAAAAATTATTTTTTCTCGAGGTGGTTGTGGGTTTCTTTTTGATTTAGCTGTTTTTTTTTTGTTTGAGTTTTTCTTGAAAATTCTTTTCTTTAAATGAAAAATGAAACAACTAAGGGAAAATGAAAAAACTTTTTCAGTATTTTCTTTTTGTCTATGTGGTCTTTCTTTCTGTTATTCCGATACTTTTATCTGGGGTAGTTTTAAACTTTGCTTGGATCTAAGATGGGAAAAGGCTGCGAAAATAGAATTCTGTAAAAAAATGTGACCTTTTACTTGAAGCTGTGGATTGCTATACAACGAAGATTGTCAAAGAAAATTAAAAAATAAAGAGAATCTTTAAAAGATAAGTCCTCTTTCTTTTAAAGGAATTGTAGGTGAAAAGAGTAAGGTAAGCCGAAGAATGGTGTGTAATTTGCCGATACAAAAAGTATGGTTTGATATTTTATTTGATTCTAGGCAACTTGAAAAGTACAAATCTTAACTTGATCTACCTAACATACATTAGGGTATGGTCATCAAAATTGAAAAAAGGTGTCGGGAATTTCGATTTACATATTCATATCTATGTCAACACCTACATAGAGCCACTGTTTTCAAAGTTAGATTTAAAAATAATAAGACCTTTATATTTTGACAACGAAAATAATAGGTACCTACATTATTATTTTTGAAAAAAATGAGTTTTCAAATCCATTTTTAATTTATTTTTTCAAAGTTTCGAGTTTGAAAAATATTTTTTTATAAACCGCTCACTACAAAACTTTATTTAAAAACACAATTAAAAAAGAAAAGTCTGGCTTAACAAAAAGGGATAGCATGGCAATTTATGAGTTACTGTTATTCTTAAGGTAATATATATTTTTTTTAATTTAAGTCATTTTTTAGAAAATATTAACTTCCGGCTAAACGGAGGGGAATATACCCCCTCTAATACGATTTTTTGTCTTAACACAACCTACTTCCTATGGCCTTTTTGGTGCACCTTATACCGATCACCCTATATAACGGAACTAACAAGAGAATCGTGTTTTTTTATTAGTAGTCGTTCAAATCGAAGGTGCTCGAAGTCTATTTTGAAGTTCCTTCGACCATATCTTGATAACATGGACTTGCATTTTTACAATAACGGTACAGCGGATGTTGTGCTTTGTTGCTAGCCTAGATACCAACAGTGTGATTTTCGTTTCTACTGTACAATCATAAAGTTCTTTTCTATCTTTCTATAAATCTTCTCTCCTTAACGCTAGCACTGTGTTAGTTCATTAGATTATTAATAACCCTTTGAGTGCGTGTCAGATTTTGGTCAGAAATGAAGAGACTTTTAATGTAAAATTTCCAATTCTTGTTCTTTTCATTGGGGGATTAATATTTTGAGATAGCTTAAAAAGAATAGAACTTATCAAGCAGCTATTTCAATAAAGTTACCTATTTCATCATAGAGTAATTGAAATTTAGCTTAACGAATAAGAAAAATCGTGAGCATCACTGTTATTGAGTAAATGGCAGCTCATGTCAAAAAATATATCTTATAATTGGGGATGGTAGGAGTCGTAATTCAAACTGCATATTCTTTAACAAGTGTATCTACCAGGAGGCCAAAAATTACAATCGCGGACAGAATCGAATGTTTGTGGAGTTGTAGTTATCCTGAAAGATGACATAAGACTGCCAGGCTTACAAATTGTATTTAATGTATTTAATACATAAAACACTTTAAACTTATCGCAAAGATATTGCATAAGATATTGCATCTCATACTTTGGGAATAATTCTTTACACTATAGAGTCAGCAGCAAGCAGAATGGGAAAATAAACGAGGACAAGACGAAGTATGTATAATGTATATGCTTTCATCAATAAAAATCCCACCACCGACCGCCTTGGTCAGAACATGACCTTTGGTATAACTTCGAGATAGTCAGTGAATTTGTCCACCTGGGTACTGCTGTAAACACAAGCAACACCATCAGCGCTGAAATATAACGCAGACTAACTGTTGCTAATCGGTGTTTTTTTGGGCTGAATAAGCAATTCAGGAATAAGGCCATATCGAGAAGAACCAAGGAACTGTATAGAACACTCATCATCCCGGGCTGCTATATGGTGCAGAAGCATGGACTCTCTCCCAGAAGGATGAAAAGCCACTTGGAGACTTCGAGAGAAAAGTTCTGCGTACGAATTATGGTGCTATCTGCGTAAATTAAGAAAACAAAATTTGGCGAAGAAGATACAACGACGAACTATACGTAACAGCGACAAAAGGCTAGGAAAAATCAAATTCAATGACTAAGGTGGCAATAGTACAGTGGATGTAGTGCTTGGTTGCATAACCTGAGAGCTGTGAGTTCAAACCCAGCCTGGGCAGCAATTTTTATTTATTTCCCAAGTTTCAACTGGATGCCACCCGTGGAATTTCCTTGAGATAATAATCACCTAAAAATCTCAAACCAATGTACCACCTTTCTATCCTATCTTTCTATTCCTTCTCTCCTTGCTCGCGCATGTTAAATCATTATAAGGGTATTCATATCCTCGTAAAGTCTTCAACGCGAAACCAGAGGGAGACAGAAGCCAAGTTAGACCTCATCTTCCATGGACCAACCAGGTAGAGTGAGACCTACTACAACTCGGAGTCTAGCTCTTAAACTAACGGTAGGTACTTGCCATACGATTTTAAGTGAAAAATGAATTTGTCTCGAAAACGGCTCCTACGATTTTCATTAAAATTTCTTTGTTTTCTGTGCAAATTGTACGTTTTGGTTGGAATAGATTTTTCAGGAAAAGTCTTATAACGGTACCTCCCATTGGACCGGTTTTTTTACGACGGATTTCGATGAAATTTATAAAACAGTTTGATCTATTTTATTAAAATTGTATTTTTCTGATAAAAACTACAAGTTGCTAGAAGTTGGCATACTCAAAAAATATTTTTAAAATTTTTTCGAAAAGTTTTTCAAAAAAACAGTTTTTTGAAAAAAATTGGTCGAACGATTTTGAAAAAAAAAAAATTTCTTAAAATTCTTAACAGTAAACAAAATTAGATGTCTTACTTCATTTTTTTTCCAAAAAATGATTTAACTATTAATTTCTAAGTGATCAATAAAATTTTATATCATTTTGTCCATGCTTTTTTTCCAAAATCTCAAACCCCAAGACCACTGTCACACATTAGAGCAAGTTTGTCTGACCCAGTCGTTTATTCTTTTAGGTAGGTATCTAAGAGAAGTATATGAGGTAGGCCAATATCTTTTTGAATTTTGATATTTAGATGTAAATAAGTTGGAGGGCTTAGGTATAGGTACCTGTACCTATATCTTCATTTAAGATTTTGTGGGGTCTTTTTTTTGTTGTCAGATAAAAAGAAAGATTTGAAAATAAAGTTTTTCAATTAAAACATATGTTTTTTTTAGAACAAAATCCTTTTTTGACTTAATTAGTGTCTAGATAATTGGAACAAACTCTTGCAACATTTGCTGATAGAGAGAACAGCTTGAGCAAATTAATGAATATTTTAAAACATCAACTCATTGGACTCAGTTTGTATTAAATTTATTGAGTTATCTTTAATGGGAAACTGACTAAGTTGTCTTTTTTTGTAAATTGCAAAATAATTTTAAAGAAGCAGTTTGGTAAACTGTATCGAATTAAAGCGAATTTGACTTTTGTGCTCAAAAAACCTATAATCATCATCATACCATATTCAAACGAAAACGAGAGCGAAGAAACATTTATTTGCCTATGTACGACAAAAAGATATCTAAATACACATATGACATACTTCGCACTTTCACATTTCTCCCACTCCAACCCTTCCTCTAAAACAGACGGCTGATCATGTGCATGTGCAACCACCGAAAACAAAACGTGATTGGTTTTTTCCTCCTTGGTGATATTCCACCTACATTATACCTGTAGGTATCATCTTTTATACCTACGGCGGCGGCGGCGCTAGCCACTGCTTGACACATTCATAGCCAAGTAAGTGTGTATTTTACTCACAGTGTAATTGCGAAACCCATTATTACGCAATAATTTTTCAAATTGTCTACCTGCATTCACGTAATGCATTTATCTTAGGACTTCATTACCTATTTAAAAATGCATTTAAAAATGTTTTTCTAGCAACAACAAATATTTCCACAACGACCTTGCATCAAAAAAAAAAAAAAAAAAAAAAATACCTATGTTTTTGAAAAATTAATTCTATACGCAAGATCACAACCTACCTATTTCTTCTATCAAAATAATTAGAACCTGCTACAAGAGATGAACCAACAAAATTATATTTGTATGTACAAATAGGTAACCTAAAAAAAATTTAACCGCAAATCTACAAAAAGTGCACACGAAATTCCAACGTTAAAAAAAAACAGCTATAGGTACCTAATATTTTTCTGTGTCCTTTCTTTTCCTTTGACACGATACCAAAGAGGATATAATATATAAAGAGTCCCATCTTGTGCCTTGTTTTGATTTTGCCTACAAGCTACAGCTGTCATATTGTTCTTTTTGTTAAACATGTGTGCGTAAAAAACGCATACATAAACAAAAACCCGAATCGGACCTCCTACCACACCGATTTTCCCGCCAAGATTGTACACACTGGAATTATTAAGTTGAGATAACACTTCAAAGTATTGCATTACATTATTTCGAGATAATAATTTTTTTGTTTTTTTTTTTAATTACGTATTATATTTTTGGTCACACACTATACTATATTAACAAGAGAAATCAAAAAATTGTTTTTGAGACTACTGAACATTTATCAGAAAAACCTAACAATGGACTGTAGACAAACAAAAATATGACTGTGAGAAATAAAAGATTATTGTTAATTAAAACTTAAATCAATTTAAGATTTATTTATTACAAAACTTATATCACAATTTATATTATATTTTATGTGCTAAGCGTTTCGGAAATTAAATTCCCATCTTCTGGAACTAATTAACCAAAATTAATCATGAATCTATTAAACTTTCGCGCTATTATGTTGTATGATTTTTCTTATCGATAGATTCTTGATGAATTTTAGGTAATTAGTAGTGCCAGACGATGGAAATTTTATTTCCGAAATGATTAGCTCGTAAAATATAATATAAGTTGTGATAAAAGTTTTATAATAAATACAAAATAAATTGATTTAAGTTTTAATTAACATAACCTCTTTTTTTCTCACATTAACCACGCAACTTGGAGACTCCCACCACAAAATGAAAATGAAACTGCCTAACTACTTATAAACTATAACATGTTGCAGGTTTACTTGTAAGCGTAAACTAACTCTTTAAGTAGTATACACGAATGTAGCACTGAACTCAAACAAAAATGGTTTATGCCATTTCGTTTGTTGTTGTTCTGCAGCGCAGCACGTTCATGAAGTTGGAATCGGGTCGACTTGTACTTCAGCTACTTTCTGCGCTGTAGCTTCGACTTCAAACTGTAAGTGCAACGGCGTGCGGTCTATTCATAAAAGCCCGTCATTATTAAATTTCGAGAATAAAAGTTTTATTCATTCAATTTTAAAAATTCATCCTTAATTTTGAAAAAGATGAGCTGTGAAATAGTTATCTAAAAAACAAACATCGATCACTTTTCTATTGAGATTAATCGCCCCCTAGTGCAGCCCTTCTTTAAAAAAATGTTGAGTGTGTCGTCTCCATTAAAAAGCCTCTTCAAACGCGATTTCTGAATTTTTATTTTTGTTTCCCCTTCATTTTCAGAAGATGTGGATGGAGAAATCCGACTCGGAACCACTTGAAAAAGAAAATGAATTACAATGAATACGATACAAAAGAGACCACGAAAAATTTATATATATATATCCTCTTTGGCTCAGTATAATAAAGAAAATAAAGAGAAGGCTCAGCAGTGCCAGATTTGGCAGTGGCATTTTCTCGAACTGCAGCTGTGTGCGTGATTTGGGAATTTTACTGGCAAAAAACGTAAAATAGACGACTTTTTAAAAATTAAAATTAAAAATAAGGTGAGAAAAATACCTTTGATTTTTATTGCATCTAACACACAAAATACAAAAAAAAATTGTATAGGCTCCCGATCCCTCACAACCGCACTACAAATGTTGTTATATTGAAATGCTTTTTTAAACATGCTCTGATTTTCAATTTTTTTTTTTTTTCAATAGTCTTATTCTCTAAAGGACATTTTAGTTCTTTGATTAACAAAATATTTACATAAAAAAAAAAATAAAATACGTTCAAGCCCCAGGGAAAAGCGCAAAATATTGGACAAAAAAGAATGTTTCCTGCCTTTTTTTCTGAAAAAAATTATTTTAAATATATATTTAAAAAAAATAAAAATGCACATAACTGCATACATCTTTTGGCTTAGGAAGAAAGGAAATTTGGCTTTGCTACCTGTTATACTTTGGAAGTTTTATCAAATATTGCATTCATACTACAATACAAACTTGCCCTATTTTTCATAGTTTTGTATATTTTTTTTATTGGAAATCGATTACTAAATTAAAAACAAAATAGTGTTATTCTATTTTGAGATCTATTTACTCTAGGAAAAAAAATATAAAAAAAAATAAAAAAGTGTGATTTAACCCCTGTCCCACTAATAACCGCAAGAGCACTTACCTAAATTTGATGAATTTTTAATGTTCCTAGCGGTTTTTGGGAGAAAACATTTTTTTTTTAAATTTATATAACTACAAAAACATTTTCTTCAATATATTTGCAATCAAAACCTCTTTATTTCATTTAAATATTTTAAGTATTGCGAACGCTACAGAGCTTAGCGCAAAGCCCCAGTCGATTTTTTTGATAGGGAACCTAGCCTTAATTGAAGTCTTGTTGGCGGAACTCCATTTATTTACTAGTATTTAAAAACATTAACGAGAAGAATAATTTTAGTATCGCATTCCGTATTAAATTAAAAACCAGAGTTCCTTCTGTTTTGATTTCATAAATTCAAAATAGAATGAATAAAAAAAAAATTAAAAATTACATCCTTTTTCCTTCCTTTTTCACCCAAGTGCGGAAGTTACAAAAAAAAAATTATGGAAAAAATTGCCAATTTAAGATCTGCTTTACCCTCTCCACTCTTGTTTAAATTGATAAAGCTAAAAATTACAAAGGAGAAAAGGAAATAGGATTCTTTTAAATTACATTTCTTTGCTTTTTAAAACATTTGAATTTTTGGGTTGTGCTTCTACATAGGCCTTTTTACGAATCAAGTTGGAGGATGATACACACAGTAAGATGGAAGGCTCGCGGAGAGGATTCATCATGGGTCGGGGGAATGGTTTGAAAAGGATGTCGGTGAAAAAAAAATATATAAATTAAAGAAATCAATGGCATCCGTTTGCCACCCTTTCGCAAAGACAAAAGTAAAGAACGAAATTTCTTTTTTTTTCTTTCCTTCATATGCATCATAGAACAGAGCACAAAGGTCATTCAAGAGAATTGGAAACATCTCGCAGTTGTGAAATAAAAAAAGATAATTATAAATTTGAGTGTGAGGAGGATGAAACGGGACCCATTTCAAGAAATGAATCTTTGATATAAACCTTTTTTTAAGTAGACAACGAAAGAAAAAGGTTTCCAAGTAGAAGGGTGCGAAATCATCAGTCATAAAAATGAAGGAAATGAGTTAAAAAAAATCCACGCATTTAATTTTAATTTTTTCCCTAACTTCAAGTTCATATCATGTTTAAAAAAAAAAAACATATTTAATTTTTCTGGAGGTAGGTTTTTAATTTTGTTCAAAGTTTGGTTTTAGTATGCAAAATTAAAATCAACTTGGAATTGCGAAAATATAGGTATCTACCAATAAAAATAACGATATAAAAAAATATTGTTAGTGTTTGGCAACAAACAAGTTCGATTGAAAGTGAAAATAATTTCAAATTTCAATTATTGTCTTAGGGAACATGATCAAAACGGGCAAATAACTATTTTGAAATTGAAAATGTTCATAAAGAACGTTAAAAAATTAATTGAAAACCTATTTTTTTCTTGTTTTCTTTTTTTTTTTTTTTTTTGGAAAAAATTGTATTAAAATATATAGTTTTTTGGTCAAAAATAGATAAATTATGTTGGTTTATATTTGGACTTAGTCCAATAGGATTAGTATGTATATAAGATGGCCCTTGTTTCGTCCCTTAATTTTGTTAAGGCATGATTCTGGACATATGTTAAGAAACAAATCATTCTGCAATAAGGGCTCTATCTCCAGTTTTGATGTCATTTAATAAAAGGCTTACTTTGCTGTAGCCTGGCCCATGTCCCCGGTAGTTCTGTTAGTACTTATAATATAGAAACTTCATTTACGAGATTATCTAGAAGAAATACCAGCCTTTGTGATTTCGTTTAAAATTGTCAAAATCTTAAGATATCTTAGCATATTCCATTTTTAGAGTTTGGTGTTCAATTTTCTCCCGAAAATGCGAAATCATTTTATTATTATATAATAATAAAAACAAAAATTAATAAAGTTCGCAAAAAACACCATAGATTTTATAAAACATGTTATGAACAGATAGGTATTTTTCTTACTAAATATTTTTGAATCATGCTCTAAAATATTATTGAATAAATTAGGGAAAACTTATTTATATTATTTTAAAGACATTTCTTAATTTTGATTAATATTTGTTTGCGAGTTTTTATAATCAAAATATTTCCGGGTTCAAGTGAACTATTAGAACATTATGAAAAATATTATTTTTTGGGCTAAGATTTAAAAGAAAATATCAATAGCTCGCTATTGTTTTTCTTGTTCAACATATAAACACAACCTTTAAAATCGACTTTAAAATTTATTTTTCAAAGCAGAATTTCTGTGCTACTGATGCTTTACCCCTAAACATAAGTTATCGAATTCTTTTAGAAAATTCTTGTTTTAATACAACGGAAAACTAGCTCTTTTCGACTTAAAACGACAAGACTAACTGCGCCTCGTGCGATATCTCTTGGTACATCCTGGGTAAAGCAATGAGTTTAAGGAAGTTATAATTCGAACTCTGATTATGAATTATGATTTATGAATAAAAAAAAAATCTTCAGAAGAAATAAATCAAAACTTTAAAAATATAACGGATTTAGGGTAGGTATTAATTACACTTTTAAAATTGATTATTTTTTTTAAATTGTACTAACCTTACCTACATATATATCTATGTATCTAAACGTCCTTGTTTTTTCTTCTCCACTTTTCTGAAAAAAAAAAAATTAATATATAAAACATAAAAAAAACATAAAAGTTAATTATATATATATATATGACAATCGAAAAGATACAAAAATATTTTCAATACAGTTCAATGGCAGAATTGGTGCCACATGAATGTTCGACCTTATTTACCCAAATTGTTAATAAAGTAGACAGCAAAATTCGACCTTACTTCCTAACTTTTGAGAAATATCCTCAATTCGACCATATTTCCTTTTATCTATTTTCAATGTGTAGACAATTTATAAATGAAGTTGATTTAAACTTGCATAAAAGCAACTTTTACTGAGGATTTTCTAAGTAAATACAAATAGAGTAAATACTAAGATTTAAGTATTAACTTCAAGCAAAAGCATTAACTCTTTCCGGATTAATTTTTGTAGTAAATACTTTTTTTTGGAATGAGAAAAGGTAATACTAGACCTTTTCTCAGCAGCAAATACTGAATATTTTTCAAGTTGCTCTCGACCAACTTGAAAATTATATAGCATCTACTTTTGCTTGCCTTTGGTAAAGTTTTGAAACGTACATCACTTACTACTAGGAGACTTAAGTCGAAGATCGAGTTTCAAGCGAATAAGGTCGTGATAAAGTTCAAATTAGTGAAAGAAAATTTCATATTCTAAAGAGAATTGCAGAGTATAAATATACGTGTTAGCTCCGCATCTATACGTATATTTATCGATAATTAAAAAAAATGTATGAGCTGTTGAAATCGGTCTTATGAAAGATGCCGTTCTTAGCCATTGTTGGTAATTTTTTGTTTCAACCATATGATAAGTCGTACCTAAAAAAAAAACTTATACTGATTTTTTTAAATCAAAATCTCTAGAGCCGTTTTAAAGACAAATACAAAAATAAGCTTTAACATAACGATTAGATAAAGGTACCGTTATTAGTTGAGCTTTAAAAAAATCAATGTCCCCCCTGTTAAATACCCAAAAAACTTTATAAACCAAGGTTGAAGGAATTCGGCCCAACCGTTTGGAATGTAGGTGTCTATACATACAGACAGACGAACAGAATTTTTTAACCAACTTTTTCGTATTCGCTGTCATCGTAATGTCATGTTTCATAGAGAAGTATCCGAATACGTCAAAGAGAAATGTCAAATCAAGAAAAAAGTTGAAAGCTAGCTACTTTGAAGGAAAACAATTAAATTTGCTGTTGTTGAGTTGAGTTTGGTGGAATATTCCTTCTCTGCTTAATAATTCAAATTAAAGTGTTATTTTTATTAAAATCACCTGAAATCAGATTTTAAATAATCAAAAATAAAATTCTGTTTGTAAAAAAACTTTACTTTGTTCAAAACGTGCCTCGATGTGTGCAAAACACATACTTTTAAATCGAAGCACCAAAGTTTCAAAGAAGAAATGGTTTACTTTTAAAACAATAATAACTAGTTTTTTAACAATAAAATAATAATAAAAAAGTTTGACTACATTATGCCGACAAATTGCTGTGTGCACGGCTGTAATAGCAATGCAATCGCAAACCTAAGAAGAGCGTTCCTTTGCTTTCCCAAGAGTTTGGAACCACTCCTCAAAGTGTAAACATTATTCTAAGCCGGATCGAAACGTTGCTTAGCAGCAATCAAGAGAAAAAATTAAATGCACGAGTTTGTTCCAAGCATTTTATATTGTATTGAACAAATAAATTGGAAATCAAAAATTACCTACTTTTACAGGCAAAAGTGCTCAACTCGACGATGTCCATAATCCAGATTGGGTCAATTCAATTATTGGGGATACCAAGAAAGGACGGATACCTTATCAATTTTAATGCCAAAACGTTGTGTAAGGGCTATTAGAAGAGGTGAAACGAACCTTCAATTCTACCAAACGTAGAAATTGTAAATGGTTTGTTGGTTTCTCAGAGTAAGTAAAAAAAAAACATGTATGGGTAGATAATATTTCTTCTTCTAGAATGTTGCTTTTTTATTTTATGGATGAAATTGATCGCACAAATGCCAACAGACACCATATTATTGCTTGGAACTGGCACAATATGCAGACAGTTGTTTGGAAGTGACACATTATATTGAAGAACAAACTAACCTATCGTAATGCGTCGGAAAATTGGGTGCAAATGTCTGTGCTGGCATTTCAATATAATGTGTCTCTTCTAGTTGCAAAGGTATGTCTGTGCCAGCAGTGGACTAGCATTAAGCATTGGTTTCAAACAACTATTGTGCCGGTTCCAAGGCAATAAAAAGGTTGCTGTTGGCATTTCTATGATCAATTTCATCTATAAAATAAAAAAGCAACATTCTAGAATAAGAAATATTGTACCCATAAATGTTTTTTTACATACTCTAAGAAACCAACAAATCATTTACAATTTCTAGATTTGCTAGACTTGAAGGTTTGTTTTCAGCTCTTCTGATAGCCCTTACACGACGTCTTGGCATTAAAATTGATAAGGTATTCGTCCTTTTTTTGGTATCCCAAATTTAGAGAAGGGACCCAATCTGGATTATGGACATCGCCGAGTTGAGCACTTTTGCCTGCAAAAGTAATTTTTGATTTCCAATTTATTTGTTCAATACAATTCGCAACGTTTCGATCCGACTCAGAATAATGTTTACATTTTGAGGAGCGGTTCCAAACTCTGGTAAAAGCGTAGAAACGCTCTTCTTTGTTCGCGATTGCAATTTGTCGGCATATTGTAGGCACACTTTTTTATTATTATTTTATTGTTAAAAAACTAGTTAGTATTGTTTTAAAACTAAACTATTTCTTCTTAAATATGTTGGCGCGAATTGCTCCGATTTAAAAGTATTTGTTTTGCACACTTCGAGGCACGTTTTAAACAAAGTAAAGTTTTTTTACACAAAGAAATATATTTTTGATTATTCAAAATCTGATTTCAGGGGATTTTAATGATATTCCGCCAAACTGAACTCAATAGAGAATATAATTGTTTTCCTTCAAAGTAGGATTTCACATTTGACTTTGACGTCTCGGAGCGAGAGGGGAAGAAGTATATTGCCGTTTGCTTAAAATCTCTATTGTTATCCCAGGACCTTATATTTCGACGAATGCATAACTTGCCTTATAGTACCTGTAATCGCAAGTTAAAAAATATTTACTATGATTTTCGATGAATTTTTAGTATTTACTTAAATGAATTAAGTTTTTGCTTAAAGTATTTGCAATCAAGTAGGTTTACTTTTTTTTATGCAAACGAAACGAAGTAAATACTGAAATTCGGAGCTTTTACTTAAATTTAAGTATAAACATTATCTTTTTACTTAGTAAGTACCTACTTCGGTTTTCTGCATACCACCCATTATGTCCTTGATTTTATTTTCGCGGAATAATTTTGTTAAGATCAGTGCCTTACTTAAAAAGACTTACGATAACAGTAATCATTTTGAAAATTGACAAATAACGAGTTTTCAGGAAAAAATTCACACATACCTACATTATTTGTATCTTCAATCAGTTTAGGTAAATGGGTAGGTATAGAAATATTAATCAAACTATTGTGTAGTAACACCAAACATTTTATTTCCATTTATCGATTTAACACCAGCTAGAAAAAAAATCCAAATAAACAATGTTAATATAAGGTCACTTTTAAACTAAGTCCACCATTTTAGTTTTTTTTTTTTTTTCAACCCTCTACTTAGTATGAAAGACAGACTCACATTATAAAAATAAAAATGGGTAGAAAATGGAATATTTCATCCCACAACTTTGTCATTATCCTGCACACAGCACACACCTTTTTTTCATACCCTTGTCCCATATTGTATTTCACAAAATATACAACCCCTCTAAAAACTTCTAAAAACTTACCCCTAAGAAACCAAACAAAAAAAAGTTGGAAAAAAACAAGGAACCATTTTCGTGTTGCAGTGATGGGATATTTTTTTTTTTATTTTTTAATACGAGAAGGTACAAACATACCTAGGCAAGATAAATGTATGTACATATGTGAACGCATGGTGCGGCTATCCGGCCGATCCAAGCCGGTGCGGTATTGTGCGGCGTGGCACGGCCTGGCGTCACTTTTAATAAAAGTATATGGATGGCGGACAGCCAACCCTCTCGCTAACTATGAAAATAATTCAATTTCCTATAGAAAATTCGTATTTATTGATAGCGGAACTACAATTTAGGTTGCTCCTGGTTTGAAAAAAAAAAAAAAAAAACAACAGCTGTGGAGTTGTCTGTCAGCAAAACTCACCCTTTTAGTCAATGTCGTCGTTTCCCAGATAAAAACTTTTTGAAAAACTCACAAAAGTGTCAAAATAATTTTAATTTTTAAACAAACAACAACGTGCAAATGGAAATATATACCACCTGTAAAGAATAGGTAAGTGGCACCAGAGTATCATTTCCATCAAACATTTTTCCTAAAATTATACAGGGGGGGGGGCAAAAAACGTAGCTTTTAAATACACAACTTCGGAGCTTTAGTATATCGTCCGTGTCCGGTGTTGGACTCTAATGGACAGTGCCTTGTGGTGTATATGTTAGCATAAAAAGGATGCAATTTTCTAAATAAGTGACTCCTTTGTTTGGCTAACTAATAATTCGGTCGGTCGTTGGGCACCTTGCCACGCCACCGCCGCCGCGCCTCCGGCCATCGCTGGCACATAATAAAGTTTTTAATTAAATAAACATATTTTATGCAGCCATCAATAAGTGGGTGGATTATTATATACATACCTACATTCATACATACGCTACACGCAACAACTTTTTCTCTACATACGATAGGAACGAAACTTCACATGAAGGACAAGGATCTAGTTTCAGATAATTACTTAATTTAAGGATACATTTTAATATTCTGAAGTGTATACTTTGAAAACGGCAAAATCCAGCGCTATGTTGGAAAGTGTGTAAGTGTGCGTTGATGTGATGTGGACATATGGATGCGTAAATTTTAATAAAAATTATATTTTTTTTTTGCCTTGAAACATCAAAACCTTTCTTTACTTTATTGATCATATGCAATTTTTATAAATACATAGCATAATTTTGCAAATGTTAATGAGCCATTAGATGTCTCTCTGTAAATTCCTATATTATTTAGTTCTTGATTAGACTCATTCGACTTTTTGAGGATAACATAAAATATTAAAAGTTAGGGCTGAAAGCGAGTGAAAAGAAACACAAAGGCTCAAAAATGCTAAGAATTAACTTAGATTGATTAAATGTGGTCATCTTAATGGACAAAATAATATAATGTTTGATTTGAGCTTAAAGTGAGTTACCTATATGTAATTTTTCCATAAATTACAATTTTTAAAATTATAATGATCAAAATTGTCACAGCAACTTTTGAAACATCTATTTTTGCACAACACATAATGCGGTTTGCAAATAATTAAAAAATAAAAATAATTCAATAATTTTATTTGCAAATAAATATATTTATTTCAAATTTCCTGCTTTTTTCGAAGTGTCTGAAGAATGGGAAGAATGGCTTTGAGCTATTTACGGGTAAAATGGTTTTCCATCATTATCAAAGAACAGAGATTGATTAAATTAAATTAAATGAACAGAAATATATGTTCCTGCATATGATGTCTATAATCTATGTATACGCTTTAATTAATTATATTAACAGCTCAACCGGTGCCATGAAATAAAGTCCAATTTTTTTTCAGTTTAAAACATGTCACAGATCAAATTTCGTTTCGCAATTTTTGAGCACAAGGAGTTGAATTGTGCCTTATAAAGAAATACACACACACGAAAAGTTTTCTAATAATAAATCAAAAAAAAAATCCAAAAAGTCTGATGACTTTTTAATAAACACCGATATAATGGTGTGCTTAAAAAAACAAACCAAATGCCCGTATTGATTGAAAGGTTAAAGCTATTACTTGCAAACGCAAAATGTTCCTAGTTTCACACAAAAATGTAAATGTATCTTCAACCTTCCAATACCAATTTCTATTTCATTATTGCTTTCAGATGACAAATGTCTAGTGATAATATCGTAGCTAGTGTTAAAATAAATCTAATGAAAAATTAAACTTGTGAAAGAGTCGATTCCCATTATAATTCCTTCTTAATTTTTAGTCTAACCAACTGAATACAACCAGCTTAACACAACCATGCCGCTTATTCTTTTCAAAATGAAAATTACCTATAGGTGTAACATAACAACCTAAATTTCACGTTGTTCAGTTTTAACTATTTTAATTCGTATTTTCCATTTTATTTAAATATGAACAAGCCAATTAAGCAAGCAAATTTTCACAAGTCTTGAAATGCCCCCATCTATCGCTATTTTGGGTATTTTTTCAACTAGGACACAATGTATGATACAAATATTCTTCTTGCTATGGTGGGATGAACAAACCTATAATGAGTATTTTATATGATTCATGAAAAAGGAGCATTTCCGGGGAAGAAAACCAAAAAAAGATGAACTAAAATACTAAATAACTTAGAATTCTCCGAACCAAAGCTGGTGAAGTTCATATTTTGTTTTCGTTTATAGTTAAACTGCCTTCATCGATATTATATTTCGACATAACCCATTTGAACCGATCGCATCAATTAGACAGGAGGGTGGGTATTTTTTTTTTGCTAAAGCACACGCACTCAAGGGGTTTGTATAGCCACTTTAACTGCTGGAACACAATGGAGCCCGAGCCGGATCCGCAATCGCATCCGTATCGCATGTCAAAATATTGAATACACACGAATTCCATGTTGTGAACACAACGAGACGGATCCGCAAACGCAGCCGCAAACGGCGACGGACGAGTTGGCAACTTTTAATAAATACGTGCGTATTTTTGACATTCCATACAAAAAAAAAAAAAGAGCAACGTGCTAATAAAATATTTTTAGAAATTAGGTCAGGTAATTACAAATTTATAGAAAAGACTATACATGATGCGATATATGTTTTATCATCTTTTATATGCATATATATGTATGTTTCTCAGTGGAAATTGTAAAAAAACGTGGAGTACGTACGACTCCATTATGGGCACTTCTAATTAGGTACGTACGGCATGCGATACGGTTGCGGCTGCGTTTTTCTATTGTGTTCCAGCAGTAATGATTAGTCACAGCGCGAGCGATAGGAAATAAGGGAGGAAGGGAAAGGAGGTGTCGATGAGCAATGGTCTTGAATGTTTGAAGAAATGTACCAGGCATTTCATTCCACATTCGTGTAGCACGGCTAAAGAAAGAATCCATATATTTGACGGTACGTCCAGCTCAAGTGTAAACTGGTGAGCGTTTCTAGCAAGACGATAGTTACGGATGGAATGTTTAAGGGGTGGTACGCAGCTGGCTACCTCGAGTGAGCATTTTTTGTAGAAGAACTTGTAAAATAAGGAAAGACATGAAACATCTCGACGATGTTCAAGTGATGGAAATGTTTTAATAATGCTTCCCTCTCCTATCAATATTTTAAAGCTTTTTTCTAAACTCTGTCGAGCAGGTGTAAAAGAGTTTGACAGCACCTGCCCAGAGATGGGAGTTATACTGAAATTTAGGGCGTATAAACGCTTTGTAAATTTTAGCCAGCATTTTTGGCAATCTCAAGTATATGGTCATTCCAACGAAGGTTGTCACTGATACACATACCGAGTACTGATATCTTTTCGGCCTTCTCGATGCAAGTTTGTTTCACTTAATATTTTTGCAAAAAGCCAACACGTTTCAAAGACTCCTTCGTGGAATCACAGATATTTTTAGTTCATCAACTTACCTGCTTTATAATAATTATCTAACAACAATTTCGGAAAATTTAAGACTATATAATGTTTTCTTTCGTCATAATAATCAGTCAATAAACAAAAAATAAAAAAATACCGTTTTTCTTTTAAGAGTTCTGGCAAACCAACTATCAGATGACAAACAAAATCAATAAGGGTGGTTTGAAAATATGGTAATTCAAAAATTACTTGCTGGATTAAATGGCCTCTCGTCTCAAATCTTCCCGAGTCAACAAAAAAAAAACCTTTGCAATCACTTAAAATAAAAACAAAGACCACCTAGTTAACAGCACTAAGATCATACGATTTACACTAATTTACGATAAATATTATGGAAATGACTACCCGATAACACCGAATTGTTTTTGAAAACCATGAAACAACGATTCATCGTAAAATGATATCATGTACCTTCCCTAATATTATGACATGATAACTAAACATTTAAACAAAATTTCCGTATATGTAATTTGCCTTTCAAACATTTAATTAAACAAAAATTTTAATTAATTCTAATTAAAACAAATTATTTAACCCGAGTAAAGTTAATTTCAATATTTTTCTCAAATAACCAATTTCTTTAACTTATCAAGAATCAAATAAACAAATTATAATGAAACACTTTTTAAAAGTAACAAAATCTGAATAAACACCTTTTTTTATTCATCACACAAATAACACACATATTCCAAAATATAACTTAACTTAAATGCCCAACGTTGTCCTTGCGGTTACTAAGTGGTGTGATGGGATCTGATGTCAATAACTTATACGGTTAATCAAACAAAAATCCTATCCCTTCTTCGTCATCTTCTCACTCACATCGTTGCATCTAATTATTGTGTTTCGATTCCATTGAGAAGGATGGTTGGGTTGGGAATTATTTTTAATATACACGAATTTCAACCCCTTCAGTGTGAAATTTCAAAGTAAGACACTATATACCTATATATCAAAAATCCTTCTGCACAACTGCCATCTATGGTGGAATAGAGAGACTTCAGGACAGAATTTTCTTATTGGAAAGAAATTCCCTTCCTTAGATTTTCCTCTTTGAGGAATTTTTCCTGTTTTTGGTCCTTAAATTAGGAGTCCTTTTTGACTTTCGTTCGAAACTATTTGATTGATGTCAAGAAAAGGTACTCTTTAGACAAATATTTTTTTAAGAATTGATGCGGATTTGATGCGTGGTGGAAAAATATTTAAGGAAAATGAAAACTATATATATTCATATACATATATACGAGTATATATAAATATACCTTATTTAAAAGATTAGACGCTAAACAAGCAATGGCCCTGAAAGGGTTGATATGAAAAACAATTCTCCAAAAACTTAAAAACCAAATAACATTGTTAATTTTTCTAAATACATTATAACAATTGGTGTTAAAAATAGAGCTGGTAAGAGCATTCCACAGTCGTGTTGTGTATCAAAAGAACGATTCTCTATGCTTTAAACAGTACGTCTGACGTCGGGTCAAGGCTACGCTGAAGAATAGTCACATGAGCACGTGTATTAAGGTTGAAATGTTTGAAGTAAGGAATGTAATTTTAAGAGACCATTGCCTATGAAAATAACGATAAAATAATGAAAGACAAGCTTTATAAAGTCAGCGCTCAGAAGAAAAGATTGTTTGAGCGATTTTTGGATCTCCATTCATTTTAACAGCTCTTCTTTGTACACTGTTCAAAAGGCTCAGTTGCCCACGAATCATATGCAAACTTTGGGCGGATATAGGTTTCGTATAACAGCCATACCCTAAAGAAAATCTGGAATTTAATATCGGTTCCCACCACCTGTTCGTCGATTTTAAAGCAGCCTACGATAGTGTAAATAGAGTTGAACTATATCGCGTCATGCCCAACTTTAGAAATCCTGCCTTTGCAGGATGACGTTGGCGAATGCTCCCTGTTCCTTCAAAGTTTACACCAGCAGAGTGTCTAGCTGTTTCTACATTGTGCTTGGAAATATAATACGGAACACCCATACCAGTACATCGGGCACCATCTTAATAAATTTAATAAATCAACACAATTATGTGTTTGCAGATGACATTGAATTGATAGGAAGAACAAAGTGAGCAGTAACCGGTGCCTTCACTACCATAAAGTCAGCAGCAGCAGAATGAAATAAAAAATAAAAGGCTGTACACAACACTCATTGTCCCGATCCTGCTATATGGACAATGCGGACATGGTGCAGAAGCATGGAACCTCCCCCATTTGGATGAAAAGTTCCTTAAAGTATTCTAGATAAAAAATCCGCGAATTGTAGCCATTGTCTCAAAAATTACTATTAATTCTAGATTAAGAATTCATGTAAAAAAAAATCTAGAACACTTTTTTTTAAGATTAAGTCTAGCTGAGCACTAGACGCGCTAAACTAAATTTTATCTCTACAATATTTATCTCTACACTTTGCTAAAAAGTCGCGCTAAATTTTGAAGTTGGAGAGATTAAACATACTATAACGCAAGTTATGGATTCATGCAAGAAAAATTTTGAGATACCAATCAAACATAAAATTACGATGATAGCGAAGACGAAAAAAGATGGTCAAAAAATGCTGTCCGTCTGTCTGTATGTCTGTATGTATGTATATACACCTACAGCCAAAACGGGTAGCATGCAGCTCAATTTATACTGCATACCAATAAAAAAAAATAAAAATTGTTATCTGTATTTCAATAAATTAAATTTAAAAAAAAAATTAATACTTTAAAAACTGCTCATTAAACTTTTTTTTTTAATTATAAATATGTAAATTTATTTGCTGAATACCTATGAACTGGCGATTTGGATTGTTTTTTGAAAAATTTTTCCAGAATTTGTTTACAAAAAAACTTTTTTCTCAAAATTCGCTTCCCAGATTTTTTAAAATTTACTCCCATAAATTCAAATTTTTTCAAGAAATAAAATGGCGTACTTATTTTTCAGCTCAAATTAGTTCAAGTATTTATTTAAGAATTTAAAAAAAAAATAGTTGTTGAATTCGTGCGACCCAGTCGTGCATTTTATTTAACCCTAGTTTACGACACACAAAATACGTGAATAAAAAAACTTGGGGTTCGCGTGAACCCCACAGTTTTTAATCATTTCTAATTGTTTATTATTTAATTTAGTAGGCGATGCATTTTTCTTCTTCATCGAGTTGACAGTTGAGGTGTGTTGCAACTAAAAAACGTGTTCGGTTTTCCCAAAATTTAGTAAATAGGTATTGTTTAAATATGTGCAAAATAAAGTTTGAAGATTAGCAAAAAGTAAGTTGTAATATTAAAATTTCAAGTTTTATTATTTTTATTCACATTGTTTTAATTTGTCAGTGTCTTATTTAGATAGAAAAAAAAAGATAGATTATTGAGACAATACAATAGAGGCAACGAAGATGAAAGGGCAACGGCGTTGAGGGCAATGCTAGACATGAAATCTGATGAAGAGAGCGAGATTGATAATGATTCCAGATTCCAGACTATGTGCAAAATGACGCATTTGACGAGTGACAGTATTTTATGTTATGATGTTTTGTATTTAGTTAGGTAGGTACATAATATGGTTTTACTTCTTAGCGGATTATGATGACATTGACGAAGCTGCGGCAGAGGCATTAGGACCATTAGAAAATTTGCCTGAACCAGATGAATTTGGAAGTGGGCATGATCAGGAACCTTCAACGTCGGCGTCAAATGAAGAGTTTTTTCTTGCCATCAGAGGTCGAAAATGGACGAAAGAGCCGGAGGCAGAAGTTTTGTCTCGTATCCAAGGTAGTAATGTCTTCAGACCTGGTGGAAAATTTGCAAAATGCGTCTCTTTTAGTTATTTTCAACCGCATTTTTTGTATACCATTTTCAGCATTGGGGTTGGCAAGAACCCCAAGTTTGGTTTGTGACTTTTTTTCAGAAAAAAATTCCAGAAAATTTTCTGAAACCGCTGTGATGGAAAAAAGATAAGAAACGTAAAGAAAAATGAATTTCGTTAACTGGGTTTTTGTCCCAGGTCGAAAATGTGATTTGAAAAAAAGATATAAGCACTCAAACATGTGCTGGGGTTCACGCGAACCCCAATTTGTAAACTAGGGTTAATATACCTGCATTATGCAGCCAATTAGCAATTATCGAACATAAGAGCAAGTTCGTGCGACCGTCGCAATACCTTTTGACAACTGTCAGAATTTATCTTGCGAAATAATGTGTTTTACATTCTTTCGCAAGCTAAATTTTGTGGAGCCTTTTTTCTTAGCCGTTAGCCTGACACCTGGAATTTAGCTTGAAGTGAGTACTACTCAGCTAAAAACCCAAGCTAAAATTTATCTTGGGTGGAAATTTGTATGGAAGATAAATTTTAGCGCGATCTGAGTACTAGACTTTATTCTAGATTTCCATCAGTCTAGATTTTTACTACTTCTAGATTTTGTCTTTCTAATTTTTTTTTTTATAGATTTTGTCCTTTCTAGATTCTGTCACTCTGGATAACGTCTTGATCCCCCTCATTTTCGATGATCTTCGATGGACCGGCTAGGTAGAGGGAGATCTCCGACTGCTTGGAGTGCGCCATTGGAGATAGCAGGCTAGAGATAGAGCTGAATGGAGAGGCGTATAAAGCAAGGCATTTGAGCACCACGCTCTAGTTGAGCCATCATAAGTTAGTAAGTTAGTAAATACCAGCCAGATCAGAACGGGAGACAATTTTCTTTCAAAGAAAACTGAATTTTTTTGCGACATCAAGTTTGTTATCGTTCCATAAAAAATGATTAGCGAGTTGTTTAGTTCCTTCGATACCATTTTCGAGAAATTTAGTCAAGTGAATGTATGTATTTCGTTCAGTGTTAATTAATAGATAATTTTAAAATAAATTTAATTATAAACGAATATCTGAGACAGCTACCTAGGTATGTCTGAAGTAGAAAATGGACTGATACAGACATTAAGCTTTCCCGTCCATAAAATCAGCCAGCCATACCCAACTATTTGTTTCATTAAAAATAATTTTTTTGTTAGTTTCACGAATATAAAAGAAAGTACCTACTGCCAATATTGATGAAAATTAAAAACACCCTAAAACTAATTATTTACTTTTCCCCCAAATATCTTTATGTTCATGAAAATATTACGTTATAATAAAAGGTACTATTTAAATACATTTTTCAATAGCATGTGTTAATCCAATGCTCATATGTTATTATACGTTTAGTGAAAGGACCCGCACATCCTGATAAATGTAGATAACTACACATATCCCCCTTTTATCAGTCAGGCACTATCATTACAACGTTAAAACATTTTAAATAGCCTTTCAATTATTGCCAATAACAAAACAATTACATGTGATTGCCTCCCTAAATCTCTCCCCTTTAACTAGCGAGCAGCACTCACGCCATATCGTCATGCCGCCGATGAGTCGTTCCTATCGTCGTCTCCGTGTGAAATTCAAGGAATTTTAATTGCCACATCTCCTAACACTCTGGTACGGTTTTTTTTACTTTATTTTTCAGGCACTCTTTCTTAATTCTTTTTTTGTGTCTACTCCTGACCCAGGATTAAAGCCGGCGTTAAAATCAACAAACTCCCAGTGTAAAGCGAAACAAAAGACCGTTTTGTGTTGTGGGTTTGGTAGCTAATCGCTTACTTCATCATCGGTCCTACTTCTTCCGTTTTCCGTTTATTTTGTACGGAACGTGTGGCCTCCCTTTTTTCCCGACATCAAGTTGTCGAAACCGACAAAACACAAAAAAAAAAAAAAACATTTTGACAGCTTTTATTTGCCAATTTAACCTGTTGACCAGTCCTTGTGGAGCACTGAGTAGAGCCCAGGAGGTTTTTATCCTGGAAGCGGTGAAAAAATTGAAAACAAACAACCATTACACGGTATTTGTGTATGCAAGGCAGAATTCGTGTAGGTTTTTTTTATTTATATTTTTTTCTTTCCGCAGTCAGTTCGGTACTCTACGTCACTTCATGGTTGCTGTTGGTTTGATCTTCCCTAGCAGTTAAAAGGAAAAAAAAAACACTGTAACCAGAATTTAGTCCTGATGTTTTTGTGGTAGAAAAAAAGTAAAAAGGAACAGACAAGTTTTAGTGGCAAAAATGCGACTTTCGTTTCTTTTTTTTTTTGTGCCACGTATTGGTGTTGACAATTACAGACAATTAGCGCTCTCATGTGATGCTAATTAGGAAAGAAGGATTTTGATGACACACTCTTTCCCAACTGCGGGAATGAAACCAATTGGATGGGAATTCAAATTGACTTGCCTAGGGGATGGATGAATGAAAAGTGTTGCATTTTCTTAGGCTGATGAAAAACTCTGAGTGCTTGAAATAGTGGAGGAAACAGTAACTAATTTAATTTTACTTTCTTAAATTTGTTCAACAAATTATGAGTGTTTTTTTTTTAAATTTCAAAATAGACAAACATAATTAAAACTTATTCTAATAAATTGATGTTTTTAAAAAAAGTATGGATTATCAGCCAATCGGTCGAAATCTTTTGAAACAAGAACCTTTTAACCTGAAAACAGTAAAGTGCTTCGATATTAGAGCATTCGAAGAGATGAGCATTATGGCACAAAGCATGTTGAAGTTGTGAGTTGTCTGTCAGTTTGTATGCCGTAATCGCACCGACAATGTTTTTTTTTGGCGGGATGACTGTTTCAAGTAGTGACCAATTGGAAATAGTCATAAGGTCCAAAAACGAAATAGACGTAATGTTCATGGACCTTTAGGCGAAATCAAAGATTTGGACATTATGTCTAATTAGCAAATTTTAGAATAGACATTACAGTGGACTCTCGCTAACTTGAACATACGATAACTTAAACAGTCCAATAACTTGAACATGATATTTTCCCTTTTATGTGCTCTGTAGCTTGAACAGGCAATTTGTAAGGCTCTTTGCCTTAAACTTTTTTATTGCTGACTCTATAACTTGAATAATTAAGAAATTTTGGACTCTATAACTTGAACAAATAAATTTTATATCAACAGGAGTTTGAATTTCCTCATTGCAGGTTACTACGTTTGTAAACTGTTTTTTCATCCAAGGGGAATTCCCGGAATTTGCTATTTTGTATGTGTTTAAGATTTTATTTATTTTGCAGTAAGTTTTGTGCAAGCAGGAACGTGATAATAAAATTTTCCAGTAAATTTTGTGCAATATTTTGAAGTGCGTGTTTGGAAATTAAGTTTAAAGTTTAAGTTGTTTAAAGATTCAAAATGGGTTTAAAAAAAGGACAAAAAATTAGAATGTTGACACTTAAACAAAAGGCAGCAATTATTGAACAAATAAAGAAAGGAAAAAGCGTTACGGTTTGTGCAAAGGAATTTAGTGTTTCAAAAGGTACGATATGCAATATAAAGCGCAATGAGAAACAAATCACAGCAAGGATCGCGAATACTTTTTCTGGACCAGGCAAAATGTGCACAATTAAAAAAGCTGAGCATCCAAGAATGGAAAGGATCCTTTACAAATGGTTCCTGAATCAGCGCAAAAGAAATGTTCCGATAAGCGGAAACATTTTAAGAGAGAAAGCCAAACAGTTGTTTATAAAGTATAAGAGTCAAGAAGGTAGCTCTTTCAATGCTAGTTCTGGGTGGTTTCAGAAATGGAAGAGAAGATTCGGTATTCGATTGCTTACTATTAGTGGAGAAAAATTAGCTGCTGATCCAGGACCTATTGAGCCATTCAAAAAAAAACTTGAAGATAAAATCGCCGCTCTTCAACTGACAACACAACAAATTTACAACGTTGATGAAACTGCACTGTTTTGGAAGTTGTTGCCCAAAAAAACCTATGTATCGTTTAATGAAAAAAGTGCATTTGGAGGAAAAATTCCTAAGCAAAGAGTGACTTTACTCCTCGGTTCTAACGCCACAGGTACCCACAAACTCGTTCCTATGATCATTGGTAAGTCAAAAAATCCACGGTGTCTTAAAAATTTTGAAATGCCAATAGAATACAAAAGTTCTATGAATGCATGGATGACAAAATACATTTTCAAGGAATGGTTTTTCAAAAGCTTTGTAGTTCAAGTAAAGAAACACTGCGAAGAACAAAATCTCCCACTTAAGGCACTTCTGATTATAGACAATGCTCCATGCCATCCATCGGCAGAAGAGTTAAGGTATCTTAACGGAGACATTTGCACAATGTTCTTACCACCGAATGTCACTGCGTTAGTTCAGCCGATGGATCAAAATGGCATAAGAATTACGAAGCTGCATTATAAGTCAAACTTGCTGTCGTTGGTCATTGCCAACAAAAATGAAGATATAATTTCTGCCCTAAAGAACTTCAATTTGCGCCAAGCCATTACATTGATGTCAAAATCGTGGGATCAAGTAACTTCTCAAATTCTTGAAAAATGCTGGAACCCCATTTTTAATGATGTCGATAACAGTTTCTTTAACGACGAAGATGATGTCCCATTATCTACTCTCAGAGAACGCTGGAGGGAAAACTTGATTGCAGATGGGGAAGAAGCACCCTTGATACATTTGCTCGAACAAATAGACAATAATCAGGTAACATTTCTTGACTTTAAGTACAAAACAGTAGGTAAAGGTACCTAATGAACAAACTTTTATTTTTCAATCCAACAGCATTACACCGAAGAAGAAGTAAACGAATGGTTACGCGATGAAGATGTTCCTGATGGTGTTGAAGATGAAGACATCGATTCGGAAAATGAATCTGACCCGGGTGATGTTATAATGGTGCAAAACATTGTAACTGACACCGAAGCCATCGAATCAATCGATAAAGTGATCGATTGGGCCAGTCAAAATAACAGAACATCATCTGAATTTACAGTACTCCAAAACCTCAGAGAAAGTGCGCTAAAAAATGTTTTGCAGAAAACTAAGCAATGTAAAATAACAAATTTTTTTCCAAAGTTGGTTTAAATACAATTGTGTTTTGTGTCAATTACTAACATTTAAAATAATATAATGAAAACGTATAAAAACGAAGACTTTTTAATTTTTTCCAGTAACTTGAACAATCCAGTAACTTAAACAGGCCTCGTTTCGTAGGTGTTCAAGTTAGCGAGATTCCACTGTATCTCCACATAATGGAAATGCCAAAAAAATCACAAATTCAGAAAAATTACTGTTTTTTAACGTACGTTTATTTGTAAATGGTATTGTTAATGATATGGAACAACAAGGCCGGTTTGAGTTATTATTTGTCTATACTAAAATTTATTAAGTTGACCCATTCGGTATAGCGTCTAGTATAGAAGAAAAATGCCATCGGAATCAGGGGCGCATCATAGTTTCATTAGCTTCCGACCTTTTTCCACCTTCCACCCACTTTTTCCAACCTGTCGACTAGACTAAATGTATGCATGTGGCATATATGTGCATATCATATAGAACGTGACTCCTTCAAGTTTTAAAATCACGATATCCCCGAAAAGGTTATTCTAACAAAAAAATGATATTTACAAGTTTTGTAGATAATTTTATGGCCTACAACTTTGTCTCATGTATTTTTATGATAAAACCTACCGTTTACCAGAAAAATTGTAAAAACCGTTTATTTGACCTTTTGACCTTGAATAACTTCTAACGCACCAGTCGGATCGATGGGGATGTTGCTTAGTTTATTTGAAATGGTGTTCCCAAGGTCTGTACCAATGTTCAGCTTTATGCGAATTTTTGCAAACCGAAATGTCTATTTTGACCGGACTATTACTAACTGTGAATAAAAGTTATGTGTAATGTATTTTATTTTAAATTATTTGAAGTATTTTATAAAACTCTTCCAATTAAGTCGTCTTATAAAGAATCAAATGATCCACCATGGTTTGATCATCAACTTAAGAATTTAAAAAACAGAAGAAACAAAGCTTGGTTAAAGTTCAATGTCTCAAGAACTGAGGAAAATTATAATACTTTCCTAAATTTGAAAGACCTTTTTGTCGATTATCACGAACTTTTATATAAAAATTATATTGCGAAAACAGAAAATGAATTAAAAAGCAACCCGAAATTATGTTGGCAACCAATTTAGTTGATGCAAAAAGAAATAAAATGCAAGACTGGGTCGCACGAACTTGGTCTAATGAGTGACAGTGGTTCAGGGGCTTGAGATTTTGATAAAAATAAAATTTTCAAAATTCTTAAATAAATACTTAAACTAATTTGAGCTGAAAAAAAAGTACGTCATTTTATTTCTTGAATAAATTTAAATTTATGAGAATAAATTTAAATTTATGAGAATAAATTTATAAAAATCTGTGGAGTGGTTTTTGAGAAAAAAAAGTTTTTTTTGAAAAACTTTTTGAAAATTTTTTTCAAAAACGCCAGTTCATAGGTATTCAGCAAATACATTTATTTAAAATTTTTACAAAAAAATTTAATAAGTAGTTTTTAAAATATTAATTTTTA